>WAAF01015985.1:837274-962574 GCA_013400475.1 Tricholaema leucomelas
TGGAAGAGCAGACAGTGAGGTGGCTTAGGAACTGGTTACAAGATAGAGTTCAGAGAGTGGTGATCAATGGTGCCAGGTCCAGATGGAGAGCTGTAACCAGTGGAGTCCCCCAGGGATCAGTGCTGGGCCTGGCGCTGTTCAACATCTTCATCAATGACATTGATGAGAGGACACACAGACAGAGTCTGCTCAGCAGGTTTGCTGATGACACCAAGCTGGGAGGCTTGGCTGATACAGCTGAAGGCTGTGAGGCCATCCAGCAAGGCCTGGACAGACTGGACAGCTGGGCACAGAGGAAGCAAATGAGGTTCAACAAGGACAAGTGCAGAGTCCTGCACCTGGGAAGGAATAATAAACTGCACCAGTGCAGGTTGGGAGGTGATCTGCTGGAGAGCAGCCCTGTGGAGAGGGACCTGGGAGTGCTGGTGGATAACAAGTTAACCATGGGACAGCAATGTGCTCTTGTGGCCAAGAAGGCCAATGGGATCTTGGGGTGTATTAAGAAGAGTGTGTCCAGCAGATCAAGGGAGGTTCTCCTCCCCCTCTACTCTGACCTGGTGAGACCCCATCTTGAGTACTGCATTCAGTTTTGGGCTTCTCAGTTTAAGAGGGACAAGGATCTGCTGGAGAGGGTCCAGCAGAGGGCTACAAGGATGATTAGGGCACTGGAGCACTGCCTCACAAGGAGAGGCTGAGGGACCTTGGACTTTTTAGTCTGGAGAAGACTAAGAGGGGATTTAATAAATATTTATAAATATCTGAGAGCTGGGGGTCAGGACAAGGAGCAATGGATGTAAGCTGCAGCACAGGAAGTTCCTCCTCAACACAAGGGGGATATTCTTTATTGTAAGGGTCACAGAGCACTGTAACAGGCTCCCCAGAGAGGCTGTGAAGTCTCCTTCTCTGGAGACTTCCAAGACCCATCTGGACGTGTTTCTGTGTGACCTGAGCTAGATTGTATGGTCCTGATCTGGCAAGGGGGTTGGACTCGATGATCTCTTTGGGTCCTTTCCAACCCCTGACATCCTGTGATCCTGCAATCCTGTAATCTCCATGACTGGGTGGGGAGGAAGGTGCAGACTTCTCTCTCTGCAAAATTTTGGAGCTCCCACCTCTCTCTGGCTGTAGTTTGACATCCAGATCCCTCTGTTTTGGGTGAATTCACTGCCCTTGAACATTAGTGACTGGACTTATACACAGTATTCCCGTTTAGTTTTATTGTTCATATTTTTACAGAAAATGGCACATAAATCACAGATGTTGGATGACTAGAAGTTGTTACAGCTCCATATCTCAAACACCTCAATACTGAATTATTTTCTCACTGTATATACATTATTTACACACCATAGGCTATCATCTAACACATCAAACGACTGGGAGACAAAGACAAACAGTGGCTGGATGAAGGGACTTAACCTTTGATGGAATGAAAACAACAGCTCTGGGGAAAGGGCACTCACAGCTGAAAGCAGGACAGAAAGGGTCACCTGAAAGTCACTGTCCTACTGTTTTATGAAGGGGAGTAATACCTGACTGGAGTAGGAAGGTGATAGTACCACAGAGCAGGTTTGGCTGCATGGGTCTGCATGTGCTCTTGTGGGGCTGGCTGGGAGATGTATGTACACATCATGGGATGCATCGAGGTGGATGTGCATGGCTGTCATTCCCTTTAACACTCAGAGGGTGAGCTGGACAAATTTAATTCAACCAATGCATTGGGCCAATGTTGTTGTCTCAGCTGGAATAATGTATTCAGTAAATAAATGTACCATTCAAGCTCTCCGCAGGAGTGCAGGGCTTTGGCCTTTGGGGCAGAGAAAGAACCAACTGTGGTGGCCAGCCCTGCAGGACCCAGCAATATGGACTGGGATCACCTCGAGGTGCCAGGGAGGACTAGAGTGTCCCGCAGGCTACATCTGCCGCTCCCTGACAGATGGAGGCAGAACTCAACCGCTCTAATGCTGCAGCCCTTTCCTAGCAGACCTCAGTGCTGGGCATGGAGATAAGGGTGGAAACTGCAAACCGCCCTGGACAGGGAGTCCCAGTTTCATGCAAACATTGCAATGGGCTTGTCCTGTTATGACCTGGGCCAGAGGCAGAGGTAACAGCTGTGGAAAGGTGGTGGGTCTGTCTGGGGCACAGCAGAATGGGGTGCCAGGGGAAGGAACCCAGGCAGCACTGGGAAGAGATATGCACCAAGGAGGGGTATGTCGGCAGAGAGCAGGCTCACTCCAAGATGGCAGATGGGGTCTAGGGCTGAAGCAGGAGAAGAGAGCCCCAGAGCTGGTCACAAGTTCAGAGGGACCTAGAGCCTCAGCATCCTCTTGGGTGGCAACAATGATGGGACACTCTGCAGTCCCCCCAAAATGAAGAGATGGAGGGATGAGGAAAGCCCAGCAGGGTGGAGGAGCAATGGGCAGGGATTTGCTCAGGGGGAGCAGGGCAGTGGCATCCTGCCAGGCAGTCTCAAATGCAGAGACCAGGGCCCTGCTCCCCAGGGAGAGGCAGCCAGGGGACCCTGGCAGTCTAAGGGGGAACACAACCCCCAGAGGACACAGTGTCTGTCAGGGCTGGCTTTCACTGCCTCTCCCCTCCTAGATCAGCTTCTCCTCCTTCTGCGATGAGTTCAGGTTCTCCGTCTGTCTCTCATCCTCTGCCTCTGCTGCCTCCTCCCCTGTCTCTGGCTTCCTTCCTGGGGCCGGGATGTCCCCAACGATGGTCCCCAGGACTTTGGTGCTGTGCTCCTGAGCTTTGGCCCTGAGGGCAGCAATGCTGTTTTCTCTCAGTTCCTCTTGGGAAATGGTGGTTTTAGGATCCGGGCCCCTCTCTTCCTTGTCACCTTTGTCAAGCTTGGGCAGGGCCTGACGCTCCACCTCCGTCTTCCTCCCCGCCTCAGCCGCTGCCTCCAGAGACTTTTTGTGCATCCCTAAAAAGAATTGTTGGTATTCGGGTTTAGAAAAGCGTCTGGGCATGGGAAAGCCATCTTGAACTGAAAACAGCAAAGATAAAGAGAGGCCAGAATTAAGGAAAAGCAGAAACCCTCGCTTCACACAGCAGTCACGGCGAGTCGCTTGTTCTGGCCCCGTGTGAGGGCAGTCCAGACAAGGCAGCTGCCTGCTGGGGCAACCCAGCCCCAGTGTCCATGGCCCAGGGGTGTCCCCAAGGGTCTAGAATTACTCTCCCCCTCATTTCTTTCTGTGAACCTAAAGCTAATTTGTCCTGCCTTGGGGACAAGGGTCTTAGGCAGCAGCACAGTTGCCTGAGCTTCACTTAAGCTAGGGAGAGAGATCCCTCATTGCATATTCCTGTATCAACCTACTCCTCACACAAGCCACTCCTTTACCTCTCTATTTCACACAAATGGAAGGACAGGACAACTTGTCATCAACAAGCCAGACACTAGCTTTGGGGCAGAACCAGCTTGAAAGGTCAGAAAGCAGGAAGCAAAAAGCAGGAGCGTTGTAGAGTAGCTGCTACCTCCAGTATCTGCACAGATATTGGAGCTCCCCCAGGTGCTGAGAAAAGGAGGAGACAGCAGTGTGCTTCCCCCGGGACCTGGGGCAAGGAGAGTGCATTTGTGGGTTCCAGCACACTCATAAAGCATCACAGGGCTACGGAGCAAGACTGAGACAACCTTCTGCCTTTGTCAAGGGTTGGAGCTCTAGCTCCAGGGCTGGGCACAAAGGAGGCTTGTGCCATACAGAATTCAAAAGCTAAGGCCAGCCTGAGCATGAGGGACAAAATCCTGACCCAGCCGCATCCTGCAGGTTAGGATCTAAGGACCAGCAGGGATTTGGGATGAGTGATCAGACTTCACTGCTGAGGGACGTTACTGGACTGAAGGTTGGAGGGCAGTGAGGTCCTCCCGCCCTCCACACATGTTTTCAATATGGCTTTGTTTGCTTCCTCACATTCCCCTGCTTCATCTCAACCCGCTGGTCAGCCCCCACAAAAGCAGCTGCTCTCTTACCCAGGAGCCAAGGGGCACAGGACTCCATGATGCCATCCTTGGCAGACTTGAGGATGGACTCGGGGAGCGGGATGGAGTGACGCACCATGGCACCGTAGAGCCCATATTCAGCCATTACGCTGCTCCTGCCCCAGCACTTCTCCCTCTTCCGCCATTTGGCCCGGCGGTTCTGGAACCAAACCTGGGGTGGGTGACAAGAAGGGACACGTGTTTGGGTTGTTTTTTTCATGAGAAGCTGTGTTAGTCCCCTTCCCACATGTAGATACTAATTTCAAAAGCACTGCGACCTCCTCCCCCGTGCGGCAGTTTCTCTCCCTCCCTCGCAGGAGCAGCAAGGGCTAAGTCTGAGAGTAGGTCCCATCCCTCTCCGCAGGATGTAATTAATTTGCCGTTGCAGTGCCTTTTTCTAGTGGCTTTTGACTCTCGTGCCGGGGATTTTCTTTCATTATTTACTGGGTGTCTGAGCTGCGGCGCAGGGCTGCAGGCAGCAGTGCCGGCAGGGAGGGCTGGGAGGGGAGCGGATGCTCGGGAGAGACGGGAGAGGAGGGAAGCTGATCTGTGTGCATCGTCCTGAATTCCCAGTTTGAAAAGCCCCTCATCTTCTCAGAAAATTGGCAGAATAATCTCTGAGCTGTGACCTGGGGGGCAGCGGTGGGGGAATGCTCACAGAAATCTATTAGCGCTCTCCCTCCGATTTCCATTCCTCTTGTCTCCCTCGCCCTCCTCCCTCCCCGGCTCCCCTCCCTTCCCGCCGAGCAGAGGCATCAGCTTTAGATGAAAAATTGCTCGAGGTCTATTCAGAAGGAGGCAAAGGAAGAGTCAGCCCCAGGGGCAGCCCAGGCCTGATTGAAAAATAAGTTAATTTCAGTTTGAATCGATGGGCCTCAGGCACTGAAATATCACGGGAAATTAAAGCAGCTGGTCCCTAGGGAACCACGCCATTGACCTGCGCTAATTAATGCCATGGAGTTACCAGGCCCCTCTCCTAGAGGTAGCCCCTCCCTCCCCGCGGACACCCCAAATATCTCCTCATTTAACTAATTAGACTCACAGAAAATTGGGTGTTAATTTGTTTAGGACTTTTTTTTCTTCTTCTTTTTTCCCCTTTCTATTTTTTTCCCTCCCCTTCCCGGGAAGTACACGGCAGAATGGAAATGAATGGCGGGGTCTCGCTGGCAGATGGATGCTCGGGGTCACTCCGCAATCTTCTCCGACTTGATTGCTTGATTAGGTCGTTAGCACATTAAAAAAAAAAATTGCTTGCCGTCTGGCGCTGGCCTGATGAGTGGGATGAGGCGGGAATCGCCTGGGTAATTTATCTTTTTATACTGCAAAGAATTTGATTTCAATCTGCAGATATATGGAGGTGCCTTTGACACCTGTTTAACATTACAGAGCTGACAGCTTAACCCTCTCTTGTCCCCGCTGCCCGTAGCAGTAGGGAGCTCAAGCTGAGGTGAGGAGCCCTGGGAAACTGGGGCAGACCCCCAGCTCTGCCGCGGGGACCAAGCGGCTGATGCCGCTGGGTACTGTCCTGCTCTCAGCTGGCAAGGCAAGCTCACCTCTTCTTCCTGCGCAGAGGGGAACTGCCCAGCGCAGAAGCCTTAGGAGAACAGCTGCAGGCTAGGTGGATGTCTTGTTAGCAACAGCCAGTCTCGGCCGCTCCTGAGAGCCCGACCAGAGTGACTCCACAGGGAGCTCCGCAGCGTGGATGGGGTGGTCATCCCAGCGGCTGTGATCCCAACTTCTCTCAGCAGAAGACAGTCTGTGCGTGCCAGAGGGGATTGTACAGCCAGGCTGCTTCACCACACAGTTACCTTCTCTGCATGGCAAACAGTCTGATTTACACTTCCGTGCTGCCGATGTATGACTCCTGGACCACGGAGGACTGTTAATCCACCGGGGCCGGAAGGAGGACCCTCCGGAGCACACAGATGCCTCGCTCCGCTTGCTCTTCCATGCCTGCTTGACACAGGGCTTTGCTCGGTGCGCAGGCAGCGGGATGCGAGCAGCCTCCTGACTCCCTGCCACACGCTCCGCCTGCTCACAGCGCCCGCAGGGCAGCGCTGGAAGGGACTGGCTCAATCCCTCTGCAGTCTCAGCAGAAAACCCAGTGGTTCCTTCTCACTCAGCAGACAGGGGCGATGCGGCAGCCACCCTCAACGCCTCCGTGCTGCGACGAAGCAGCTCGACCCAATGGGACCAGGAGGGGGATCCTGACCTTTCTGCCTTGGATAAACCAAAACAGTTACACCCGTGGCCACAGACGTCCTGCCTATCCCCCGTGGCTTCAGGGAGAAATCCCTGCACAACTTAAGATCCAGCATCTGTATACCTGCCTCGTATGGGGGCTGCGATGACACATTTTCAGGTACCCAGAAAGGCTTGCAGGGCTTAGTTCTGGCCAGATGTTTCTGCTCCCTCGGATCCCAGCCAGGACCAAGCTTTTCCATCATGTAGCAAGTGGGTAATTTTAAAACTCTTCTCGATCCTCTTTTATCCAGTTGTCTCTTCACCAATGCTTTTACCACTTATCCACTTCCCCTCCCTCCTGCCTTGATGCTTTAGACATTCTTCTCTATCACTCATGTTCCCCTACCCTTCTCCCAGGCCAAGTCGCAGCCTGCCTCAGTGCTGCCTGCTGCCATGAAACCTGCTGTCCTGGAACATCTCCTCTCTCATGGCAGGGCTCTACACATGCTGGAGCTAGCAAAAGCTTTGCCAACCAGTGGAAAATTTTCAATCAAAAAATGCTGATTCAATAGCACCGGAAAAAAAACCTGCATCCAGCCAGTGGAAGTGTAATCAAAATTATCTATGGCTTTCTTCTGAACACTGCATTTTAATCACGGCCACCTAAGGCATGTAAAATCTACACTTTAAAGTCAAATGGGGAAAGTCAAAATTGCATCAACACCTCAGTAAGATCATTCTGAGATGTGTTGTAATTTGATGAGAATTTCCTCTTGGTTTCCTCTAAAAAACCCAAAAGTTTGAAACCCCAGATTTTCTATCAGAGCAGAAATTGGAAGGAACTGACTGGCTTGCTTTAATACTGGGAGCCACATTTTAATCTCATGCATAAAGTCCAGTGAAAACAGTGGTGCTCGATACCGAATATTGCTGGGATCAGGCTCCAGCCCAGCACTTCTGTCACAAGTCCATCTTGAGGAGCACAGAGAGCTCCTCAAGCCCAACAACCCCAAGCAGTGCTACAAACTGGGGACAGAGTGTCTGGAGAGCAGCCAGTAAGAAAGGGACCTGGGGGTACTGGTAGATAGTAGCTGAACAGGAGCCAGCAGTGTGGCCAGGTGGCCAGGAGAGCCAATGGCATCCTGGCCTGGGTCAGGAACAGTGTGGCCAGTAGGACAAGGGAGGTTATTCTTCCCCTGTGCTCAGCACTGGTCAGGCCACACCTTGAGTACTGTGTCCAGTTCTGAGCTCCTCAATTCAAGAGGGATGTTGAGATACTGGAATGTGTCCAGAGAAGGGTGACGAAGCTGATGTGGGGCCTGGAACACAAACCCTATGAGGAAAGGCTGAGGGAGCTGGGGTTGTTTAGCCTGGAAAAGAGTAGGCTCAGGGGTGACCTCATTGCTGTCTACAACTACCTGAAGGGAGGCTGTAGCCAGGTGGGGGTTGGTCTCTTCTCCCAGGCAACCAGCAACAGAACAAGGGGACACTGCCTCAAGTTGTGCTGAGGGAAGTACAGGCTGGATGTTAGGAGGAAGTTCTTGCCAGAGAGAGTGATTGGCATTGGAATGGGCTGCCCAGGGAGGTGGTGGAGTCACGGTCCCTGGAGGTGTTCAAGAAAAGTGCTGGATGAGGCACTTAGTGCCATGGGCTAGTTGACTGGATAGGGCTGGGTGCTAGGTTGGACTACACTATTTTAGATCAACAGAATGGGCCCATTCTCAGAATTTTCCCCTCATTCAGATGACTGTATCAGTGTGACTTTCTTCTAGGAGAAGATCTCATTAGAAGACCTCATTGTTTTTCTTCTTCTTCTTCTTCTTCTTCTTCTTCTTCTTCTTCTTCTTCTTCTTCTTCTTCTTCTTCTTCTTCTTCTTTTTTTTTTTTTTTTTTTTTTTGGTATGTTATCAAAATTTTCCTGTGCCTTTATTGTGAGTTGAATTGCACAACAGTTTCAGTAATTCTGAGGTATTTTCAGCTGTGCTGGTACACTAGCCACAGCTTCCACATATGCAGCTGTTTGTTATTGGCACTTCACTTTTCCTGGAGAGGGTTTCACCCTTACACTTACATTTATTCATAGTTTTGGTATTCTGTCTCTTTTTTGGCTGCTTGTTGTCTTTGCTTGGAGATATGTACTTTGTATTTTCTTCTGGCTCTGTATAGTTCAGTCTGCTTCAAGCAAGGTTTATGCTGTCCAAGCTTCCCTTTGTCCCTTCTCATCACATGGATTAGCTCAGCTTTGTGAAAGGCTTTATTGATGTGGCTGTGCACCATGCACCTTCCTTCTCACTTGCTTCTTTATGACACATCCCAGGGTATGGTGGAAGGATGGTGATTGTGCTCCCTCACTTCACAAGCAGTGGTGAAAACCTCTGGTTAATTTTAGACTGAGGTGAGTCAGATGTTTGTAAAAAGCTATCCCTATCTAACGCACAGAGACGTCTTTTGAAGCAGAGTTACAACTTGAGATGATTTACAGCCTTTTTGTTATCACACAAACACCCTAAAAAGATTGCTTCAGGAACTCTATCCTCAAAAAAAATAGCTAGTAAAGAGGACAAGTTTGTCTTGTTATCTAGCTAGAGACTTTAGCATTCAAGTGCAGCCTATATGTGCACAGTTGCTATTTAGCAGCCCAAAGCTCTCTCCTGGGCTGCTCCTGAGGTTCCACAAGTGTCATCCCTGGCACACCAAGGGCTGGATCTAGAGTGGTCACTGCTATTGCCAAGCTGGGGACAGGAGCCAAGCATGCTTCTGACAAGGCTGCAGACACCCTCCATGCACCAGCAGCAGGATAAGATGATGTTTGCTGCACAGTGCTTGTTGGCTATACCCACACACCCTGCAGAAAATGGAGGCTCTTCCATATCCATGGGTTTTGGTTCCCTAGGCATAGAAAAATTGCAAGCCTGAAATTCATCACCTCACAAAACCTGCTCTCAACATGAAATAGGTGCTAACATAATCCTTCACTCAGAGACAGCCTGCCCATCAACTCAATCCCTGTCATTAAGTCCAGAGCTGAGCACCACACACTCTCTAACCCCTCCAGGCACATCACACTGACACTGTGTCCTTCAAGAGCAGCCACAGTGCCACAGCCTATGATCCAAGAGAGGTGCAAATGTCAGAACCTTCAGTGTCTTCTCCTGGACCCTTGTTCCATGTACCTGTTCTTCTGAGGCCATGTTACCAAAATCAGCAGTATTGCAAAGCCTTACATATGGGGATGTTTCTAGCCTTCATCATCTAATTCTCAGCCTCAATGCCCACTGCAAGTAAAAGTTGAGGCACTTTCTGCTCAGCTGCAGAGCTGCAATGTTTTGGAGTCAAGACAGGCAAGGTTATTCTTGCCAGTTTATTCCTCCGAATCACGTATGACAGACACTTCTTCAGGTTATTGGTGATGCAGAAAAGCAAATTGTAGTAGGAAGAAGCTCTCATTTCGCAAAGGGGTGAGAGATTCTATGTGTCTTCGTTATCCACATTCATCATATTAATTAGTTTGTTTACCTAATCAGCTCCTGAAACATTTCTGCTAAAGAGAGAAACCTTCCTGAGGCTGGCCATGAGCCAGGAATCTGAATTACCAGAGGGATATTTCAAGGTATCTGGGGCATTGCTGGGTATTGTTTCTGTATTGTTTCAATCTACAATTTTCACTGGTTACGCTCATTTTCTTGGCTGCTACTTTCCAAGCTGGGTCACACGGGAGAATTGGTAGCAGCCTTTTTTCCTGTTGTTTGTTTTGTTTTCTGATAAAAAAGCCACTTCTCATCTCTTAGAGGAAAACTCCAGGGTAGACAGTGGGAGAATTATGCATCGCCAAATCCCGTGTTGTGCCTTTGATGTAGCATTTCAACAAGGGTC
This sequence comes from Tricholaema leucomelas, assembly GCA_013400475.1. NCBI lineage: Eukaryota > Metazoa > Chordata > Aves > Piciformes > Lybiidae > Tricholaema lacrymosa > Tricholaema leucomelas. The sequence goes on from WAAF01015985.1 coordinate 847,314, forward strand.
TTTCCGAACAGCAAGCTTTACCGAGCGCAAGGCGGTCCCAGTCCAAAGCGGTGCAGGCTGGAACGTCCGCTAGGTGGCCACAAGCAAATGCACAGGCACACACGCACGGACAGGCGCACCAGCACATGCCTTCAACGCTCACACCGCCGCCCCGGCGCAGGCTCTACAGGCATGTCTTTTTCGCTCTGACAATTGCCTCGGAGATTGAGGGAGATGAACTTTTGCTCTGTGTGATCCCTGCACAGAAGACATTTCTGATGCTGAACTCTTCATGTGAGAATGCAGCAGAGATATCCTGTCTTACCCAGGCAAGCAGCCTGGGAACTTTCTGGACTTTTCCTGTGACATTATCTTGGATTGCACCAGTTGTCTTCATCCCACCTGACATGACAGTGCTGATGGCTTTCTGGTCTAACACATTCATGTCCATCCTTGCTTTCCTCCCAGGGATCCACCATCTTGGGCTGAACCATGTAGAAGCTGAACTTCTCACAACTACCAGATCTCTTCCCTGTAGTTCCCTCTTCCCCAACACATTGTAGCTGCTTGTGTCCCTTTCCCCACCGTGCTGCTGATTCTGTCACCTCACTGTATGCACAGCAAAGCTTTGGACATAGAAGCTGTTTCTTAATGCAATCTCTTTATACTTCTGCCTGTGTGCAGGCTTCCCTTCTCTTGGACCACACAAAACCTGGTCAAGCTCACTATCCCCTTCACAGCAGAATGCTGCTCCTAAAAGTCATGTTTAGCAGCACATCTGTCAGTTCCCCACTTGAAGCCCTTTGGTGGGTCCAAATGCAGACCAGAGAACACCTCCAGCTCACCTCCATGCCTGGGGCCTGCTGCCATCCTAGCACTCAGTTCCTCCAAACAACTATGCACCTCCCTTTCTACCTTCTTGCTTGACAATGCAAGGCTCTAAAAAGAGAGCAGTGAAAGTTAAAATCTCTTCTGAAGAAATAGCAGTGTTCTCACCCTCACATCAGACAAGGCTGGTGGTCCCAGCTGGGTTCTATTAGAGGATGCAAACACTGCAAAGAACAGCCTCACATCTTCCCTGAAGCACATCTCCATCTGCACTTACAGTCCATGAGGCTTTACAATCAATTGTCACAAGAGTGTAAGTTCTGACTGGGTTCTGAGGCTTCTCCAAATCCCTCCTCTATAGCAATCACCCCAGGAAAGCTTCTTGTCCCCAGGCTGCTGGTGGAAACTGTACCACCTGTGGAAGCCTGGAAATGGTTTATTGCTGTCTTTACAAATGTAATGTCAAAATTACTGGCACTGTTTATAGTGGCATCACTTTCTATGACTGGTGTAAAATGGGTATGAAGTTAAATGAGAGCAGTAAAGATGCACATGGGCTGCATGGATGATCACAGGACTCATCATCCCTCCTCTTACTAAACACTGTGAAAGAGCTTCCTGAGCTCACACTGGAAAGAGAAATTTCTGTACACAGAATGGCAAAAGCCTTTCCTAGTCATAGTTGGAGTCACGTCCAACCCGCTCAGCTAACAGGTCCTACTAGATGTACTGAAATGAGCTGTGATGAGTATTCATCCCTCTCAAGCAAAGACATGGTGGTTCATCCAAGGAGGATGTACTGGTTTGAGGCTAATTGAAATATTTTAATGAGAGAAATTAGATCATTTGCTATGAAAAGGAAATAATAGTGATGTCTGCATCACCCACTGGTTTTGATTAGGGATATAAAATCAAGAAACATAACCAAAGTTGGTCAGTCTCTGCTGCTGCTTGCCATATCAACTATCTCTGCCTGAACCTGTGTAACCTGATCTAATTATTCTTCTTCTTACTCCTTATTTGGCATCTCACCCTGCAAGTAAGCCCTCTGAGATAAGGGAGGAGGGGTGGGAAAAAGGAGAGGAGTTAGTTTGGAGCCCTCCTGAGTGGTTCTGCTGTTCTGGAGGGGGTTTGAATTTCCATATTACTTTTAACTTGTATGTAATTGTATATAGTTGTAAATACCTGCATATATTGTGTATATGTGCTTGTAAATTTGTGCTACGCTGTAAAATACAGCTTCATTCCTTACCTTCCAGCCCGCTGAGTTAGTCTGGTGAATTGTGGGAGGGGGGAACTTCCAAACTACCACAGTGGACTAGCACAGGGCACAATCTGAATACAGGCTCAGTGCAACACCCAGTATAAAGATAGATGCAATTTCCATGCCACTGGTCCTGCAGACCAGGCCTGCCTCTGAATCCTGCTCTTAAAAGGAGATCAGTGGTTCAGACTTGATCTGTGCAACATATCTGCCCAACAGATGCATCCCTGAGCCACTGACTTCAAGTGGCCAGACCATGACACCTGCTGACCAAACAGCTTAACTGGAGCTATAGATCCATATAGGCAGCCAAATACTGGGGTATGGCAGATAAACACCCAAAGTCTTCTTTTCCTAACATGCTGACTTGAACAACAGGAAAAATATCAGTCATGAGCGTGTCATAGAAGAGCTGGCAAGAGTGTGCCCATCATTAGTTATGGTCCTTTACCCTCTTCCCTTAGGAAGATACATAGTAAGGATGGTGCTTGCAATTTACTGCTTCACACAATAAAAAGGTATCTGCTCAACCTCAGCAAATCCTTCATGGGGCCCTCTTGAATGTGAGGAATGAGGAGGACCACCAGAACCAAAGAGCAAGAGGGCAAGACTGGGAGTTATGTCAGCTGCATTGGGGTGTCCCTTCAGCTCTCTACTCATACCATGTGTCTGTTCCTGACTCTACAAGTTCCTCACCTCTGTGTACCCTTAACCTTCTTCTAGTCATTCACAACTCCAGGAGTTTCCACATGACACCTCACAGCTGCAGAAGACTCATGGTGGCTGCTGCTGTACTACTCACACCTGAAGCTCTGGCTAGAGCGCACAGCACAGCTAACAATGCGACCTGCAGAGCTGGCACACAGAGACCGCTTGTGGATGCTGCTCACATCAGGGCAGCACATCCAAGTTCACCATGATGGTCCTAGGTGTCCTTCATGCTTTGGCCAGCCAAGCTGAGATCTCCCAGACAGGGAACCTCCCTCAGTTGTCACTTGGTCCATGAAGCCTTGATCTCAGTCATGGTCATTATATAAGCTCAACAAGTTGATCCAGCCAACTAACAAATTGCAGGGTGCTGTAGTGGCAGTCATGGGGGACTCTGAGATGTAAACCAAAGATATGAAGGGACCTAGAGATACTGGAAACACTTGACAAACATAAACCAAGTTGTCTTGGACCAGACATTGCCAGAACATATGGCTAAATGCAGTATCCGACATAGATACTCCTTGTGTACTCTTACATGGATGGGTTGGTTAGATATTCTGAGGGGTTGTTTCCCACCAACACTCACAACTCAGTAGACACCACAGCTGCAGGTAAAACAGAATGTCACAGAGGCATGAGTGGTCAGCCTGGCCACACTGGCCTGGCTGAACAACACAGGCATGGGCTAAACCCAGCCCACCAAAGTGCTGCCATTTATCCACCTTGCAGCAGGTGAGCCTCTGACAGTCAGGCAGCAGGTTACATCCAGAGCATGAAAGGGACATAATCCCTGTGTTTACGAACGTGCACCGTGCATGCCACAAGCCTTACATGTCACAAGAATGTGACCAGGTATAAGCAAGGCTTCACTTGTACTTCCTTGCTATGAATTTGGAGAGAAAGCTGCAGCTGAACGCTCTAATAACCACCAGTCAAACTGGTAGTTTTGACTCTACCTTTGGTCAGATAGTTGGGTGCCTAACAGAAACCCACTGAAACAGAAAGTAGGAAGAAAACTGCATTTCTCACACCAGGCAGGCCCTAAATTAAACACCTCCTGCTGCTCTCAGAGCAGTGCTACTCAGAGTAGATAGAAGAGTACTTAAAGCTTTCTCACAGTCTCTGTTGAAGGTGGTCTCCGGAAGCCACCTTCACTGTAAGTTACTGTAGCAACAGTTAGACTTTCAAACTTGGTTTCTCTTTTCTGTTCCACAGAAGGACCTGCCAGGCTTGCACATAGAAAGATGAGGGCCCTCTCTATGTCTGTTGAGAACCTAACTTCTCAACAGCTTGGTGCATGAGGTAGATGATAGCTTATTTTATATTTCTGCACAAGCCTGTGCAAAACCTATATTGTAAAACACACACAGACACACACCAGACCAGGCAAAGGCAGAGGAGATCTGTGCTGCCAGAGAAGCATGAGAACTCGTTGTGATGTATCAGGGTAAAAGATAAACAGTACAGAGAAAAATAGATCCATTAAGAAATAAAGGCTAGAGTAAATTAACTGTGTCTCTAAAATGCCTGTGTTATTGAACTGTTAAAAAAAAATCTCTATTCAAAGTGAGGAAAGGAGGAAAACTTTATGATAAAGGGTCATTAAAGGAAAACACCAGCACACAACCATCAGCTGGTCCTTCTGCCAGCCACCCTAAGGCTGGAGGGGAATTAACTATTGAACTTGCTGAGCTGCCCAATTATTTTGTTAAAAATCAGTTGTGGAAAACTGCAGCAGGGTCAGAGGAAAGAAAATAAAGTTCATCATTAAAAGGAGTGGATGTAAGTCTTCCCAGCACACAGATATAGGGCAGCATTTGCAGAACAGCTTAACTTGTCAAGAAACCTCAGTGCCTAGGCTAACTCAGAGAAGCACTACTCTTAAACTGCTGCTGCTAAGAAATCAGGGGTATAGATGCCAGAAATAGAGTCTGAGTTGTCACAGCCTGGCATTAAGCCTGCACAGCCATTCCACATTGTCCTTGCTACAATGGGGAAAGTCCTTGCCAAGGCACTCAGCAGCAACGGGCTACAGCATATTTTGTTGCCTGCCTGCCTTTCTTCTTGCAGGAAGCTTGAGTGTCCCAGCACTTGAAGGTATCTCAACCTCAATGATGGTATCTCCAAACCATGGAGAGAACAAGGAAGAAGCTGTCACTGCAAAGCCCCATTTCCCTCATGATACTGCTGAGGAGCACTCCAGAACCACACTGTCCCTTATGCTGTGACAGTTCCAAACACCTTGCAAGAACCAGAGCAGAAGGCAAGGACAGGCAGTTTTGGGTTTATTTGTTTTTTTAATGTCAGTGCCTAAAACAACTCTGGGACTGAACATAGAGGGATGAAGCGGTACCTGGGGATATAAAATATTCACACCTCTGTACTTCCATCTCTGCACTAAAATACACCTTTTACACAGCACCTACAGCCCCAGCTGTAAAAAGGTAAGTCTCACAATCTGGGCAGGTAAACTGCATGGTCTACAAACAAGCAGGAGCTGAAGAGAGGTTCCCTGTCCACAGTTTTCCTTTCTGTCTCCAGCCACATCTTTTTCCTCCATCCAGAGACATGTGGTGCAAGACTTCTCAGACAGGAATCCCTTTGGGAAGGCTTGCCTGGGCCCCTGCTCTTGCCCATCACCCAGCCGGTTTGCAGCTCTGGTAATTAACTTGTAAACAAAATTCTAGCACATGGACTGAAAATGGGCCATAGATAAAGGGTAATGAAAACAATCCATTACAGAAAGGGCCAAATTAAACAACTCTTAATTGAAAAATGGAAATTAATATGAATTTAAATCAACCAAACAAGCATGTTATTGAAGAGGCAGCAAAGTGGATGAACTCCTCACATACCAATTAAAGACATGGAGGCAGAGATGCGCCATACGCCACAAGAAACACTCATAATAATATTCTCACCAAGCCAGTGAATCTGATTAGTTTTATTACTCTCACTTGTACACTTCCTGCATTTCTAAAAACATAGGGGAAGTTAATGACACTTATCTGGTATCACACTGCCATGGCTTGCCCCAGTGCTCTGGAATTATTGGCAATGGTAGCCAGCGATAGCTGCTCCACTGTTTCATGATTAACCTCTTGCAGAGTTTGCAGGGCTCTTAACAAAAAATTGAAGTATGGAAAGGGTTGGCTCACAGAGCAGAGATACTTTCAGCTTCTCTGTCACCTTGGTAATTTGCCTCCAACCATGCTAATCACTCCAGTAATTTCCCTCCAGCTACACAATCCCTGTGGATGTGCTCTATAGAGATACAGGTGGGAAGCTGCTGGTGCTGTGCCTCGTGCTGGCCTTTTACTCTTCTAAGTGTGAGAGTCACCCAAAGTTTTAGCAAGAATAGAGAGATATTAACTTCATAAGAGTAATTGTGACAAGCATAAGCATAGAGAAATCCTCACCAACACTATTTTCTGCAGCACTAAGAAATCCCTCAGCAGCCATTCCAGGCACAGGAAAGGTCAGTAACTGCATGAAGCAACCATCCCCATGCCACACTTATGCCATGGGATTAGGGCTACAACAGTCCACAGCAAGCAGGAAAAGCTGGTGGGAGGAGGAGAAGCCAGGGCTGCTAAAGTTCCATAAAGCAACATTTTCCTTCATCCTCTCCATCATATTTCTGCAGGTTCCTCAGGTCTTTGCAAACCATATTCTGCCTTACAAATCATGTTCTGCCTTACAGAATACTTCTGCAAAACTGAAGCAAAGTAAGCATCTTTTTCTGGAAAAACATTCTTGGTGCCAATGCTTCCCTGTGATAACAGCCTTCTCAATAAATCTTCAGTTAGTTTTAGTTGGCTTTGGTTTAGTTTTAGCCAAAATGGACCTCTCAGCTGCCTGACAGATCTTAGATACACTATGCCTGCTCCTCACACACAGCACCAGTGTCTGTCTCCTTGGGGCTCCTTTCACTTACATGAGCAATTTTCTTTGTCCCAGATTTCCTCATTGACATCATTACCATGCAATCATTTAAACAACAAGAACTGACAAATTTTGGTATTCTTACTCTCTTTTTAAATTGATTCCTTCCCCTAAAAAGGTGAATACAGTCTTCCCATAATGGCACTCAGGATCTTTTTTTTTTTTTTTCTTCTTATTTTTTGTAAAATACTGAACTGATTTGTTGATTTGTTTGATCAGTAGAAGACATACTCTGATGGCACACACACATTTCCATAATCAAACTGTTACTTCACATTGATAGGGTAGAGATGGGCATTTGAAGTTTGGAGGTAGAGATGGGCATTTGAAGTTTGGAGGTAGAGACGGGCATTTGAAGTTTGGAGGTAGAGACGGGCATTTGAAGTTTGGAGGTAGAGACGGGCATTTGAAGTTTGGAGGTAGAGATGGGCATTTGAAGTTTGGAACTGTCACAGATTAATAAATTCAGTAGGGATAATATCAAAACCTACACATTACACATGCCTATTATGAGAAGCACACTAATATTAAGTCAGGTGCAAGGATACTTGTCAGCTTGAGGCCATTTTGAATACCTCAAGTTGCCCATTAAGGATACAATTCCCTGGAGGAATCTACTTACCTCATCTGGGTTTCACACAACAGTTTGGGTTTATACTGTCATCAGCGCTTTGACTCCTCTGACTGTTATTACAAAGACACTGATTAGTGCAGTCTTTTCCAAGTATCTTGCAAAATGGCACCCAAGTCTGGCTCCTGGGCAGTGTCTCACTAGAAGGATAAAATTCTTTCCCCATGCTGCACAAGGGGAGGATGCTCAGATTCCTTCCAGGAGCAGGCAGCTCAATATGGGAGGAAGATGCACGCAATGTGCAAGGCTGCTGCCTTGAAAAAAAAAGGCCAAACATTTTCATCCTCTTTTAAATGGAAGGTTTGAATATTTTTACCTGAATTTAATGTTCTCTCAAACCAATAGCTTTCTTGGATTCTGATGGCTATTTGTAGTGTTCTGCTGAAGGTTTTAATACAAGTACTTCCTATATATCATTCTCTCAATTGTACCCTTTGAATTTCACTTTCACATTGAATTTCATAGGTGATTTACTTTCCCTTTGACTACTACCTCCTGAGAAATAATTCCATGAATGAAAATAAGGGATAGATATCAGTCTTAGGTGTGGATCCAGTGGGAATCCACATGAAATGCTGTGAAAGTGCACAGCATGTGATGCTCACAACAATCTTAGAAAACACTACCATTAATGACCTACAAGAGGGAGAGAACAACACTGAAAGATGAGAGGAACCACAAGCTACAGTGAAAATCCAAAACTGCAGATCTCCCTTGGGCAGTCAGAAACTCATGCAAGGAAAAAAAAAAAAAAGACAAATTAAAAATATTAGGAAGCAGGAAATAAATATTTAATTGTCAGTCGTGTCTTCCAAGAGGTGCTTCCAAAATGATGCTAATTTATTCAAAGCAAGATTTTCTTCACTTGTGCATTTCTACTGCAGAAAGTCTTGCTGCAGGATATTAAGATATTTAGATATGAAAATCCCAGGAGGTTGCCCAAGTACTCAGTAGCCATCACTAGAGCTGCCCTGCTCTTCTACTCTTCTGTAACATACACTCTCACCGGTGTTAGAGCTGGTAGGGCTTACACTGTGCTTGTTAGCCAAAATTAATAAAGTGCCATATGAAATCTGGAAGACTGAAGGGAAAATCCTGAGCATAAATTTGTCTAAAAAAAAATATATTGAAGTGACTGTGTTATCTAAACAGAAATAAATAGACACAGAAACAAGAACCTAGTAATAATCAGAGGCTATTTCTGCAAGGACTCAGAAATCCAGCGACACCAGAGTGAACACACCCCGTGTGCAGATGTGGGCATGTGATCCCTTGTCTCTAGGATGAGTGACAGGCATGATGGGCTTCAAAGAACAACCACATGATTAAGAGACTAGTGTGTGATTTATGAAGAATGATTTAAGAAAAGATCTTCACAGCTTGCTTAACCAATAATGAAAACTAAAAGCGACAGCCAGGAGAAGAAATAGCTCAGGTTTACTTAAAGAGTGTGAACATCATAACAAGGGGGAAAGAACTGGGCTCATATGAAAGGGGCTAAAGTTGAAAAGGAACACAAGGTGAATTGTCAAGAAGCATGACCAAGATTGGGAGTCATTTTGTCATGGCTTGTGACACACACACAGAAAGTATGAACCAGGAAACTTAAAAGAATGTGTGGTAATAGGCAATAGGCTGCTGACCCATTGGAAAGATCAGTGGTGCTCAGGATTCCTACGTGACTCCTACGCGACTTCACCCTGGCAGGGTGCTTGTAATTTCACAGATCCCACGGAAATCCTGCTGTTTCTTATGATTTTCTCACTCATGATGAGCAAAAATGTCACACTCAAGCACCTTCTCTTGGAATACATGTACCATTCACAAATCCATGTGTTCACAACAGCCACCCCACAGGTTGCTTCAACTGCCCAAGTCTAACTTGTTCTCTAGGGCAGAGGAACAACAGTAAGGACCACTCCTAGGTTTGAAAATTGCAGCATAGGAAGAGGAGGTAGTTTTTCATTAGCCAGCTGCACAATTGCATGATGGCAAGTGGGTGACAGCTAAGATATGTTAGCCATTATTTCACTTCCAAATCACATAAAACACTGAGTCTCCGCAATAGAAGGATGGTCCAGGTGTTGAAGCAGTGTCCAGCTCTGCACTGTCTGGGTCTCTGTCCAACATCTACTTCTGCCTCATCGATAGTGAAGGTCCTCAAGTCTACACAAAGAAATAGTGCATCTGCAGTTTAGCATACACTGTGCCACTGTATTAACCTCTGCCTTGAAAAGGCCCTTTATGGGAAATGGAAAGGATCTTCTTCCCATCAGATAGCGTGTCCAGGCAACACTAAACTCCTGTCAGATTTCTCACCTCTTAATGTCCTACAGGGTCAGAGATGGAGAAGTGATTCTCCATCCAGGCCACTCTCTTTAGAGGCATACTCTTTTTTTTTTTTTTGGCCAGGAAAGGTTGGACCAAATGATCCTTGAGGTCCCTTTCAGCCTAGTGTTCTATGCTTCATCAGACCCTATTGCTCAGATCAAAATTCTAATGCACCATGTAGGATTCCAGATGATGGACCATTATTTCTGAAGACCAGTGGAAATCCTGTCAGCATGCAGGTTATCTACAAGCTGTTGGGTCACCAAGAGTCCTGCCAGAATGACAGGATAGGAAGAATAACTTTCTTTACAAAAATGTTGCTCTCGATTGAGCACAAGAATGAGGGCAGTGAGAGAGGCTCAAGACTGAGGGAAACAGTGCTGCTTTTTTTTTCTTTCTGTGAAGGTTCCTCCCGTCCCTGCACAGGGTCATGCCTCAGCAGCTTCCAGCATCATTGTTACCTTGCTAAGTGCCCTCTGATCCACCCTCCAAAACCCACAAGGGAAGACTCTCCTGGGCTGCCTCATTAGCAAAGAAAGAATACAGGATGAAAACACTGATTAGTTCTAGGCAAGCCCGAGGGACTGTGCAGGAGGAGGAACCAGGGACACCAGGATCTTTCCAATTCTACACAGCACTCAGGCCTCCTTGTAGAAACTGCTGTGCACCGCTGCCACTGTGTGGGGGATCAGGCTGGTTTAACCCCCAGCCATCCAAGAAACATCACCTGCACCATCAGAAATGGGTCTAAGGCTTGGCATTACGGTGCTGTGCCTTGGGCATGGGAAGGAGGGAGGCTGCAGAAGCTGCTGGAGTCCAGCCTTGTGAACATGACATTTGCTCTGTCTGAGCACACTGTGCCTGCCATAATGCACACGACAACTGTAAGTCTTCTTCAGCTGTAATGATTGCTTGCACACTGGCTGCCATGTACACCAAGGATTGCTGCTGGCACATCCCTGCAGCTCAAGCTGATCTGTACTGCCAGAGGATTCACCACACAGCAGCAAAACTCCACACAGGCTCATAGTCTCGTTCTACCTTCTCACAGTGGCACAACAGGACTGGCATGCAATTAAAACCCAAACATTTGTCAGTATTTAGCCTATATCTGGGGCTAAATTATGGCAGTTTCTGTATCAGCTGCAAAGGGAGATTGGTAGAAGGAGACAGTATTTGTGAACTGAAATGAAAACAGATTTAACAAAAGAGCCCAACTAATACCAGTGCCAATACAAAGTATACAAAGTTGTACTTAGCCCAGTGAATCCCAGTAAATTGGAGGGCAGTTCTCAGGAGCAGAACAGCCAGCAAGTCTCTCTAGTGACCGAGAAGCAGCAGGAGGAGAAGGAAAAGGACAACCAGCAGAAACCCAAGCAGAAGACTCTCCTATCCTCGGCAAACTTCCCTTGTTATACCAACCATGCTGTTTATGACCTGTGAGCCAGCTCAGGTCAGCTGCTGTAGCTGACTCCAAACTGCTAGTGGCCTGCAGCTGATGGCTGGCCTATGATTCTGTGCCAGCAAAACCAGGACAGTATTAAAAATCTTTAACAAAAAAATATCACCAGAAACATTCAGGGAAGATTCACTTGAGGAGTCAAAGACAGTGAAAGTGCAAAGATGGTGCATACAGCACACCCATCATTCCCACACTGCATTCTCTACTGACAGCAGTACTAGCTGCCTATGACATCTCCATGCCTCCTCCTGTGCCCAAAGGAGCAGACACCTGATCTCTTTCCCTCACACACAGCCCACCCAGACCTGGTCTCTGAGAGACTCTCTTTTTGCCTACACCACCAAGACCTTGAAACACTTCAGTCTTTCCTTGTACACCATTTTCCCTCCAATGATTTTGGGTCCCCTCTGTTACACCCCCTCAAAACACTGGTCCAACACGCCACGTACAGCACATGTTGACATACAAACACCAAGCACAAATCTGTAAAGAGCAGCGGATCTGGCTGCCTACCTATTGAAAGCAAGGAAGTACACAGGCTGCAGAGGATTACTCAGAGCAATGTCAGCTTTCCCATGCCACTACATTTTCTTCAGGAAGGGCTGAACATGGCTGAGAGGAGCAGGATAAGGGGGTCTGAGAGATATGATTACCTGTATTCTGTCTTCTGGTAACTCCGTTTTCATGGCCAACATCTCTCTAGCATATACATCAGGATAGTGGGCCTCGTTAAAGGCCTTTTCCAGCTCCTCCAGTTGGTAGGATGTGAAGATTGTCCTGAGGGGAGTAAAACTCTTTGATTAAAAAATATAAGAAGAAATGAAGATGATTAAGTCAGAGAAATGGACACAGAAGCTAGAGAAACCCAGGTAACCTGCTAACATGTAGCTTTTCCTCTATCTCCTGTGTTTCTGTGCACTAAAGGCCAAGTGCCAGGGTGAAAGGAAAACCAGAAAATGACAGAAGACAGCATTTTAAACAGTTACAAATCACCTTCCCTTTAGGGACTTCCCTCTGGAGACAGTCCTTCCCCAGCATTAAGCTCCCGCAATCAGCAGTGATGGCAGCTGCTCTCACATAGAATCATAGAATCAAGAAGGTTGGAGGAGATCTCCAAGTTCATGCAGTCCATCTCATACCCTGCTGCTTCTTGTGAGGATCCTATAGGTGTCCCTATCCCTCACCCCTCCTCTGACAGGAAAACACACTCATTCCCAGCCTGGCTTAAAACTATCCTGCTCCTCCCCTTGTATCCAGAGGTTTTGTAACCTTGCCTTCAGAGGTGTTGAGCTCTACCTCAGCTGCTGGTCCTTAGCCTCATTAGTCTACATGAACAAATAATTCCCCACTGGAGCCCCAGGCCTTGACTGAATCTTCCAGAGGTTTTATCCACTCTGCTCCCCAGTGCTTGCCACCAGTCTTACCCCACAAGAAATAGTGCCAGCTCCCTTCTTCTGCCTTTAGCCTGGTTGCCTCCACTCCAGTATCCCATTAGCTGCTCCCTGCCAATTTACATTACCCCATTATCCTCTGGAAATCCTTCTGGACCGCCCTGTGCAGGCAGCAGCCCAACCTGCCTCTGCACAGACAGTTCTCAGCTTGGGACAACCAGATTGAAAAATCAGCAGCTGGAAAGCTGAGACAGATGAAAGCCCTTCTCTAGGGGATAGATGAGATGTTTTGGATCACTTCCACTCCCCAACGGTTAAAACTTCCACCCTCTAACCCTTCTGGTTAAAAAAAAAAACACCTCTTTTTTGATAAAAAATGACAACACTCCAATGGCAAGCAAAACAACGACAAACTGCAGCCTTTGTTCAAATAAATGCATAAATGTATTATCAAACTAAGATACTCATCGCTCCCAGAAGGGGGAAGGAAAGGAGTAGGGAGAGTCTAAAATACATCTGGGTTTTGGAAAAGCCCTACAATTCCAGAGAGCATAAACAGAAAATCTCAGAAATATCCTCTGCTATTCAGAATCAAAAGGATTCCACCAGATCGATAACATTACTAACAAAAGCAGCATGCAAATGCAAAGGACCTGCCTGCAAACAGACCCTTCTTTACTCCTAAACCTATCATTCTCTTTTCAAACAGTTTTCCTTCGGGTCTGACAAATCTGTGAACTCTAGGGACAGCAGAGGCACATAAGCTCGTGTATTTTCTCTCTGAGACACGAGAGAAAATATTCCAATTTTCATCCGGTGTAGATCTCAAGCATTCCTCTCCACCCTTCTCTGACATGAGCACAGAAGCCCATCAAGGCTCACTGACAGGAGTTTGCCCGACATGCAGCTGAAGTTTTCCCTTTTAGTTCGAATCCCTGGGTAACCCCTCGCTCCTTTTGGTGTTTCCGTCCCACAGCTATTTGCAGACTGTCGGTCTGATATCTCCCAGCCCTTTCTTCGTACAACTAGAGCTCGTAACCACTTAGTACAGAATACACAACTACAGCTCAGTGTTGCAGGTCTGCTTCTGTCCATAATTTAAAATGAAACAAATCTTAATGTCGTTTACTGTCTCCCGTCCAGACCGTAGCCTGTACACTAGCACCCACTGTGTTTCCACACAGCCCTGTCTGGACCGCAAAGAAAACGAACCCATATTTACTACGCAGCAGCCAAACTGGGAGCATTTGCCCGGAGAGAAGACTCTGGGTTTGGGATGAGCCATCCAGAGCAAGTCTCCCGTTGCATACACTAGCAAGACGTGTCCTGGGATAGCTGCTCTCCTTCCACCACGCGTCCTGCTAAGCTTTCACTGGGGCATCTTTTAATCCAACCTTCCTGCGTCCTGGCAGGATTGATTTAATTATTCCTAAATTGGTGATGGTGTCTGGCCTTCCTTTGTCCTGACTCTGCGGCCACTTCAATGCCAGCACGGGATTTTTCGTTTCTGTTTCTAAGGCGCAGGCAACCCAGATCCATTTTAACTGTGGGAGAAGTCAGACAAAAGTCTATCATCCTGAAAGCTCTCTAGGGGAAAGCATTTTCTCTCTGGAGCTTTCAAAGTGGATCACCCTTTCTTTAACCAGTTTTCCAGCCTTTTTCAGCTTCTCTGTAGGTTATGTCTGTTTTTCAGCTATTTAATCTACCGCAAACTTCCCCCATTTATGTATAAGCAATAAAATAAGTAAATCAATCACAGAAATTCTCTCTTGCTGACAGCCACTATTAAGATGGCTACATGCAGCCCAAAGGATGAGTTTGATTATTTCGGACAAGCTGACGATTTCCCCCCCGCCCGGACAGCAGTGATCTGTACCCTGCTCAGATGCTCATGGGCTGCACGGGTTTGCGGGGGGGATACCAGGATCTGCAGCCAGCAAAATTAAATAAAATCGCACCTGTGGCCGATTCCCTTTGCTAAAGACATGTCCCCAAATCCGGTTTATGTTCGATGGGGAGAAAAAGAAAACGAAGAAGAAGCCACAGGGACGCCGGGGGTTTTCGGCGGCCGGTTTCAGGAGGGGTATTTCACTCCGTTCTGGAGCGGGTCGGGAGCGGGTCAGGAGCCGGTCGGGCCGGCCGGAGCTCGGTACCCTGGGGAGGGGCGTATCGGGAGCCGGAGGGGTGGCGGACTCTCGCTTACCTGTGCCGCCTTTTCTTTCGTTTCTTGCTCTGGTTTAGCGAGGATTTGGACATTTTCCGGTCGCTGGAAGAGACATCCTCGGAATCTGCGGAGACACAGGCAGCGGCCGTGGGCTTGGGGCTCCCTCCCCGCCGGGGAACCCCGGCCAGGGCAGGGCACGGCGACTCCGCTGCCTACGGCGGCTCCGGCCGAAGGTTTCGTTGTGATCGCGCGGCGGATGGGGCCCGTCGCCGGCCGCTCCCTCCAGCCCACAGCGGCCTCAGCCCCGGCCTCAGGGCTGCTCCTAGTGCAGCCACCGATGCTGCTCCCGGTTCGGGAGGTTTGGGGCGATCCGCCCCAGACAGGGAAGGCTCCGAGCCGGGATCGCGGTCTTGCTTTCTCTCATATCCTCCGGAGTCGTTTGCTGGGGCTGCTGTTGTCGCGCTGCTAAAATGCAGAGCCCGACAAGCACAACAAAATCGTAGGAGAAAGGGGGAGCTGCATCCCCCTTCTCGCTGCTGGGCACCCACTACCACCTGCCCTGGCCTGGGGATGCTGGACTTGCCCGCAGAAACACCGGAGCAGGGAGCGGAGGGGAAAGAGGTTTATGGAGCTGCAAGGGGAAAAAAAATCAACCCGGGAAGAGCTGGTGTCTGCCCGCGGCCCTCTGCTCCTCAGGGGTGCCTGTGTCGGAGGATGTAAGGGGAGCGAGATGCTGCCTTTGCCCCGAAGGGGCAGCCATGGGGGCAGAAGCGGGACCATTATTGGATGCGCGCCGCTGTGTCCCACTAGGGCTGGCCCCGCGCTCGGGCCCTGTTCTTGCCCGTGGCGCTCCGTGACTCGCTCGGCACCGGCCTCGGGCTGTCCGGCATGCTGTTCTGTGGGCGGGAGCGGCAGGCACCGCCTGGGCCGGACACCGCGTCGGAGGGCTCCGGCTGCTCCTGGGTGGAGGCTGGGGGTCGTCCTGGGGGCTGGGAAAGGGCGCTGCTACCTGCGCTCCGGGAGAACTAGAGGTGGCCTGGGAGCGGGCCCCGAGAGCAGGGTTGCGAGCGGCTGCTGCCGTCTAGGAAAGGGACGCCCAGTAGCCCCTAATTTCCCGGCAACGAGTTAGGGCCGCCGGGACCGCGGGGGAGCCGCTTCTCTGGGTTTCCGTGCATCTCCAGGCTGGGTGTCTCTGTCTGCGCCATCATACCGCGGCCGCAGCCCCAGACGAGCAGGGAATACTGTACCGCCCGCCTGCCCTTCTACTCCTCGGGACCGAAACGAAATCGCCTTCCCACCACCGGGCATGGGGCCTCCCGCTAGTGAGCCGGGTGTCGGCGGGTGCTGGGGGCGGATGGCAGCGCTGGCAGGGAGCAGCGGGTCCCCAGGGGCCGGGGACGTGCCTACCTGAGCTGGCCGTCTGGCTGCTGTCCAGCTGCCCGGGAGCCCGGGCCAGGGGCTGCAGGTGGACGTTCTGAGGGTCGGAGAGCACCTCCAGGAAGGTGGGCTGTGTGTAGAAGCCAGGGATGCCGCTGGCCCCCAGCAACCCCATGCCCACGCCGCCCACCCCAGCTGGGCTGAGCACGGAACGGGCCGCCAGCAGGTGCCCGGCGGGCAGCGAGTCCAAGGCGGCCCGAGGGTGCGACGGCGGCTCCTTGTTTAAGCCCAGGATCTCCTGGATGCCGAAGCCGGTGCAGCGGGGAGGGGTGGGCCCGGAGCTGGGCTTGGCCCCCGCCGCGGGGGGCGGCGGAGGCGGTGGCGGGGCGGCGGGGGTGGCGGCCGCGCCGTCGGGCTTGGGCTTACCGGGCAGGCTGGGGGCCAGTGCCGCGCCCGCTTTGCCCGTCATGCTGCGGCCGGCGGTCCCTGGTGCCCGCTCCGGGAATGCCTGGGAGCCCCCGGCTCAGGCCCCTTTTATCCGCCCAGCCGGGAGCCCGAGCGGGGTCAGAGCCGCGCAGCCAATCACAGGGGCCAGCTGCGATTAGGGATGCCAAAAAGCCGGCACCGGCGGCGGTGGGGCCGCTGCTCGGCGGGCAGAGGCCGGTGCCCGCCGGCGGGCTGGGACCGCCGCCTGCCCCTGCGCCGAGAAGGGCCGCCCCAGCGGGCAGGCCCCGGGCCCCTTTTGCTTCCAACCGTTCTGGGGCGTTGGAGCTGAGAAAGGATTGAAGCATCCGCGCTTTCATAAACACGGCTCCATCCCGACTAGGGCAAAGGCCGCTGAGGAGAGATGCGCAGAGAAACCGTGTGGGCAAAGACCGGCATTCCCGGCTTTCTTGCTCCTTTCACATTCTGAAATAAATACGGGTCAGCAGGGAAATAAGAGTGCACAGGGGAAGCCTAAAGGTTAAAGATGAGCTGTCTTCCATGAAAGCATAGAGATGGAAGCACCGTATTTTGGAGAAACATCCATCTTGATGCCATCAGAGGTGGTAGACTAGCTGCTT
This sequence comes from Tricholaema leucomelas, assembly GCA_013400475.1. Lineage (NCBI taxonomy): Eukaryota > Metazoa > Chordata > Aves > Piciformes > Lybiidae > Tricholaema lacrymosa > Tricholaema leucomelas. Next base: position 864,461 of record WAAF01015985.1, read on the forward strand.
GGACTCCAGACAACCCTGACTCTAGCCACCCACTTCTACAGCATCTGAAAACTGAAAGCATCTTTCACTACCCATGGGCAAAACGGCACACACATCTTTGCCAGTCTTATCCCAACCAAAGACATTAAACTAAGAGAAAGCCCAGGGCATTTTCTGTCTCACTCTAACTGGGGCAACAGCTCCACCACAGTGTGTACCTTGACTGTCCTAGTAGTCCACAGCATGGCTCCTGAAGTTGGTTGTCTCCAAAATTTGAGGCATCCATCCAGAATGACCACAGTTGTTGGGTTTTCTTTTGATTGCCCATAGGCCGTGTCCTACCTGCTCTGTGAGTTCTGATTTAGAGTTTTGGTTTGCCAGTGAATTGGGGCTGCTACAGACGCTGGCTATCACACCTTCCCTGAGCAAACTGAGGGCACCTCCACTGTGATGGCAGCATGACCGTGGCCATCTCCTGTCAGAGCTGTGAGGGAATCATGTGTCAACTTGGTTTTACACAGATTCCCTACTGTGATTGTAGAGCAACTTATGTGTCCACAGTGATGGAAATGGTTCATAAGAGTCGAATGAAGACTGCCAGGGGGCTTCAGGGGCCAGCTGTTCCCAAAAGGACAGGGAGCTGAGAGACAAGCATGATAACACAGACATCAAGGCGGGTTACCCCTCTACCCCATTCCATCATACCCGAGCAAGGCAGGCAGGGACTGTAGCCAGGATCAGCCACCAGTTCAAATCACCAGACAAGTTGTTGGGATGAGGGAGATCCTAGTTTAAGATAGGAACTCAAGACCCCAGCCAGGTACCAATGTGGCTGCAATGTGACTCAGGCTAGGAATTAGAGCCTCAGCCTAAAAGTGCCAAGTGAAGGAGGGGGAACTGCTGCTGAGGCTTCCTCTACATCTTTCTTATCAAAAGCCTGTACCAGTGCGCTGAACTTCTAGAAGGTGGAGAGAATCTGCTACAGGTCCTTACAGGGTCCAAGAAGCCATTCTATCACTTGAAACCTTGTTGTGTCTCACCTGTGTTAGCTAATGCATGATTTGTTCTCTGTCCCACCCAGCTGGGGCTTCCCAGGTATGGTACACTATTTCCTTTCCTGGAATTCGGCCTGGAGTTACACAAGCCCTACCTCAGCATGATTTGGTCTATTAAAGTACAAATTGAAGCTATTAGGTTGCTAAGAAATTATTCAGAAAAAATATTCCTTTAATTCTCAATTTCTCCAGAAACAGCTCCTTCTCAAGCATCTCTGATCCAGCTCTCCATTAGTTGGAGTACAAGACCCCAGGCTGCAGTTTGTTGCAGAACCAAGACCACCAGGTCTGAAGCCCTCTGAAATGTTGCAGCTACCTCTGGTATCAGCATTGGTGTGAGGAGGTGCATGCTCTACCTAAAGAACTGCCCAAGGCTCATACAGAGTGTAGAGATGCACAGGGTCTGCTTCTTGACTTGAGTCCGTGTTCTCAAGGTTCTTTGTGCACCGCCCTTCCTTTTCCTTCAGACCTAGGTCTGCATCCCTGTCTAAGGACAGCTACAGAGGTGTGGGTTATTCGACTATGACAACATTTTCTAGCTCAAGCAGTACTACCACAGAGCCCAACTTGACAAGCCCATCAGAGCTTATCAGCCAGAGGTCTGCTATACAGCATCTGTCACCTCTACCATTTTGTGCCTCCTTGACTGGAGATTTGAAGCAAACACTGTAGTTCATAAGATGAAGTTAATGCTCTGAGCACTGCCAGGCTGTAGAGGTATAGAAACAGGCTCTTGCTGATACATATTGAAGTTTCTCGGTGTTTCCATTGCTTTTCTGCAAACACTTCATCACCTGCCCACTGGAGTGTCCTGCTGGCTTTGCAGTGGAATGTCACCCAGTGGTATCCTGCATATCCTCACTTCCATTTCTCCTAGCAGTGGTAGAAGGCCCTCTGTTCTCCTGATCATACCTCCGAAGCTCTGAGGACAGCTTTGTTCCCCTCTGCCAAGTTACTCGTGAGCCCCTGGTTGTTGAGCTGTAAAGCCCAGTGCTTGGCTGTCTGCTTTTCACTATGCCTTTTCTTGTTTCTCTCTTTGCCTCTCTGGAAGCTTTTGTGATTAGGCAACTGAACTTATATTTCAATACTTATAAATCAATACCTCTGTGACTAATCTCTGGCAACGTTTTCAACCTGCCTCGACCAAAAAAAAATCTGCCTTTGAGCTTTCCTCGGCTAAACAGCTCAGATGATCTCCTGCAGAAAGGAGCCTCAGCAACCTCAGATCCTCTCACATTTTCCTGATTCAGCTCATCCTTTCCTTCTTCCATTATTCTGCTGCATTATCCTTGGTGCTAAACTTCCCCACTTTTCCTGTTTCTGCCTGAAAACCTATCCTTCATCCAAGGCACACATAATGGGCTGACTCAGTTCTTCGTCCAGTCTCAACTTCCTCATAGCCTCATTCTGTGTCTGTGGAGATCTTGAATCCCACTAGAAGCCATGTTTATCATCAAGCCCTTAGTCCTCAAAGAAGTGTCACTTCTCCTCCATTTCTATCACATAAGTGTTGTGAGTCATTTCTTTCAGCACCTAGTTCAAATCTACCTCACTCTTCCTCTAGACGAACTTTGGTGGATTCACACTTTCGAGTCACAGTCTTGATCTCACTGTGCTCTTCCATCTTCACAATGGCTTTTGGATCCTTTCAGCATATTGTCACTAGTCTTGGTCTCCTCTGCATAGTCTCTGAGTGGAAGTGCCCATGCAGCTCCTGCCTATCTCTTTTCAAGTCCTGTGTGAGGGAAATGACTTTGAACAGAAGTCTCTCCCAGTACATTTTTATTTTGGTTCTATTTTTTAACTTTGGGGAGCATTGGTGATCTACTAAAGTTGCAGGCACCAGGCATTTCCACATTATCCTTCCGCCATATGTTGCACTGTAGATGGATATAGGACATGATAATGCTAATATGACAAAAACAAATACTTGCTGTATTAATAAAAACTGCTGAGACACGAAGAGTGACTAGAGCTACTTACCCACAGATGTTGTAGATTCTCTGTCACATAAGGTCTTCAAATCAAGGCTGAAAAATTGTTCTAAGAAATGAAACTATTGGCCTGAGGCAGGAATTACTTAGTGTGTGTTGAAGCTCAGGTTGTAATGCTCCCTTCAGGCTCTAAAATCTTGGACTCCATGGAGCTTACATTGTGTGTTGGACATGGTCTGTCTAAAACAAAACCCAAAAAGCTTTCAGATATAAGAAGCTTCTGATGTCTGTTCTAGCATCCTGTTGAAAATATCTTTTTCTTTACATGTCATTGTATTGATTTTTAAATAATCACTGGAGATACAAAACACATGATGACAAGGAGATTATGGCACCTGTCATGCCCATTGCTAAATGCTCTCAGCTGGCAGCTGCTGGCTGAGTCACTGCAGCCCTGAGCAGACTTCTCTGTTTTTGCCTGCTCTCAATTACCCTAGTGGCTTTGAGATACTAAAAGTAACTCACACCAAGTTAGACTCATAATTTAGACAGAGTTTTAACTGTTCTGGAGGGAGCAACCAAGATTATTTTTGTTTGACCAGTTTCAAGTGCTTCTGGATTTATTAATTAGAAATTAACGAAGCAGCCAGACATGGGCTTGTATCGGGATACAAGTAAGGGGAGTCAAATCTATTCAGCAGAGATCGTTCTAAAGACAGTTAAAATGTGGCATAGGAAAGTAGCAATGCTTGACCAGGATAACCTAAACAAACCTGCCATGGATGTGTATATTCATTTGCTCCACCATGGCTGTTGGACATCTCATTAGCCACTTAATTCTAATACTAACTTTTGGAGCAGGATATCCTGCTGAGTTCTGGACAATGTCTTGTCATTTAAGTACCACAGGTAAAATACACACTGTGCTGAACGATTCTTTCTGATGCATTGTCCTTTAACTGTGTTGAGTGTTCCCTGCTCTCAGTTTGTGAGAAAGAGAAATAATTTGATGTCTTTTCCCTTATCAGGTGACAAAATAGCCTACCTTGTTCGAAGCATGTGTGTGGCTTTGGGGGGAAATCCAGAGAGATCTAGTTTTGTTCTAGTGCATGGAGCCTTTAATGGGAAATAAACACATAGGAAAATATTACTAGACCCAGTTTCTTTCCATAGGTGTATCCATACTGGATATAAAGGTAAATATCTAAAGCAACTTTCCAGCCAGCCCATGGTTTATGTCATAGCTTGCTCTATCCATTCTGGATACTGAGATTCAGGACAGATCTGGACTAATTAGTCAGGGACCAGATAAAAATAATGAGATGTCCAGAAAGCATAGATTTCTTTGGTCTGGAGAGATGACTGCAGTGAGATACCATCAACTCTTCAAACACATTTACAAAAAGATATATCTATCTACTACAGAGGGTACTAGATACTGTGGACAACTGCAGGAAATGTCTTAGTCTGTAGCAAGACAATAGGAGAAACTCTCTAACAGTAAGATGAGTATTAGGTGAGTGTTAGGAGGGAACACCCATCCTCTGCAGAACAGGCACTGGGAAAGGATGCCTATCTTGGAGAAATTTCATGGAGTAGACTTAAGGACATATTGCATAAACATCTCAAATTATTAGTTTTGTATAGTGGATCTTGCTTACAGCTGGTTCTTCCAAGGCCCTTGTGGGCTGTAATGTCTGTGTTTTTATGAATAAGGACTCAAGATGCCAAGAACATCACTTTTCCCGCTGCCATTCAGAAGAAAGAAGCCTTCTACTAAGGGTTAAGTTTAATGAGAACAATAAGGATTTTTTTCCAGAGGAAGCAGTATTGTTTTTCAGACCCTAAGCATTAGCTACAGAAAAATTATCTTGAGTATAAAATTGCATCAATAAACATAAAATTACAAAGACATCATGAAAGGATGCTGGGGAATCTAAGGAGCCTGAAGCTCCAGAACTGTACATTATGTCACATACTGCTAGTGGGGACAGTTCAAATTTCACTGTGTCATTTTCTCACTTCAGAAGCAAGTTTGTGTTTCACACTGGAAGAAGATGTCTGAGCAGCTAAAGGCTACCAGGTTATCTTTCCTGAAGTTGATCATGAGGGAACTCAACATCTTCTCAGCTTTGGCAAGCGTGTTTGGCTGTTAACACCACAAAGGTCACCTTGCCTGGGAGTGTTCTATGAGCTGAATTTAACTTGTAACTATAGCACTGGGGAGAAGTACTCTGGTGGGATTTTTCCTCTCTAGTGCACCCACAAAGAGGTTAATGTTTCCAAAGCTGGGGCACACAGACAATCTCAAAATGTTCAAACAAGTTGATGGGATCAGCTGTAACCTCAGCCCCAACACTCAGTGCCTGTGGAGAGCAGATGTGAGGAAGGCACATTATTGCACCCACCAGAAGCTGCACCACTCTTGCCCACACCCATACACTTGCTATGGCGTTCTGCCTCCTCCTGCAGGTCCGGAGCACAGGCCATGCCTGTGCAGGCTGTGAAGTCATGACCAGGGACATGTGGCCAGGACATTGGGTTGCTCAGGTCAGGGGCTTGGGAAGGCAGCATGCCCCAGCAGTGGGGATGGGTTTCATCCCTGCATTACCCCAGCGCTTTTGAGCTGCTCAGGCAGGAGGAAAAGAGAGAAAACTCACAGCTCCCAGACTTCTGCTCTGGGTTTCTGTGCTCAGCATAACCGCTATGGGTGCAGCTATTCCTTCCAGCATGTGGCAAGCTGGGATTCCAAGTCCCAGAGGTGATTTTGCCCAAGGAAGCTAGGTGATCTCATTGGAGACCCTCCTCTACAACAGTGTGCTCCCATAGACAGACATGGCCCAGGTCCCAAGTTAAGCACCCTGCCATGCCCAGAATGAGCTCAGGGTGACAGCTGTCATGATGTGTTACAAGCCCTAGGATACAGTAGAATCTAGCACCCCATCTGAAGACTGTTGGTTGAATAGGGACATGCAGGGTACATGGCATCAGCTGGGGCAGGGATGCTAGGGCCAGAGGCAATTATTTGGAAGACATGGGCTATTATAACCTCAGATGTGCACCCAATACAGGTGGGCTTGGTTCAAAACCACATCAGGGAGGTGGAGTCAGGCACAGCACACCTTTAGAAGCATCTTCTTCCCCACAGCTACTCAGCACCGCATGCTGCTTTCCCCTCTGTCCAAAGAGGCTGCGTAAGCTCCTGCGTACCAAGAAGAACCAAGACCATCCAGTGGCCTCCTTACTCAGAACCCTTTTAGGAGGGATTTTAATTCGTGTAAATGAGTGTTTTTAATTTGTTATACTGGCCTTTATCTCTATTACCATCTCATTTGCTTTTAAACCCAGTTTTGCCATCCTGACTGAATTCCATTTGATGCATTAGGAGTAATTCTCTTCCCAAAGGGTTAGACATTTTCTCTCCACATAAAAGTCGCTTATTTTGGATAAAGAGACGATTAGATTTATCTTTAATATTTTAATGGCAGCCAGGATTATTGGGTGGGCAGCCCCGGTTTCGGTTGTTGTTGGGGGATTAGACTCTAATAAACTCTTCAGATTGGGATTTTTTTTTTTCCTGTTTTGCACAAAGTACTTGTATTTATTTTTTAAAATTCACTTCTTTTTGAGTCATAAATTCCATTTGCTGTTTCCTATTAGTATTAAATCAAGTTGATTAAATTCGTAGTGACTATTTGCACATATATCTTTTTAATTTTAACATCCACAACATAAAATCTTTAATGGTGCAATTTGAAATACCTGCAACATACATTGCTGTTCCTGTTTAAACAGATGGAAATGAGGATTCCGAAGAATGAAGGAAGGAAAGAGGAAGGGATGGAGAGATGGGCAGACAGACGGACGTTGAAAACGAATAAACTGGCTACCCAATCCCATTCAATTTTAAAGACGTGGGTTCTACAAGAAAGGATTTGGAAAGAGCTCACTTCTTCCCCTCAAAGTCACCAGCATCTCCCGTGAACAAGGTTATAGAGTTCACAGCCCTCCCAGGTCTGCAAACCCAGCTCCCCTCGTAGCCAGTGCCAGGAGCCAAGTAGCCCCTGCAAGGTGGCATTTGCGCAGAGCAGATGCTTGCGGGGATAGGCGGGTGCGGACCCAAAGAGCGGGAGTCCTTCACCCCTCGGGACTCGGCACCCTGCCTTGGCTGTCATAGATCCTAGTTTAGGCTAATCGGAAACTTGGTAATAGAATAAAATGTCAGCAAAGTAGAAATCAATAAGTGTTAATGCTCCAGGACTTTCACTGCTGGGCTCCCCTCTCGGGTTCCCCCCTCCCGCACCATCCTGTCCCTTTGATTTCAGTCCCTTCTCTAATCCCCACCTCATCAGCTCCGGGAAGGGCTGATCTGCAGCAGAAAATCCCTCATTCGGGGCAAAATCAGCTTAATTTGCAGCAATTTGTAGCAGGTCTTTGCTGGGATTTGAGTCTCAAAATTATCCCGCGGGTGGGGGCCGCAGCCCCTTGCAATATGGGCAGAGATTTCCCCGCTCCTCTGTTTGCAGAGATTTGTCTGGGGAGTAATTACAGGCGGGGCCGCAGCCCGCCCCCTGCCCCTGCCCCTGCCCGCCGCTGCCGCCCCTCCGCCCGCGGGGCCTGGCACCGGGCGAGCGGCCGAACACGCAGCCGCCCGGATTAGCAGCATTAGCAGCCAGCGCCGAGCTACAATTAATCATTTGCTGGTAAATACAAGCGGGAGGCTCCCCCGCTGGTGAGGAGGGGTGGCCACAGAAGGGAAGAGGAAAGGGGAGGGGGCGGCCGGTCGCCCCGGCGTGCAATAGCGCAGTGAGGGAAGGGCAGGGCTGGGGAGGGACGGAGGCACTCGAGGACCTTGTGGCCTCGGGACGGGGGATCAGAGCAGGCAACTTTCCTTCCGCTAATGCCGCTAATTACCGGCGGCAGCTCCGACGTCGTCCGAGAAGGGATGCCAGGCACGGGGACCCCGGGGTTCCCCGAGGCAGGGTGCTGCCAGCAGCATTCACCCTCAGAACTGGGCGCCCGCAGTTTACCCTGTGCCGCCGGGCGAGCCCCAGAGGAGCCAGACCAGCTCCAGGTTGGTGCGGTGCCACTTTGCAAGGGGGCGGATGAAGGTGCCCAGATTCACAATCCCAATAATCCCGGGGGATGAGTGTCCAAACGGGAACATTATTTGGAGTGCAATTTGTTTTCCAGGAGAGGGAGAAATAAAGCCGTGTGGAGGTGCCCGTTGATACGCCTATAGATTTACACTTCGGTGAATCACCTGGTGACCTTGTTGGTAAAAAATTAGCCTGGGGCGAAATCGAAATTACACACATTAAATTAATTAAGAGCTGACTAATTAGAGGCTCTCAACTATTCAGTGGGGAATAGTCCACTGGCAGAGAAGATTCGAAGACAGGTTGCCTAGAGTTCAGTTCTCAGTCCATACTGTATGATATCTTTGAGGTGACTTGGACAAAATCAATGCTGGTAATGATTTCTACTTGACGTAAAAATTGCTGGAGTGATAAATAATGATGGGAGTAGGTCAGTTATACCCAGCAATCTGAACTGGACTTTTGGTGTAATCTGCTCAGAGCAACACAATTTTTTGATGTATCAGCAAGAATATATTACCTAGCAGGGTAAGAATGGTCTTGACATCACAAGACCATAACAGATTCATTTTGTGTCCACTTCTGGTGTCTGCAATTTCACAAATAATACCAAAGAACTGCAAACTATTCCAACAAAAGCTTCAGGAAGAGCCCATGAGCTGGAAATCTTGCCATACAGTGAGAATTAAGAAGCTCAATCTATTCAGCTTGTTACGGAGAAAATTAGGAGGTGGCTTGGCCGCCCTCTGTTAGTAGTCCGGAAAGACACTTTACAGAGTGGAAGGCCCTTACATTTGTTAGATAAAGGAATAACAGGATTTAGCACTGGAAGGTCAAAATTACTGTTTCATAATTAAATTAATTAATGTAATTAAGGAAAATTATTACTATAAGGCCTGGAATTTTTGCAGTGAGGATAATTAGTGGAGCAGGCAAGATGTTTTTTAAAGAGGTTTTTGTTGGGAAGAAACCTGTTTTGATAGAAATATTTGATGCTTTGGCAGAAAAAGAGATACCTGCTTACAGAAATTCCTGCAGCACTGTATTCTGAAATGGTTTGGTTTCGAAAATAGTTCTGAAGTGTATTTTCTCATGCTAATTGGTGCATTTTCATTTTATATTATTATACTATTACAACATTATACCAGGAAAAGTCATTGAAATCTGTTCCCATTTTAATTTTTCAAACTGTTCAGTACATTTGTCACATAGTACTGAATGAATACTAAATTGATGGGAAATTATTTCACTATAACAGAGCGGAGAACCTTTGTTCTGCCAAGAGTGTGAAATATTTTGTGCGCCATCAAATTTCTGACCACCTTAATGATTTGGAAATCTGAAGCTGGGATCACTTTCTCCATTGTCAGTCATGGTGTGTTGCCAGCAGTAGGTGTGTGTATACTGCAGGCAGGACTCGCTGCCAGTCATTCCCGCTGCCCTATAAGGCTAGCAGAAAAAAAAACCCAAACCTGAAACAAAGTTACAAGCCAGTGTTTTAAAATGACAACATTAATTTTCCATGGACAGAAGATACCTCAAAACGTTGGAATTCCCCACAGTACGAGAAAAGCTGATTTACAACCACCTCTAATATTCAAGCATTAAAACTGTTTACCTGAGGAACAGTCTTTCTACTTAGACCCTCTAAAACACGTGCTCCAGCATAAAGCTTACAGCCTTGGCACAGATTTGGCTTGGCAAGTAATGAGTCTATCTACATTGAACATAGATTTTGGATCCAGAGTGCACTCTGGATGCGAAGATCCCAATCACCTCCACTGCTGAGATATGCATTTCTGCAGGAGATATGCAACCTGGTGTCCTTGCAGATGAAGCAGGGTGGGAGGATGATGTGGTATGGGCTCCCCTTCACAGCACTCTCCAGCTGCCAGTAGGCATTCCATCCATGGCATCAGAGAAGAGATAATCAAAAGAATTGCTTCAGCATCTACAGTGGAAGTGCCAGGTCTTCAGCACCAACAGTGCCTCCCAGCCTCCTCTAATGAATTAACCTTTAGGACAGAGAGAGCCATGAAATGTGTAACTGAGGCCATGGAGCCAACAGAGAGCATGGACATGGAGCATTAGGATGGAGTGGTGGAGCCCCAAGATCCCTTCTCTGGGTAGCCCTAGGAGGCTGTGAACAAGTGATAGTTTCAAACCAGGGCTGCATGGAAGTTTGCTGTGACCTCATGATACCCTTGCTGCTACAGCAGAGAAGAAGGTTGTGCTCCATCTGCCCAGGCATCTATCACAGTATCATCAGGGTTGGAAGAGACCTCACAGATCATCAAGTCCAACCCTTTACCATAGAGCTCAAGGCTAGACCATGGCACCAAGTGCCACGTCCAATCTTGCCTTGAACAGCTCCAGGGACTACTGAGACTCCACCACCTCCCTGGGCAGCCCATTCTAGCAGCAGCTACCACTGCCCATCTAGCAGCAGCTACCACTGACACCACTTTGATTTGATTCACTGGCATCCTGTTGGGCCTCTGCTTGTCCTTTTTGGTGGCCCAAAGTACAGAGATGGCAAAATGAGCCCAGGGCACCCTTATATTTTCTCAGATTTTCCATTAGCAGTTGGGATATGCCATGTCTATCCCAACTCCAGGTTGCTTGGGATAGGTCCATGATTTATGAACATTCCCAGATATCTTTCTCATCTTACATCCTTGCGTAGTATCTTCTAATGTGCATCCTATTCTCTTGGAAAACATGTCCTGTTCAGATGGAAAATAGCCTCTCCTTAGCAGCACATTCCTGCCTTTATTCTTGAATGTAGCCGAGGGCACCACTGCAGGAGCAGTGTATGATAGTCCACCTTCAAGTCAGCACCTCTTTCTGAAAACACCACACTCTGGCTTTCAAGACCTTTTGCAACCCAACTTTAATGAGCATTCTGACAGGTGGGGGAAGCCTCTGCCAGTACTGCTGCTGTGGTGTGGAAGAGCGTGGGCAAAGCTGGTTCACAACCCCTGCCAGAAGTTTGATTTGCAAGGCAGAGGTGGAGCTGAAGGAAACGAGCCAGCATGTAGGCATTTTTGTTAGATGGGCATGGGTTAAAGAGACAAGGAAGTATATTGAACTGGAGCGTTTGGAAGCGCTAGAAGGAAAGTGGTGCTTGCTGCTGAAGGCTGAGGCTGAGTGAAGCCAGCGGTGCAAGATGTCCCTGCTGTCTTTCCTGGATGATGTGCAGGAGTCTCAGACGGAGATGGCCCTGCACATGAAGTGGCCTGGAGATGTCACCTGGTTTCAGCATGCTGAAAGCTACTGTCTTCTGCCAAAGCTAGGATAAGACTGAACTGCAGTGCTCCTCATACCTCTGCTCATGCCATGACACCACTGTGCTAGTTTGAGCCTAGCTAGCATGTTTTGGTGAGAAGAACTAGATGATAGGCTGTAAAATGAAAACAGTGGTGAGGTCTACTTCCCTCACAGTCTTGCTGGGATGTGTAAAGAAGAAAGGCAAAACAAAGATTACTTCACTTGCTTCTTCTCTTCACTGGGGAGCTTTGCCTGCTGGGGAGAAGCTGAGGCTGCTGGCTGGACTCCATCTTGCTTTCTAACCTCACCCTCCTTTTGCTTGGCTGCTTCACCTTGCTTTTTAACCCTCTTGGCCGAACCTCCATTCTTCCTTAGGACTGGGGTAAGGTTGAGAGGGGTAGGGGGAAGGTGAGGGGTGGTTGAGAGCCCCTCCTGGGGACTCAGGTTTCTGGGAGGGGAATTGTGTTTGTATTACCTTTTTTACCTTGTATATTTCTGTCTATAACTGTATATACTGTAAATATCTGCTTGTAAATTGTGCCAGCTGTAAATATAAGCTTCATTCAAATTTCCAGAGCCGACTGAGTCTAGTCTGGGTGATTTCTAAAAGTGTGGGGGGGTGGGGGACACCCAAACCACTACACACCACCCTTTGTCCTCAGACTCTAAATAAAATCTGTGCTGAAAAATAAAGTTAAATGTTACTCAGGGCATTGAAATATGTTCTTAGGTTTATTGTAAATTAACATCCTTTCCCCAAAACCTCCATGATAGCCAACAGCAAAAACGTCCTTAAAGTGAGGTTCCTCCAGAGGTTAACAGCCATTAGAAATGCAGATAGCAAAACTCTGATGGAAGCAACACCACCACCAACAAAAAAAAAAAAGTGGAATGAAAAAGTAATGTATGTTAAGGGTTTGATTATGCTTCCAGTTCACACATCCTCTAAAGTAAATCTAAACCTGGGAAAATTAATGGTAGAGAAACATTTCAGTAATCTCTTTGACTTTGAATGTCTGCAACAGAAATACCAAGGTGGATGCTGCTTTCATGTGAGCTTCAGAGGTGGCTTTACAGAAGAGAACAAAACACTTTTTTTTTTTCAAAACATAAAGCATTGCTATACCTTCAGTGGCTGTGGCTTGTCTTGCATTAACCTAAGGGGCAGATATGCTACCTCTCCTCATGTTACCATATTGAATACTACTCATAGAAGCCAAAGGATCTATTTGTGAGTAAAATATTGCTCAAAAACGTAAGCCTACCAAAGTCAAATCACGTGTAAATAGCGCCCTTCGAAGTCGATGATCAGAGGGCTGGAGCACCTCTGCTATGAGGGCAGGCTGAGAGAGTTGGGACTCTTCAGCCTGGAGAGGAGAAGGCTTCGAGGCGACCTTATAGTGGCCTTCCAGTATCTGAAGGGAGCCTACAGGAAAGCTGGGGAGGGACTATTTACACGGTCTAGTAATGTTAGGACGAGGGGGAATGGGTTTAAGCTGGAAGAGGGGAGATTTAGACTGGATGTTAGGAGGAAGTTCTTTACAGTGAGGGTGGTAAGGCACTGGAATGGGTTGCCCAGGGAGGTTGTGGATGCTTCCTCCCTGGAGGTGTTTAAGGTCAGGCTGGATGAGGCCTTGGGCGAGCTGCTCTAGTGGGAGGTGTCCCTGCCTGTGGCAGGGGGTTGGAGCTGGATGATCCTTGAGGTCCCTTCCAACCTAAACCATTCTATGATTCTATGATTCTATGATTCTGCTGAGCGTGTCTTCCAGCCACAGAGCGCTGACGTCGTCGGAACATAAAAATGCAAAAAGCCCAAGAGTCCAAAGTTTTTGAATTAAGCCCATTAAAAAAAAAAAATGCTGACAATTATGGAAGGCTTCAAATAATGCATGAAGGTTTTTTAAATGGAGTTTTAGAATGGCTCCAGTTGGTGTTGTCAAACCTTTTGCAGCAGTGGTGTCGGGGAAAGTTTTTAATAAAAGCTGAAATTTTCCTGTAATCTCTTGACTCTTAGAGGTCTTTGTGAAAACCACAGGGTGAGATGCAAGGCAACATCATAAAAGCTGGCAACAATATAGAAATTGCAATTAGTGAATTATTTTGCTTGCAGTGACCTGATCCTCAACAGGATCTTAATCAGCTTCCTTTGGAACTAACAGTCCACCCTGGAGTTACTGACTAAGCAGGGACTAAATATGGACCTCGTGTTTCCAGCACTTACATAGACCAGAAGAAGCCTTCATGAATATTTCTGAAGGGTAGAGCAGGATTTCCACAGGAAAAACGAGATAATTGACCCAGGCTGCATGTTACCGGAATGGCAAGCCTCACATTTACATTCGTGCTAATGAAAGGGGATGAATGCCAGGGTAATCAAAACTCCACATATTTCATGGTAATAATTTAGTTACTTTTAAAAAGATTGAGGTTTTTTTTGATGCTGGCATTCTTGAAACTTAATTTAGGAAACATTTGCTTGTTGGTGGTGCAGCTGTAGTATTATCTAAATTCTAATGTTAAACTCCTTTAATGTCTAGAAATACCTTTCTATTTCAAAGAAATAAAAGGAGCATTAAAAGGTAGAGAAATCACCAAGTGACATCACAGTGTCATCAGTGACTTCAATGGAATTATTAGCAGCCCATTAAATAATGTTTTGGGGTTTCTTTTGCTTAGGCTTTAGACCTTTGGTTGTTCTGATTTCAGCTCCTCCTTGGTACAGTCAACAGGGGTTATGATCTCCAGCTGCACAGAGCCAGGCTGGATACCTCAAAATCCAGCAGTCCCTGTAAATCTGGCAGTAGAGCCTTGGAAGTCTGCAATAATTAAGAAGGCAGCGAATTGATCCCCATAGAGCTAGAAGAAACTCCTCCTTTGAAACTCCTTCTTTGATTTAAGCAGTGTAGAAGATAAAGCACCAAGATACAAAGTGTTATTTCTATCAAAAGATTTCTACTGAATTGCAGTCATAGGATGCTCAGATGCCATGGTAATCAGTAAAGCATAGAAGTCTGGATTAGATACTTCAAATAGATGATTGTGAATAACATTATATGCAAATACCTCCATAGATAACATTACTGCATCTGGAACGTCTGGAGCCTGAGACATGCTTGGTCCTTCTCCCCTCTATGTTAACTCAGACATCTCTGTAGGATAGCCAAGATTTCAGCCACAAATTCCTGTGCAAGTGCTGAGCTTGATCTGATCTCAACAATGTCAATAGCAGGACAGATCTTAGCACAAGGGCATCTTGGAGACCTGGGTTTAAACTGATGCTGGAGGAATACAGGGGCTGATTCAGCTGACTTTCCAAACATTGAAGTTGTTACTGAGAGATGGAGCAGCCATCTATGGACTAGTTTTGGAGGAAGGGATATGGGCTGCAGATGATTCATTGCCCACAACTGACAAGCTCTATGTTTAACTAAGGGGTAAATCTGACTTAGGCTGTTAACTGATAGTTTCCAAATCATGTTATGAGATTACCTGAAATGAACAGCCCACTGCAGCTCAGCAAATGATGGTATTTTCCCTCGTTCTAATTTATTAGAGGAGTAAAATTAAACTAGTAATGAGCTTTAGTTATTCAGCTTCATGCCATTGCAAAGCGTGGTGAGTGGTGGAGGTTTGTACCAGCGGTTCCAGCTGATACAAGTGGGTTATGGCTGGGGCAGAAGGACAGAGCTCTGCTAGAGAAGGTGAGGGTCTCCTACAGAAAGCTCAGGTAGCAGGGTGCTGTATGTTCCTCTCTAATTTTTTTTGCCTTCAATACCTAGACAAGTGCTGCACTTTCTCTTTCACCCTGCCTCTGGTATATTGTGTCTGCATCATAGAGTGGTAGGGATTGGAAGTCATCTCTGAAGACCCTAATGCAGGTATGCCTAGGGAAGGCTGCACAGGAATGTGTCCAGGCAGATTTTGAAAGTCTCCAGAGAAGACTCCATAGCCTCTGTGGGCAGCCTGCCCTAGTGCTCCATCACCCTCAAAGTAAAGAAATTTCTCCTTAAGTTCAAGTATGCTTGGGAGAGAAGAAAATAGCACTGAGAAAATAAATCCATGGTAAATTTCCTGAAGAAGTCTAGGCACAGTTCTCCAGGGAGAGACACTGTGGGGGGCTCGGGGACTTGCTGCTGGTTCTTCCTGGTGCAAGAGGAGGAGCCAGAGCCCCTGTGCTGCCTATGGTTTTATTACATCCAGCAGAAAGCAGAAATTCCTCTGTGTGACTCCAAAAGACATGGAGAGGAAAACCTGGAAAGAGTATGTCTTATGAACCCAGGAAAAAGGCAGTGATTCCAGAAACGTTTAACCAAAAAGTGAGAGTATGAAGACACCATCAATAAGATGGCTTGAAAGACAGGATGTTAATGCAGACGAATGCTCTCGCTAGTTGGACCTGCAAGGACATGCCCAGCAACATGGGTGCATATCAGCAGCCGGAGGGACTTCCACTCTGTTGACGTAGGAAGGTGTAATCAGGAGGAGAAAGTGGAGAGAAGGCACAGGAGGGATAGAGACCAAGAAACGAAAAAGCAAGAAGAGAGGGAAGAGAGAGAGAGAGGAAAGAAAGGACAGAGAGAAAAGGGAAATGGAGAAAGAGAGAAAAGGAGGGGGGGCCAGCAAGAAGAGAAATGGGGAAGGCAAGCAAGCGAGACTGTGTTTCTATAATTACTGTGGATTGGCTCGGATTAAGGGCAACTAGCTATCTCTTGGTTTTTCCTTTTTATATAACAACTAATCTCCTTCTAATCAGTTATTATTAAATTATATTCCATTTTTAATTCATTCACAAACCATTGGTGGCACAATTCGGACATCTGGACAGATAATTGAATAGAGATAATTTATGTAAATGAGGAACAGTTGTGTGCAGAGGTGGGGGAGGGGAGATTTCAGCTCCCGAGGCCGGTGACCTAATGAGGAGTCTCCAAAAGCTACCCTTGCTCCCTGGGAGGACTCAGGTGTGAGGGGAGGATGCTGGGGATATTTGGGTATTGTGTGTGTCAGCTATTAATACATGTAAAAAAGGGCATCAAGGCTGGGCTGTCTCACTTGACTCAAGAGACTAACCAGTACGAACATAATTTCTCGCAGGGCTGAAGATATTGGCCAAATCATCACCTGAAGACACCCCTAGCCTCCTAGGCTGTCTGTCACCCAGAGCTTTGCATTGACCCCGTTTTACAGTGTGATGCTCCAAAACTTCAGTGACCTCTCCGTGAGGTTGGGGTAGCAGCACAGGAGTTAAGCCATCTCTGTTATCCCAGGCAGAGCTGAGCAGCCCAGGGAAAGGCCCTGGGTGACTATGGTCTCTCACAGGGAGTGAGCCTCCAGTTCAGCCTACTTAAGGGGTCTGAGTCCCCTGAGTCAGGGCTGAGGGCCAGAGCAGGCTTGGCTCAGCCACAGGCACACCAGACTTCAGAAGTGGCTGAATGTCATTCTCCCATGATCTGGGGCTGCTATCTTGCAGAATTGAAAGCTCTCAACATCTAGCCACCCACCTCCAGTAGTGCTGGGTAGATAAACACAATCTAGCAAGTTTAGTACCTTGTGGATGCCTGATCTTAACCCCAGGGGCTACTTCTTACTCCTTGAAAATGTCTCTGTGCTCTTTGATAGACATGGTCTAATCCCTCATTGCTCGTCCCTAACACTGAATGTGTGAATTGGGGCAAACTTAAGTAGCCTTCAGAGAGAACTAAAGCTATCAAAAGCAATAGCTGAGCACTACAGAGTAGCAGTTTTGATAGAAGCAACAGGCAGAAAACTTCCCAAAATTTCTGGTTATTGTCATCTATATGGGAATCAGAATGAGTCAATGGACATATGGAGTCAAACAATGTCCAGAAAGAGAACACAATGTGTTGATGGGATTCATCAGACCTACTGTGAACACCCACAGCACAGGGAGTCCGCACTGAGCACACTCCCACATTCCCATTCTAGCCGATGGGCTCTGGTCAATAGGCTCAATAGATAGAGCCTAGGGCATAGTTCATCTTATCTTGAAGTAGTTGTCCACACTGGATTAGAGGGCTCATGTCTCCATTGGCTTTATTGACAAGATTGAGATCGACTGTGAAAGTAGCCCATGACTAGCTCTGGTGTAGGCGTCTGAGGCTGGGTGAGCTGGATCCCACTCTAAGGGACAGAGTGATACTGCTTTTCCAGTAATGAAGCAGAGCAAATGTGTAGTGCTCTGCCTCAGAACAAGTGCAAAGATTAAAAAGAAGTTCTTGGTTTGGGCTGCAGTTGTGTTATTTTTCTTCTAGGCTTGGACGACACAGAAATAGGTGCTGAAGAAAGAAGGATGATAGATAACTTCGTCTTCCAAAGGGGGAAAGAATGTTTGACTCAATTGCTGTAGCAAATATCTAATTTCCATCACTCTGGCATAACAGGAGGAATTTTGCTATGCATACTGAATTATCTAAGCCTTGTGGAACTCTTAGAGGAAGGGAACACCACAGATGCATTCAGCATATGGGAAGCTACTCAAAAGATTTGTTTGTCAAAATAAATTCAGGCTGAATTGCCAAGGACACAATCCAAATGAAATTGAACTGGTTCAAGTGTCCTTCTTGCCCTGTGTCAGAAACACATTGGGCTTTGTTCAGTTCTGTGGCTTATTTTGTTGATTGAACTATTCCCCTTTCAGACCTGTTCTTCAGGTTCCAATTAGCAAAATGCAAATGGGGATAATTATTGGGAATTTTCAGATAGGAGTTATCAATGAGAGTGAGGATGCAGCAAAGTGGCCATAAATAATAGGCTCTGATTGTAAGTGTCAATCTAGGAAGGAAGTTCTCCAGCAAGGAGAGTTAAAATCTGCCAATCTTTAAGTCTTTAAAAACAGCATAGAAAGCAGACCAAGCTGCATGTGATGCCATTGCAGAAGATACTGAGTTGGAAGAATTTGTGCCCATCAGAATAGAGAGAACCAGAATTCTGCAGGAAAGAGACATGGGAGTTGGCTCAGCAAACTGTGGCGGAGGGAAATCCCAGAGCCAACAATATGCCTGAAAGACAGAGGATCAGTGAGAACAGCTGGAAATAATAGCTTGGTGTGATCACAATGTACCTTTGCAATATATCAATGCTCTAAAAAAGGAGTGAGACAGCTCCACTGACATTGTCGAGCAGTCCATTAATGGTCTATTGCTCTAATGTTAAGGCTCAACATTTTTTGGTGCAGTTTTGCACAAAAGGAAATACCAACAAACTGAACAGAGTCTAGACAAGAGGAAAGAAAAAGACTGGGATCTTGTGGTTTGGGTCTGCAAGGGGGGAGAGGCTTTATGTTTGTTTTAATCATACTTTATAATAGTAAGCCCTCTTTTCTGCTATAGTGGAAAAGCTTCTTAAGAAAGGGAGCACTGCTGTGTGCCCTAAACGCTTTGGCATAGTGTATTTCCTCTGCAAACTTATTCAGTAGCCAAGCCTCCTTGACATTTATCTCCATTTCTTCTCCAGTTTCCCTCACTTCATCATGGACTTAGTCAACTGCATTTTCCCACAGGAGCAGGTGGGCCGTGATGAAAATACAGGCTCAGATATAATTGACTGAGAGAGCTTTGAAAACCAGAGCTAATATCCTGGTTTGGCAGACAATGCAACATGAAAATCAGCATAACCACTGCAACACGATGGTGAGCTGCTCATAGTGGCCTAGAGAAAGATGAAACCTGGGAACGTGTCCACCTGTAATCTCAGATATAGTGAATTTAAAGGCCCAAGGCTCATCTGGCCAAGGAACCATGATTCTCTTGTGGTCCATCTCTCATCTGAAAAGAAAGCTGAACAGGCTTCGTGCTTCTCAGCCAGATAAGGATGTGTGGAATGTCAAATGCGATGTAAGGGTGTGATACAAGCACCTTGGCTCATATAACAGCCAGTGTGGCCAGCAGGATCAGGGAAGTGACTGTCCTTCTGTACTCAGCGCTGGTGAGGCTGCATCCCAGATACTACCTGCAGATTTGAGCTCCTCACCACAAGAAGGACATTGAAGTGCTGGAGTGTGTCCAAGGAAGGGCCATGAAGCTGGTGAAGGGTCTAGAGAACAAGTGTTACAAGAAGTGGCTGAAGGAACTTGTGTTGTTTAGCCTAGAGAAAAGGAGGCTCAGGGCAGACTTCAGCATTCTGTACAACTACCTGAAAGGAGGTTGTAGCAAGGTGGTGTTAGTCTCTTTTCATGAGTAGCCAGAGACCAGACAAGAGGAAATGACTTCAAGTTCACAAGATTGGACATTAGGAAAAAATTGTTTACTGAAAGGGTTATCAAGCACTGGAACAGGCTGCCCAGGAGAGCACCCCTGGAGGTTTTTGAAAGATGTCTACATGTGGCATTTAGGATTGTGGTTTAGCGGTGGACTTGACAGTGCTGGGTTAATGGTTGGACTCAATGACACTGAAGGTCTTTTCCAATCTAAATAACTCTATGATTCCACTCTATGAACAGGAATGCATGGGGCCAAGGAAAGAAGGTGACAGAGGACAAACATACTGACTGAAAATAGCTGAGAATAGAGAGAAAGGGTCAAGGGAAAAAAATCCAACCTTTATTTGAAACTCCATTACTTGAGGTGGATACTCATTCCAGCCTGATACATTTTCAACCTCATGAGATTTCCCCAAGGAAATGCTGCAGAGATAGATACTTCTATTAAGGTATACAGATAGTTTATAATAAGTCTTCAAGATATTGTGTGGTTTAGATTTCCTAGCAGGAAGGAGTGGTACCAGCAGTCAGGTCAGCTATCTGCTAGTGGTTGGGAAACAGATGATTACACTACTGTTTTAACTCCAGCAGGCATGCTCAGTTAGTGATGGGCTGGCATGGTAGTTGTCTGGGGGGCATGGCACTGCCCTTTTCTTTGAGCCACATGCTAGAATATGATACGAGTTGACACTTTGTCCATCTCAAGGTTTATACTAAATCTTATGAAGAAGTTCTCCAGCACAAGGGTGGTGAGACTCTGGAATGCTACCCACAGAGTCTGTAGATGCTCCCTTCCTGGAGGTGTTCAAGGCCAGATTGGATGAAGCCTTGAGCAACCAAGTCCAGCTAAGAGACACACCTGCCCATGGCAGGGAAGACGGAGTAGATGATCTCTAAGGTGCCTTCCAACCTAAGCCATTCTATGATGGTTCAGTCATCTCTCAGGTCTCCATCCTGTCACAGTATTCATTAGTTATCACAGGGTGTGTCTGAGGAGAGTGGTGATGTGTTCAGTGCACCAGCAACACTTTCTTACATCCCTCTCCGTGTATTTCAATCTCCAATACTGCTGAGGATTAGACTGTGGATGTCAGTAAGAAGGAGATGGACCCCAAGAAAACTAGAACTGGAAGCGACCTGGGGAGTCCATCTCTTCCTCCTGTCTGCCTTATGTCATGATCATGTATACCTGTCTCATTTTTGGCAGATGGACAAGCATCCAAGTAATCTCTTTCAGTATCTCCCTTGCAGTCTTGCTCTCTCCCACCTCCCCTTTAATTTTCCTTAATTTTGTTCCCAATATCTAACTCAGACCTTTCTTACTACAGTTTCCTGTGGACTTACCTGCTTGCCATGGGTACAGAGGACAGATTTTTCCCTCTCTCTTTGCAACTTTGTTATCTGGAGATTTTCTCTTCTCTCTGTCTTCCCTCTTCAAGTTACACACCACCACCACTTCTTTCAGCTTTTCCTTGCAGGATATGTTTCAGATCTGGAATCATTCTTGTCCTCCTTTAGACACCCTTCAATGAGACCACATTGAAAGGCGGTGCTAAAACTGGGCTTGAAACACCAACAAAAGTCTCACCAATGCTGATTAGGAGGAAAGATAATTTCCAGAGATCTTGACAGCTGTAGTCTTGTCTCTTCCTTACAGTAGGTTTGCTTTTTTTTGCAACAGCATACTATTTTCGACAGGGCTTGTAATCCATTCTGATCCTTAGTGCTTTTTTTTGGAGAACTGATGCCTAACAAGTTGTTTTCTAACCCTTGTTTATGCATTTCATTTTTCTGCATCACCAGCATTCTTTGCATGGTTTCTTTCTGACTTCCATCTATGTTTTTTCAATTACTTTTCCAATTTGCCAAGATGATTTTGAATGCTAAACCTGTGTCCTGGTGTACTTGAAGTGCCTTCCAGGTCCGTGTCTTCCTATGTGCCCACTTTCTCTTTTGTCAATCCATGTTGCTAATTACATCAGTGAGCAGAATAAGATTTAGAGTAGACTATTTTTGGAGCTAGTCTCAATACATCCTTTATTTTGATAGTAACTCACTGCTAAGCACAGTTTTTCAGCAGTTTTTAAATCTAGCTAGCTAGCTGTGTGTCTGTCTATCTATCCATCATATATCTACCCATCCACCTCTCTCTCTCTCTGTAGGCTTTGCTAATTTATATTTCCCTCATTTATTCATAAGGATAGCTTTTGAAATGGAGCCTAAGATTGTTATTGAAGTAGAGATACACTTCTTTCTGTTCCTTCCTTATCTACAAGACCTGTTGCCTTGAGACAGCAAGACATTAGAGTAACTGGAAGGGAATGATCCTCGACAAATCTGCACTGAATACAGCTGATTGTCTGATTTTGCCAATGACATTTAGAGATAACTTGGTGATTCATTCCAGAATTGTAATGGGAATGGAAATTAAGCTGATTGGTCCATAAATTACCCTTTGCCGTTTCTTTTGCTTTTTAAGGAGTGATACCTGTGTTTTTCCTGTGCTTCACCACATCTCTACAGCTTCTGGAAGGCAGCCACTACTGACTCTGAGACTGCTGTAGCCAAACCTCTAAGTGCCTACAATGAAGCTCATTACACCCAATAAATCTGAAGGCATCTAGCTCAATAACATTGCCTCTACCATATTCTTTCCTTATCCTGTGCCAAGATCTTGCCTCTTTATCACCGTTATTAGTTTCTCTAATATTACCCTCTGTCAATAATTTTCACTCCCTGTGAAGCAGTGATCCAATATTTTGCTTAGTCTTCCTCTTGCTACTAATGAATCTACAGAATGATTTCTTGTTCCCTTTGATTATCCTGCTACTTGCAAACTTATTTTATGCTTGGCTTTTTGGGTTATTTTTCCTGCATTCCTCTGCTGTTCTTCCAAACTCAAATTTTGTGCTTCAATCTACTTCTTATTTTCTACATCCTTCCTTCACCAGTGTGAGGTCAATGGGGAATTTGTGAGCTAACCAGGTTCCTTTTAAACTATATTTTTTCTTATTTTGCCAGAAGGCTGCTTCTCCTGGAGCAGAGGAGGATGAGATTGCTCAGATAAATAGAGATGGCACTGCACTGTCTTGCTGTTCCTCTGCCTTGTTCCAGGGGAAGAAGGAGTTTAAGGGGCAGGCTGCAAGTTGGCAATGGGATTAGGAGATGCCAGAGGCAGCGAAATGCAGAATTCTTTTTCCCACCGTTGTGTTTGTTGTCACAGAAACTATTTGGAACATTGTTAAAGATCATAACCATACCTCTAACAAAGTTTGTTTGAAGGCAGCACAGATTGAACCCTTGAGCTCTGCAGCCTGAGGTGTTAGTCTGCTACTCTAACCTGCATGAAGCTGGTTGGTTTGATCCTTAGTCTGCTAAGAGGGCCAGGAGTGGGCAGGTTAAGGAGGGGTGGAAGACCACAGTGCTGTGCTGTAGTGAGGCCCTGCACTGCAAGGCACCCAGGGAAAATGCCAGCACCTGATGTGCTCCCACAGTGTGTTACTCTCACCTCTCTCTATGCCACCACCATGCCCTCCACTAGCATCTCGCCTCAGCAAAACCAAGCAGAGGGCTTCGGAGGTGCCAAGATGAGGTCCTCAACACTCCATCACATTGCCTTGCTAATGCTGCCCCATACCTGTGTCTTCTCCAGCATCCCAGTGTCGGTGTTCTTTATACCTCCCTCCTTTTGCCCTGACAACAGGTCTTCCTCCTCCTCCCTCTGGTACCGTCGGCTCTATGCAGACAGCTCCCCTCCCTTCGCTCCTCATTAACACCCCTCCAGAAGCAGACACCACCAGCAGCTCCTTTCCCCTCCAATCCCCTCCCCTTCCCTTCCATAATCTATCTACATATTAAAATGAGTTTGTCCCTGATTTACATGCGTAAGAAGGGATGTAATAATGAGGACGTAGATTAGAAGATTTAGCACAACCGTTTGTGTAGATTGTGTCCCATCAAAGGGCAGCTCTGACGAGCCGAGATTAAGGAGCAAACAGCTGCCGCTGGAATTCAGTCCATTTGTTTGTTTGCTGTTTTCTCTCTTGACTCCAGCAAACAGTCTCATTAACATGCAAGTGATTTGCCCCTTAAGCCTTTTCCTGTTTATTATTGGGGGAGTTGCTGACGAGGGCTTTGTAGAGTCCCTGGCCCAGTTCTGAGAGCTCGACATGCAAATCAAGATTAAAATGGGAAGTAATTAAAAACAAAGAAGGGGCCACGACACCTTGGTCCTCTCTTCCCTATGGGGTGCCATAAAGTTAGAGCCCTGGGAGAAGGTGCAGAGTAGGGTGAAAGAGAATGCTACCCACCATGCCTGTGTGCCCTGGCAGGTCCCGCTCAGAGTAGGGCTCTCCCTTTCTCCTGTTCTCCCCCACTCCCCCCTCTGCCTCCCCCCTCCTCAAAATGTCTGGCTGCCTACTAAACTCATTTGCAGCCTTTGCTTCAACGGCCTCATTCGGCGGCACCTTCCATATGGTCCCTGCTTGCTCCCCGCCATACCTCAGAACGCCAGGCAGCACACCCTGCGCTGGCCTCTAGACTGGGCTGTCCATGCCCTCTGCTCCTTTAGCAGTGGTGTCCCTATCCAGCGACATGACTCCACCGACAGACACTGCAACTTTCAGCATCTGCAGTGAGTACAGAACTGGGATGTGCAGCGATCATGCAGTGACCACGCTCTCAGGTGTGGACAGTGATGCACTGAGGGCTCTTCAACCAAGCGTCTACTGGAGCAGCCCCAGTTGTGAAGGGTAGCTCAGGTCGCTGAAGCAAAGCTAGGAACGAATCAGCAAGATGTCTGTCTTTCAGTAGCACCCAGATTCAGCTGGGTAAGTCTGCTACTGTCCTGGGAAAACATTGCTGGTAGAAGTGCAGGGACAGCGATGGTGTGCTCATCTCCCCAGCCTCCCTGCGTCTGGCGCACCCTGTTCTCAGCTGTCTAGGGATAGCAGCCATGAGGAATGGCACAAAGGATTTCCTGGGCTGAGAGAGACTGTCATATTAATCCCCTGCAAAGGAAGCTGCCCCTTCTTTTCATTTATCAGAGTGCCTGTCGTATCACCTGCAAGACAAGCAGAAATATAAGGAAGCCTAGAAACTTGCTCTAGGAAGCAGTAATGGTTATCACGTGTCTGTCTACATAGACAAGCAGGGACAGATGTGGGTTTATGCTGGCTGGCAGCTGGCTCCAGCCTGGCAATGCGGAGCTGTGCTGGAGCATCTCCACACCCAGCCTCAAGAACTGGTCATCCTCAAGGTGTCTTGCTTAAACACAGCTGTCCCTGGTCTCAAAGGGGCTCTTGCCCAGGAATGTATCATGCTCACACTTTGCTAAGCCTTACAAAACGTGTGACCTTCTTTCAGGCTTTTCTTAAGTGCCTGATGTTGACAGGCTGCAGTGCACCTTTCCGTGGGGTCTAGGGCCAGCAGTAGCTCAGGGCAGGCAGCCTTCTCTAGGCTAGGCCAGGACTCCTGGCCCGGGGGGGACTGGCTGCTGCTTTAGGTGGGATTACCCAGTTATTGCTGAAGTTAGTTTCATGCAGGACCAAGAAAAGTCTGCAGCACTTCAGAGGAGTGATTGCACATTGCATTGTCATAAATAGGCATAGGAGAATCACAGCTGGCATGTTGTAAGTACCTTCTAACCTGAGGGCTTTATTTTTATAATCTTGGGGTAAGGCTGCACAGAGGGTTGGACAGTAAGAACTCACTGTCCATCCTGCTCCAGCTAGCTGTCAGATCGAGAGAAACTTATGGTTTTCATAGGATCAACTGTTTACAGCAGCAGTGCCTCCCCCTCAAACCCCTTCTGCCACTTGCCAGGGCAATACAGGATGGAATGATCAAAACACAAAGCCAACCTCAACATTATGGCATTGCACAAAGTAAGCAAGGTGGTGGGCATAACACTTGCAGAGACACCAGATTGTGTACAGACAGAATGACAGGCAGGTCGTGAATTCCCTGCTGCTGTTTTTAATTCATCTGCCAAAAAAAATAACAAAATAGAGCTTTTGCTTTTCTCCAAACTCAGATATGGCATGGCTTCATTGCAGTCAAAGCAACTGCTGCCTCCTTGGGTGGAGATCACATCTAGAGAACTTCATGCTCCCAGACCAAAAGACTTATTAATACATTAAGAAGAGAGCTGGTGCAAGAAATTCTTAGTTAACCTTGATGTAAGTCATTTGAGTGCTCCAGCTGTAAATGGGAATGAACTGGTGAAATCAATGTGTGTTTGCAGCATCTATGCCCATTAACAAACAAGAAGCTGCAGGAGAATGGTTTCCCCACAGCTTGTGTCATCATCTATGACATCGTCACACAGCAAATCTTTCCCATGCTGGTCCTTGGAAATGTGCTGATGGACTCCAGGGGCCAGTGCTTCAGCCAAAAAGAAACACGTGATGAAGTAGGAGCTCTGGAAGAAAAAGCCTCATAAATTGAGGAAAATGAGGATACTGGAGTGGTTCCCCCAAAAAAGAGTTGTCCCACCAGGAGGATCTAGAAAGCACTCTGAGATGGCAAGCACAAGAGCAGCTCTGGAAAGTGGTGCTGAGTCCTCCAGCATCCCATGGGCTTCTGCATTATGTGTGCAAAGAGGGTTCCTGCCCAAACCTCCTCCTAAGGTAACAGGCACTTGGCCAAGAACATGGCAGGCAGAAAAAAAAAGAGAGGTGCTTCATGCACGTAGCTGCAGTGTGTGCCACTGTGTGAGCCAGGAAGTTAGAGAAGGCTCCAATACCCCCAGGCCAAGCCAGCTTTGAGAATTCAGGATGTTCCCCAGCACGGCAGCACCATAGCCCCTTTCTCCTCACCTGAGGATACCCTTTGCAGGGCAGGGGCTGGCCACAGCCTGTCTTCTCAAGGATTGTGCTCAAAATAACCTGCAGGCACAGAAATGCCACCTCTGATAGGCACCATTTCTTGAGAGGTCCAGGAGACTACTGGGGCCTGCATGCACAACACTTCACAGGGGCAAGGGAGTGGGTTGTATCTCCTAACTTGCTAGTTGTTCTGTGCACCGACTTTGCCAGACCTCGGCTGGGCTGTTGCTTTTCCCTCTGTCAAGAATAAAATCTACAACCATTCTTCTGGACACAACGGAGGAATTTTTAATCAAAACCACTCTGATGTTGGCAGCTTCTCTCTTCACAAGAGAGCGATCTGACTCACCCTCCACCACATCCTTCTCCACTCAGCTACGATTATTGTTGCATTACTATTGCTATTATGTCATAAATTGACGTCTTGTGTTCCTGTTTGTTATCCAGGGATTCTGCTCTAATCTTGACGATCACTAATGCAGTGTAAATCCAGCGCACTGGGTGATAATCTGGCTACATTTAAACAAACAAATAAATAAATAAATATCCCCCCCGCCGCCCACTTTCTAGGCATAACAAAAATATTCACTTTACTACTGCACACGATACGTTTACCGTGGAATTGCATTTCCCTCAGCCTTTGCTGCGGCTTGATGGCTGCTCTGCCCTGTTTGCGAGGAGCCAAACCCGGCGCTGGCAGGGCCGGGGCGCACAGGGCGCAGGGCTCGGCTCGGGGCAGCAGAGCGCAGCGCTTCGCCTCCTGCTCCGCGGTGACAGCTCAAGTTTGGCAGGAGCCCTATTCCCTCCCCGCCCCCACCCTGGCTGGAAACGTCTCTCCTCCGCCAAGCAGGGCGAAGGAGGTTAGTCTGCGCTAATTCCAAGCGAAAATAAGTGCAATACCCCTCGTTTTCTAGGCGGTAATTAATACGCGTTGAAACTGCATCTTCCGCCTGCGTAATCTCCGCGGCGCTAGGTGAGTGTGTGCTCAGAAGCGAGGTGGGCTCAGGTCAGCGAACGTGAGGCTATTTCAGTCCCACTTCTCAGAGAGACGCTGAAAGTGCACGAGTGCGAACGACACGCGAAGGCACGGCAGCACAAGTACTAACCAACCCCACCACCTCTCGTCACCCACGCTACGGTATTTTGCAGGCCGACCCCCCCCCACCCCACCCCAGCGGCGCCCAGGGCTGCCCCNGCGCCGCTGATCCTAACCAAGTTTGCCAGCCATGCTTTTCTCATGGCTCCCGCACAATGGCCCGTTTTCTGCCCACCTGCCGATTATGCTTAATTAGGCGAGGAGTTGATTAATTTGAGGTAATTGACAGCTAATTACAAGCCTGAAGGCTCATTAACTTGACGTCCTGTCTGAGGGAATTGGCTGGAGGGGGTCAGGTGATGTGTAGCCCCCCTCCAGTGCCCGCTCACCTGGGCGGCCCGGGGATGGGGACAAACGAGGCCGCCCGGTGTGAGCCGGGATGCTGCGCGGTCGTTTCGCCAGGACAAACACCCCTAGAGGGGCTACGACAGGAGGAACGATGCGGGGCGGAAGGGCTCCCCGTCGAGATAAAGCAGGCTTCGGGTGGAGAGGACGGGGTGGTGGGCCCCGGGAGAAAACGGCCGAGCACGCAGGTAGGAGGGCAGTGGGACGTGGATGGGGTGAGGGCTCCCAAGGCTGCGGCTCCCTTTAGGCTCGGCTAGCGGTGCCCCCGTGCTCGTGGCCCCGATAAGGGTCCGTGGCGGCGGAGGAGGGGGCATCAGTCCTCTGTCCCCTCTAGGACGTCGGAGTGGCTGCTGGCACACCGCAAGCACCCACCCTCGTTGTAAGGCAGGGCACTGGGGGGCATCGTTAGTCACTTCACATCGAGATCAGAGAATGCAACTGCTGATTAAAAACAGAAAAACATTTTTTTCTAATGAGACTTTTCTCAGTTGCTCTTTTATGCATGCAAATCATGAGGCAGCAAGAGGGCTGTTTACATAACATCCTGTATGATCTCCCTCACCAGGGAATTTGGGCGTGTCCTCTGGATTTACAAATTTGTCCTCATATCCCTGTGAAACAGGTGGGATCCCTTCATAGAGGACACATTGAAAATTTAAGAGCTGAATCCAGACTTTCAAGTCCTAAACTCGGTGCCCTGACCGTAAAACCAGCGTCACTGTCTTCCTCAAGCATAAGGCAGGTTACCTGAACATGACTGACGCCTCCCAGAGCTCTGGCCTTGCAGCCACTCCTCCTGGGAGACATGCAGGTGCAGTGGAGTACTGCAAGGTGTGGGATGTTTCTGGCAATGCTGAGGAGAGAGGCAGAGAAGGTCTTTTAAAACTATATACCTTGCTGTCATCTGGTTATGTCAGGCAGGATGAGGCTGAAGAGAAATGCAGCGCAAAGCTCACAGAGGGATGGCCGTGGTTTGACATGCTTTCTTGATGCTGTGCGGGTGCTCACCACCTTTAGACTTCATTTCATCTTTTGGCAGTCTTGCTACATTCACGATGTACCATGACTGGGACAACTCATTGCTAAACTTGGTTCAGGATTCACGTACAGGACTGTCTTAGCTGCAGGTTGCGTATCAAGGTAATTTGCAGTGTGTTGTATTGGCAATGAAGGTTTGAATAGTTGAAGTGGGAGGAATGGGATCTAGCAGAACTGCAGACAACTCTTCCTGGGTGCCCATATAAAAGTCTGAAGAATCTCCAAAATCACCATACACCACAGCCTGACCTGACTACTAGGGCTCTTCAGACAAAGGAAGCTGCATCATAAGTGCAACCTTTTTGGACTCTTCCCTTTGCCCACTGACATTATCTCTTTGCCTTACTTCTGCCTGTGGCTCCTCTGAAAGGGCTCTGCCATCCTTACGTTCTTGGTGTGATTAGAAGGGATGAATAATAGTTAGCGGTGTCTCATCTGCATATTGCTGACAGTGGATTTTAGAAACCTGACTAAACAACTTCAGTATCTTGCTATTGCATTCTACAGCTGACTTACACAGTGTCCTTTATCCCTTTGAAAGATACTGGAGTTTCATTTTCTAAGATCTCTTGTTTAAATTTCATGGAATTGGGTAAAGGTGACTGGTCTCTATGGTAATCATTATTTAGTACTGTTGTACCTTCTTTCTACCCTAGAGGCACCTGGACTTCACGGTGATTCATTATATGGAGGCAAATGGACCCACATGATGAATAGATTTTGCTTACCTGCTTAGAACCCCTCCTGCTTCTGTCTCGTTCAGGAGAAGGTGTCCATAATTTCAGTTACGTTTGAGAGAACATCCCAACAACTTTTATTACGGCATTTATCGCTTAGAACCTGGGAGAAGAGTTATTTGGAGCAACCCAGACAGGTAGTTTCCTCTTTTTCTTTCCAGATCCTTTGCCAAAATTGTCTAAACCTTGGCCATTTCTCATCTTGACTATTGCAAGGCATTCCAGCCATGTAGCATGTCTCCTGGCATAAATATAAAGACTGCGCACTGGTGCAACAATATGGAGTGTTAAGTACAGCACTGGAATACCTAGGAGAGAATTTCTTCCTTTCTTCTGTGTTGATGCCGACTGATAAACAGGGATACGTTTAACCATATGCATTTTCCATGAGATTGCTTAATGTTACCATCACTTTGCAGATGGAACACTAGGACTTGAGTAGATTAAGTGGTCACCCAATTTTAACCAGATGTCTGAGGTGGATCCTGATAGGAAAAGTGCATTCTCTGTGTTTTAACTCACCAAACCTTTGGAACTCTGTCTTGCTATAGAAAACCTCACCTACAAAGCACTGTGCTGTGAGGCTAAGTGCCTTATGAAGAAGAAATGTTTTATGGGGACCATGACTCTTTCAAGCCCTAAGCTTTAGAAAAACATCCTTTCTGAATATACTGAATATGTACCTGAATTCCAAAGTCATCACTAGAAACCAAAAACCCCACTCAACTGAGTCAAGAGCTCCTTCTGTCTATAAGGAAAATTCTGGGTTTGGGCTTAGGGGGTTAGTTCTACAGCTGTGTAAAATTTCCTGCTACTAAAGCTTTGGCAGCAACAACAGACACGATCCTTGAGGGACTGGACAAGTAGCCTCACTAGGACTGTCATAACAGATCTACAGATCAGGATAATGTAGGATCATTCATCTGAGAGGCGATTCTTCTGAGCAATACACTCTACAGCAGTCTGTTTTGACCAACTGACGTCACTGCATCTGGAGAGCCTGTTTACTGGTTTATGTTCATGACAAGTTACTAATATTCAAATATAGGTCACTTGCACATGCAGAATTTCATTAAGTTTAGGCCATCTCATTTCTGTACTATGTCTGTGGGTGCTGAAGAAGAAACAAACAAACAAAATTACACCAATACTCAAAGAGAGGTGTAGAGTACCAGTAGTCTGCTTTACAGTAGTAGAAGCAAAGGTATTCCCTACACAAGCTACGTACAAGCTAAGTAACTTAACAGAAATGGAAATGATAACTGAGTTTGAATTTCATTTGTTTTTATCTCAGAATGTTTGGCTTTGGAATCCTCTGGCTCTTAAGAAGCCAAAGAAGAAGGGAAGGTCTCAACACATGGTCTGTGGGAGGCTACTCTGCTGTTTCTGAAAAATTATCTGGCTTTTCAGCAGGTTGGGGTGTTTCAGAAAGGCCCCAGATTCCAAGGAAGAGCTTAAGATATTCCTACTTCTGATCATTACATAAGCAGCTGCATGGATGTAATTGTTGACGCCCATGGCAGTGTAAAATTCTGAAGCAGTCCTGGATGAGAACTATGCTCAGCTGGGGACTGGCAACATGACTTGCTCTTTCAGAGCTATTCTTTCCATTGCTTCCCTCTCTAGACCTAATTCAGGCCATTTGAGGAGGGAGAGCATTTGATCTAAAATGCTAAGATTTTCTTGACTCTTCATCTGTTCTTTGATTTGGCATTTCTCTGAGTCTTTGTTCAGTACTAAAATCCCTGGACCACATCTCAAGCCAAAGGTGCCTACCTCATAACTGCATTTGCTACTGATGCTGTGACTGAATCTATTCACAACACTATCTGTAATCAGTGATTCTTCAATGTCTTCATTTAATTTGGGTACCTCTGTGACCTGAGAGAATGCATCAAGCCAGGACAACTGCTCTGAGCTGAAGGAGTGTGAATGTCCAGAGAGAAGGATCTGACTTCTCTGAAATACTTTCACCTCTTTTTCTTACAGAAGATAATTTCTTCTGTAACACATGAAAGGATGGCCACCAAAGGTGGCGGTGGAGGGGGGAGGAAGCTCTTTCTATTGAGTCTCACTCCAGAAGCAATTTTTTTTCCAGGTACACAGGGTCTGTGTGAATTAACAAAAGTCTGTGATGCCAACAACAGCAGCTTGATGAAACATTGCTTTGAAATCCAGGTCAGAACTACTATGTATGTGCCCATGTGTGTAGATGTGTATGTTGGCATTTACTCCAGAAGCTGGTAGTGAAAGCTCTCCCAAGATCATGGATAAGGTTGGTAGTGGCACTGATGAATTTTAGGTCAAAGTCCTGGTAAACCACTCAATGACTGCCACAGATATTTTTAGCCCATGGTTACATCAGAGATGTTTTTCAAGTGCTGCTTTTGAAAGTGACACAGCTCCCAGTCACCAGCAAACCAGCCCATAGTTTAAGCTTAAATGAGACCTTGTGATCAAAATACTACACTTCAACCCAAATGTAACATGGTGCACTAATTACTGATACATGTGCTTAACTTAATGTGCCTGAGAAGTCGGTCAGTGGAAGAATGCACACAAGTGCAGAGGCTTTTTATATCATCTTGAACATATTTAATCTTGAAGAGCTTTTAAGTAACTATTCTCTATCAATATCTGGGTTTCAGAAGAGAAGCTGCCTGATCGATTGCCTGGCTCAGAAGTAAGAGGGTTACTGTAATTATCTGGATGTTAGGAGGAAGTTCTTTACAGTGAGGGTGGTAAGGCACTGGAACAGGTTGCCCAGGGAGGTTGTGGATGCTTCCTCCCTGGAGGTGTTTAAGGCCAGGCTGGATGAGGCCTTGAGCAGCCTGCTCTAGTGGGAGGTGTCCCTGCCTATGGTGGGGGGTTGGAGCTGGATGATCCTTGAGGTCCCTTCCAACCTAAACCATTCTATGATTCTATGATCTTGTTTGCAAGAAAAATAAGAATATCTCATTTTAGTTTAGTAGGAGAAATGGCAATTGTGAAATTTATCACTAGCTCAAATGTGGGTTTGTTTTGCTGATGAATAAATGTTGAATGAATGACCTTTGTGCTCGTATTTTCCATGTTGGTTCTATAGGAATTTTATGTTAAATTTTCCACAAAATACTGGGAGCTTTTGAGACATTTGACCCAAATGAGAATAAACCACCTTATGAGTCCTGCATTTTAACATTTTGAGGTGAGAGAACCAAACCCCATCATTTTCCATGCTGTAGAAAACAAAGAATATTTCTGAACACTTAGCTTACATGCAGCTGTTTGTTACTGTGCAGTAGTGCTGACCTGCTGCAAACTTGTTTGAAGTACTCTGAGGGGTCTCAAATGGGACCTTATATCCAATGTGTCTGAAGGTGCTGAAAGATACTGTGAAGAACAAGAACCAAGGAAAAGGAAACCTTTCTCTTTACATCAGCAAGTCACCATGAGAGCCTGAAAACAGTTGGTTACTTTGGGAAAAGCAAGCCAAGCGAGTTTCTCTTTCTTAGGATCCACCTCTCTGTAGAGCAAGGATCACAAGTCCATCGTGAAGAGGGCACTTTGGTAAATGTGGGACTGTCATGGGGTTATCAAATGAGCTGCCATCCAACAGCAGAAGCTGGGTGCAAGTAGTGAAAAGTGTGACTAGTCTTTTGACTAATATACTGACAAAACCTCTTGTAGATCTGGAGAAGTGAGCCTGAGGAAATGAGTAAGGGCACAGTTGATTCAGACTATCTATCCATATGTTCTCCTAAATACATTTTTAAGTTGTGTAGGTGCTCTAAACATCAGAAACACTTTCAAAGCACTGATTCTGTTTAATTTGGTGCAATTCTGAGCTGGGATTTATAACCAGTTTAGCAGGACAGCTTCTCAGAATTTGTAGGGGGTGATTATTTTGGCATTGGTTTGGTGACTCTCTCCAGTCCAGGATTTAGGCTAAATTACTTTACTGATCTGGTAAGACAGTGTCCTTTTTGTTAGCTTCACTCAGTAATACTACTATATAAATACATTTTATTTGAATGCTGTTTTTACTTCATTTTAGTTTTAAGACTTTTATGAACATTGTAATAAAAAGCATCTACAACTCCTGATACTTGGTCAGTAGGCAGTAACATTTACCCAGAATGGATATCACCAGGCAAAAAACAGCCTGATTGGATTCACTTACGTTAGCGATTTCCATAGGTGTGTTTCACTGACAGCACATTCGGATCATCAAAGATGTAACACTCTGCCTGTACATTCAAGTTCTTAGGACTGGGGCTTGTGATGAAGAGACATCTATCCACTCACTACAAGGAAAACGACAGACCCACCTTTATATTTTAAACACAGACTATACTTTTTCTAAGTTACAAAAACTAGGAAGCTGTCTGGAGATTAAAGGAATTGTGTCATTTGTCATTAAAAAGGGGAAAAGGCAAATTTAGAGATCTAAGGAATATCTATTGCCAGCAAAATAATAGAATTAAAAAAATTGGAGGAAAAATAATCGCTAAGCACGTAGGGATAAGGATAAGAAAATAATTATCATCACTGGGGATTTGTAAAGAACAAATTGTGCGGGAAAAGCATGATTGCTTTTCTTTAATAGAACTATGAAATTACTGGATGAAGGCAACACGATGGATTTCATGCATTTGTATTTTAGTAAAGATCTGATACATAAATCCTACTCGAAATCATTTCAGATTGGCTTGGCTATGTCACCACATGGAATGAAGAATTGTCTGGAGACCTGCAAATAAAGCATAATGATGCATAAAAAGGTATTGTGTTGGAGGGAGAGGTCTCCCTCCCAGAGATCAGCAGTCAGTTATGTCCTATTTAACACTTCTTGACATGACACCTGCCTGGAAATCAGGAAATTTTATTAAGAGGGAGACTATAGAAGGACATGTGGGACAGGACATCTGGAAATAAAATGAGATCCCAGTGGAAAAAAAAAAAAATCAAGTATAATCCAAACTACAGTATCCAGTCATGAGGAGGTACCTAGGTAAGAATCACTGCAGCAGGTAACAATGAGATGGAAAATTGGAGTGAAAACAGTATAAAAATAGCTGGACTATCTGAGTGAAAGAGCTGAAAATCATCCCAGTATGGAAGGATCACAAGGCTTTTGCAGTATCTGTGTCCCACATGCGCTGTCAACACAGTGCCAGGTAGGTTTTGGTGGTACAGCATGCAGGGACCTATTGCATGCTGGAGACAAAGCTGCAGTAAATTTTTTCTCCCCAGAAACAGGCAGTGCAGATACTTATGGTGTAGTTGGCCTCATTTGAGAGAAGGGCTTTAAGTAGATCCTTGTTAATTGCCAGGGTTGGGGTTTTTTTATTTGTTTTAACATAAAACCAGGAAAGAAAATGGCAGTAAAGTAAATTATCTGCATTAATAGTAGCCATAAATCCCCATTTTTCTAATGTTTTCTCCTTCTCTATCACTCAGTCCATTTGCAGTTTCAGCTGCTCACCACTTGGTCACACCACCCATCTAGAGGCATATGTGGATGTCCTGGTAACTGGGGCACCTGCAGGCCAATTTCAGACAACTTTCTGTAGGGCAGATACTATATTTCTGTGCATTTTGTTATAGTAAGTGACTGACAAAAGAAAGAAGTCCAATGGCTGCCCTTACTGAAGTGTGAACGCATCTTCTGTGAATCCATAATCTTGAGAGACACATCCACAAGGAAAACCACACTTCCCTGGCTGGTTCCACTGCTCATGAAACTTCTGCTTATCTCTGACCTCTTTCCTGCTGAGAAGCACTACCTATTGCTGCTTGTTCCCCTTCTGTTTTGCAGGGTTTTTTTCCAGTACTTTTCTTCTTTAGCTGCATTTATAACAGTATGCTTTCTTCACTCTTGCATTTCCTCCAACATCCTGCCCATATCTTACTGTCTTCCAAACTGTGCTTTCTTACCTCTCTTGGTCTCTTCTCTTCCATTTTTAAGTCCCCATTTTAAAATTCTTTTCACTTCCCTGTATTTTTCATTCATATCACTCTGATACCACAGTCCTCTCTCAGCAAAATAGCTTGCTAATAATATTTTGATACTTGCTCATGAAACTCCTGTAAAACTTACCCAAATGCATTACACTTAGAGGGTAGGCCACTACTTATTGTTGCAAGTTCCTCTCTTTCCAAAACTATTGAAGCAAGTGAGAAAAGTGATCTCTCTTTTGCCCAGAGCAAATAGTTTTCAGCTCCCTACAGAGATGCAGTGATCACTTTAAATAATGTTCTCTGTCAAGGCAGGATCTGCTCCACAGAGCATTAGAGAAAGAGCAAGGATTTCAAAGTGGTAGAATTAGGAAAATTACCTTTTCCCTGCCCTGGTCTGTTGGCAAACATTTGGTTTGAGCAAGTGTAGAACTACATGACATCTGGAAAGTGGCACTTACATCTTCTCTGCATGAGTGTGAAAGGCTTGAGAAGGTCAGGGTAAAGCGTTCTACATCAGTAAAGACGAAACACAACTTTGATGCTCATAGCTCTCCTAAATGCGTGTGCACACTGTGCAAATTGTGGCAGTTACTAGCATTGTGAAAAACCTTTTTTTTTTTTTTTAGTGTTGTTTTTAAATTCTCAATCTGTAACATTGCATTAAAGTTACTTAAAATTAATTCTGTGAATAGTTCTTACAGGTCTTTTAAAAAGATTTAAATGTCTGATACTGCACTGTAATTTATTATCATTTAAATTACTAATGCCTGTCAGTTAGGTGCTTGCATTTCAAAAATACTTAGCTTTTTTTAAAGCTACATCTATTTAATGAAACAACAAAGCAAATGACAAGCAGTGGAAGGGCCACTGGACTGTGGGGACTGTGACTAAGAAGTCGCAGGGTTTGAACTGTGTTTTGCTGGATAACTTGTAACAAGTCTTTCTACATCTTGATGTCTGCTTTTTCCTCTTACTCTGTTACCGCTTCATCCATCCACTCATAAGCTCTTGAGGACAAAGACCTTCACCTAATTATGTGTTCCTATGATTCACAGCTCAATGCGTTTTCATACATGCTGAGGTCACCGTGATTTAAGTGACCACCGTAATGCAATTGATAAAATGCTAAAGAGATGGCCTCCAAAAACCACTCCAGACCACAGGGTGGCTACCCTAAGTGGTAGGTGAATGCCAAAAGGATTGTACCTTTTCCCTCCACCTGCTTATTTTTCACTTCTCTTCACAATATTCTCAAGTAATGCTAATCTGTATGAGGGCTATTTATTGACCAAAGTATTCTCCTCACAAGGACAAAAAAATGTTTTTTATACTGAGTCGATTCTTATCTGTATTTGGAAATCAGGAATTTGGCATGATACTGTTTATACAGTAAGGTGACAGGCCAGTAACAAACAAGGATCCCAATACCTCCTTGGGCAGAGAAACTGATAAAAAGTGGAAAAGCCAGCAATGTGTCTTCAGGGAGACCTTTCTCCTGCCTTCTGTGAGGTCCAGTCTCTCAAGGAAGACTCGACATGGGAAATGTCACCAACTCTTACTTAAGGAGGTCACTTTACTCTTGGGCTCCCAGAGCATGAAAATGGAGGTTAAGTATGATGATCTTTAGTCTTCTTCCATTGATTTGGAACTCCTCCTTACACCAAGACTGAAGCATCTAGGTAATGGGCCACTCAGTGGCAATCTGCTGCCCGTAACAGTAGCTTTTCCTCTTCAGAAACTGGTATTATGGATCTATTCTGCCGGGACCCTTCAAAGCAGTGGTGAGCATCCACTGGAGAGCCTCAAGTCAGGTGGAGTAATTGCATTCAGATGTTTCTTTCTCTGCATCTTTTTATTTGTGAGGCAGCATAAAAGCTGCCAGCTCACCAGGGCAAGGCAGGACCAATAAAGCTTTTTTTTTTTGCCTTTCCTCTCAGGGTTTTAGTAAGAGGATTACATCTCTGCTCCTTCTAGAGTAAACCTCTTTGCAGAGAAGACACTTTGCAAGCCCTCTTTGGAGATCAGTCCCTGCATCAAGACTCCTAAGTTTCACGCCATCACAGCAGCCAGTAGGAAATGAGTCCCGGTGAAAAAGGAAAGGCTTTACAGCTCTGCAGGACTAGGACACAGAGTACATGCTGCACCAGGAAAAGTGTCCTTCCTGGATTCACAGCTATTCGAGACAGAAAAATAAAGAGGCACAGAGCAGAGCTCAAGCTCTAGCCAAGATGGCATAGAACGTTGCCAGTGTCTTGGAAAGAGAGACCTAACCTTCTCAGTGGAAAAGCTTCACCATCAGTGACAAATAACCCAAGAAAGAAGACAGAAAAACTCTTGTAACTTTAACACTTGACCAAACATATCTGCCAACAGTACCCAAGCGTGCATGAGACGTGCACTGAGTACATTGTTAAAACAGAGAAAGCAAACTGAAGGCTTTAAGACATAACTGTATATTTTCATGTACCTAGCCCAAAGGCACTGATTAATTAAGGACCTTTAGAAGGGCTGTAATGTTCAAATCAGACTTAATCCCATCGTTTTTGGAAACATCAACCAGCAATTACTTCAGCAAGTTGCCACGTTACGCTGACCCTCCGGAGTATCCACTGTACTTCCCTTCTGCTGAGGCGGCTTCAGCTACTGTGACACTACGGACCTGCTCTGGCTCCTGCTTTGTCTCCTCCACTACTCTTTCTGTGCTCACTGTAGCTGGTTTAGATCTAATGGCATGAAAGCACACCCTTTTTTTTATTTAATAAATATTTCCTATGGCTCCTTTGGTGGTCATATTCACCTGCCTTAACCTATGTGAATTATTCCAGTTTTGCCTGACTGCCTTTCTGAGGCACAAGAAACATCCTGATACGTATGTACATCTTCCTTCTCACCTCAGACTGCAAGTGTCCTACCAGCGGTGTAAAGAGTGTAAAGTCTGATTCACCTCCATGTCACCTTTCGTTATTCCAGCTTTCTCCTTCCTGGCCACACCAGGACCTGTGAAGATCAAAACAACTCACAGGACATCTATTTCTAGATAGTACCTTGCGGCCCCAGCAATTCTTCAGGTCTGTCACTGTTGTCCACTCCCCCCCTTTGCAGGGCAGAAGATGACACGCTTCATTCTGTGACAAGGCACTAGGGGGGAAGGCACGGCTGGAGCTCAGCCCACTGCTGCTACGGTGCTATGCCCTTTCCTTCTCTCTGTTAACATTTTAATGGTGTTTCTGTCCTTTTGGATGAGTGCATCATACGGAAACTGCCTTCCCCTCGTACACACATTTGCCTGGCTTGCCTAGCAGTTTTGGAAGCACCAAGTGCAGCTGCCGGGACCGCTGGTTGGAGAGACATTTGCCTCCTGAGCCCGTTAATTAGCACAGTAACGGTAACTGTGCTCCATTAGCCAACCCATGTGGTCGAGTCCCCTCCCCGTCCACCAACCTTGCCCTTAATGAGAGCTGGAAGGGGGACACTCACAAAACACTGCTTCAGAATAATATTCGGCTTTGTCCACGCCGGTAACGAGAGCTGACAGGATCACTACGTCCATTTCTCTTCTAATTAGCACACTTCCAGCTCGGCCTGAGCCAGCAGCCAGAGAAAAGCGATCGGACAACCGTACCGAATCACAAACACAAAGAGGCCCATTCCCCGTAATTAGGTGAGACAATCCCTCAGTCTTTTCTCGGCTGGAGCTTGCCGGTAAGACTCTCGCTGTTTTGGTAAGTCCCAGCAACACAAGTTACACGTCTCCCCAGGACACTAATAAGCCCCTAATTGTCTTCCGCTTCACACGGCTCGTACCATAGGTCTGACTTGGGGGAACTCTTCTAACGAGCAGCAGCCAGCGCTCCCTGCGCCGCGGACGGACGGGGAGCCGCCTCTCGGGCACCGTGAGGAGCAAGGGGACAGCCAGAAAAGCGGCCCAGGAGCTGGGGCCCAGCTACGCAGCACAGGGCTGGTGGCTGGGCAGCAGCCACCCACCGCTCGGGACACGGACCTTCGCTGCACGCGCTCCGTCATCGCCCTCCACCTGCGTGGTGGAAACCCAAGTGGCACCTGGCCTGCCGTCTCCTTTCTCACCTCCAGCAGTACAAAGCACTCGTGCTTGCACGCAGAAAGGCACCGTCACACCCAAACATCTGAGTGCAAAGATTTGCCTTCGGTGCCTGCTAAGGTTCGCTGGGGACTCCACTGCAGAAATTAAGCACCTGGCATCTGTTTTTCTCCAGTGAGGCCATGCTGTGGGCCTGCCTCAGACATGAGGTGTAAACGAGACCCTGCCAGTTGCCACGGAAGGGGACACACAGCATGTCTCACAGGTTTCTAAAGGTACCCACAACATGTTTTAAAACCTCAGAACTTTACAAAGTTGTGAGGTAGGTAGGAGATCGCGCCTCAAACTCCCCGACGAGAACAAAGTAAAGACAGACACATGCTAACTTTCAGCCTGACACTTCCTTGAGAAACCACCACCAATCCATTTTTCCAGCAAAACCATTTTCCCTAGTTTTTGATGACAAGGCCATTCTGAGCTAGATACCTCAGCTGATCCCATTAAGGGTACCCAGGGCCTGCAGATCCCTTTGCCTCCTGTGCAGCTGATTACAAACTAATCCCTCCTGCAACAAGACTCACTAGAAGTGATTTGTCCCCCAGTTTTACATGGGGACAAGATACTCACCTTCAGTAT
Source organism: Tricholaema leucomelas (assembly GCA_013400475.1). Lineage (NCBI taxonomy): Eukaryota > Metazoa > Chordata > Aves > Piciformes > Lybiidae > Tricholaema lacrymosa > Tricholaema leucomelas. Next base: position 904,695 of record WAAF01015985.1, read on the forward strand.
CCTAAACAAGGGGAAGAAATCTATCACAGGGTGACAAACTGATCTATACAGAATACAAGACAAAGACAGGCAGCAGTGACTACCCTGAAAGGCAGTATAATTATATCTAGATATATAAATTAAAGCTAGCTACAACTACTAAGCTACTTTAATACAGGGAGAGGAAAACAAAAGAACCAGGCAGCCTGAGGGTCCTTGCTCACTTGGGTCACTCTGCCGCTCTCTTGTCCCTCGTTCTCCTGAATGATGAGCCCTCTTTCTGCCTTTTTGTAGATAACCTGCTGCATTTTGGGCTACTGTACTAAGTGGAAGGTGGCAAACAGCAAATTCTCTAAAATCCTGTGAGAGTTGTTAGCTGTGCCTGGTATTTTTGGAAGAACTCTTCCTGGCATCCAAGTGCCTGCAAGCACAAAATTTAATTACCCTATATTATTAAGCCTACTCATCAGCTACTGGCCACAGAGCCAAGCTTTCAAGTGATACAGAACCAAGTCAAGTACTTTGTCCCCCCAGAGATCTGGTCAATAAATAAGGTGCAAGGTCATTCTTATTACCCATTTTTTCTACTAGCAATTAAGTAAGGGCTTTCAAGCTCAGCCCTCTTCCTCTTTTCTGTTCCTTACTGAGGTGTCTATAACAGAGACAGGCAGGGAGCATTCTGGCTTCACTGATCACTGATCTGTATTATAGGAATCAGCAGGCAGGCCAGAGGTCAACCACACCAACCCAACAAGAAAACGCCTAGTCTGTGCATGCATCAGCTGCCTGGAGTCAGTCATCCTACTCTAAGGGACATGATGGAAAAGGTCAAGTCTAAAAAATGGTCAGTTTCAGTGGATGACAAAGTCAAAACGTGAAGAAATCCTGCCTGAAAATCAAGCACGACCCAAATAAAAATGGCATTGTTGCATGTGTTCTATGTGGAATGGGGATGACGCTCTACAGTAACTAGATCAGTTCATTCCTTTCTGGCTACTTAAGCTATTCTATGTCTTTCTGCAGACTTCAACTGATTAGTCACAACTAACCTCAGGATTTTGCAGCTCACATCCTCCTGAAACAAACTCCAAGCAGTGATGTAAGGATTAGTTTGCATGTAACCCTTACATCTCTAGAAGTAGCTTTGATCCCAAGAATCATTTTCATGACATCAAGGTTCCTCTCTTACCGGGGCAATGCATATTCAGCATCACACATATATTAGCTTTGGAAGTATTTGGGACACTGGCCGACTTATATGCTGGGATGTGCATCCAGGAAGCACAGGTTTTGGTATTTCTGCAGAGGGAAGTTTCTACCATAGAGATGACAGAAACACATTTACATTTGCATTTGTTGCCCTCATCACTTTCATTCAGGTCAGAGCTTGTTGGTCCATGGGAAGCTTTCTGCCCAACTGTGGTTTGTCTTTCAATGAATTATTGTCTTCTGTAAAGACTGATTATTTAATGGCTTTTGAAAAAATGTCAGTACAGAATGGTACATGAAAATGTGTGTGGGGGGAAGTACAACACTAAGAAGTGGAGGATTATTTTGCTGTTCTATGAAGCTTACACACCACGTTCAGATAGCTCACTCAAAGCTGGGATGCATTTCTCCATTATGACTATCCTTATTGCCAGGGGTTCCTCCTGAGGAGGAACTTAGAGTGAATGTCATAGAGGCATTTCAGGCATTCTCAAGATCCTATCTCTGGTGTTTTGAATGATTGTTTGCTTTAGGAGAGCACATGGATCAGTGTGTGGAGTTTCTGCAATAGTAATTTGTGAGTTGTCTTTTTCTGTTGATTGCACATGCCTAAGAATTGATATTAAGCTTACAAATATTACAGAAATATTTAAGCAGTGTTACTGAACTTGTTGAAGGAGTCCAGGGTTTCAGACCATGAGACAAAGATTTAGTCTACCTTTTTTTATGTACAGCCTAGGCTGATGATGGAATTACCCAGTATCACTTCCTTGACATGAAGCAGTTGGCATAACTGTCATCGTGATTTGGAAAAAGTGCTGTTTGCCTAAGACAAGTTACTGTGGCTGAAGATGAAGTGGGTGAGATCAGTTGCATGCACAGACTGCAAACACAAGTGGTGATCCTGTCCTTAAAAATACTCAAAATGGAATTTACCCCACAATGATATGGGAGAAAACAGCAAAGGAGCAAAATGCAAGGTGTAATTAGGACTTGCACACCTCCACGGTATGCTCACACTCTCCACCATTTGATTATGCTATCTCAGGCTGTGATAGAAGAGAGACAATTGAACACTGTGAACATAAGGAAGGTGAACATAAGGCCTTGAGCGACATGTTCTAGTGGGAGATGTCCCTGCCTATGGCGAGGGGGTTGGAACTGGATGATCTTTGAGGTCCCTTTCAAACTAAACCATTCTATGATTTTATAACCATAGATCCAAAAACACATCAGGAGCTGAACAATCTTAAGTGCACAGACAGCAAAGAAGAAAAAAAAAGAACCCTAACAACTGTCTCACAAATTCAAGGTTGAAAAATGAATTATCAGGTAAGGAGGTTTAAAACAAACAATAGCTTTCCCTTCTTCTCTTTGTATAACTGAATTATGGAACTCATTGTCCATGCCACTTCAGAGGCCAAAGAGTACAGATAAGTTAGAACTAAGACAAATTTATGGAAGGTAGGGTCTACTGTGGGCCAGATTAACAGAATCACAGAATTAACCAGGTTGGAAAAGACCTCTGAGATCACTGAGTCCAACCTATCACCTAACCTTTCTAATTAACTAAACCATAGCACTGAGTACCTCATCCAGTCTCTTTTTAAACACCTCCAGAAATGGTAACTCCACCACCTCCCCAGGCAGCCCATTCCAATGGCAATCTTTCTGTGAAGAACTTCTTCCTAATGTTCAGCCTAACCTACCCTGGTGCAGTTTGAGACTATTGTCTTCTTGTTCTGTTACTGGGTGCCTGGGAGAAGAGATCAACCCCCACCTGGCTACAACCTCCTTTCAGGTAGTTGTAGAAAGCCATAAGGTCTCCCCTGAGCCTCCTTTTATCCAGGCTGAACAACCCCAGCTCCCTCAACTGCTCCTCCTAGGGCTCGTGCTCCAGCCCCCACACCAGCCTCGTTGCCCTTCTCTGGACATACTCAAGCACCTCAATGACTTTCTTAAATTGGGGAGCCCAGAACTGGACACAGTACTCAAGGCCTGACCAGCACTGAGCACAGGGGCAGAATGACTTCCCTGGTCCCTCTGGTCACACTTCCCGATACAGGCCAGGATGCCATTGGCTTTCTTGGCCACCTGGGCACACTGGTGCCTCATGTTCAGCCTACTATCTACCAGTACCCCCAGATCCCTTTCTGCCTGTCTGCTCTCCAGCCACTCTGTCCCCAGCCTGTAGTGCTGCTTGGAGTTGTTGTGGCCAAAGTGCAGAACCTGGCACTTGGCCTTGTTAAAACTCATGGCATTGGATTGTGCCCACCTATCCAGCCTGTCCAGGTCCCTCTGCAGGGCCCTCCTACCCTCTAACAGATCGACACTTGCTCCCAACTTGGTGTTGTCTGCAAAGTTACTGATGGAGGACTCAATCTCCTCATCCAGATCATTGATGAAGATATTAAACAGGACTGGGCCCAGCACTGATCCCTGGGGCACACCACTAGTGCCTGGCCGCCAACTAAAACAGATTGCTGGATGCTGTGTAAGTTAACCCTAAAGCAAAATCACTTTGCATAAGCCTTTTGTTTATATCCTTCCCTAGTTTTCTACAACTGTTTATAATCAAAGAGAAGATTACAGATAAGACAGGTTATGAACCAACTTGTAATAGCACCTTACATTTTTATGCAACATATAATTCAGTAAAATAAACCAGAATAAGATTTAAACATTACCTCCAAGTTGGAGTCATCAGTTTTCATGTTCTGTTCTGTCTAGCTGACTCATTGAGGGAAAGGTGAAGCAAAGTTGGTAACTGTGGGTTATAGGATTGTTACAAAACTGTTAATTTTGTAATGGCAAAACACTGATTTAAATGGAATATTACATTATTCTGTTGCCAGTGCAACTAGACTTTTATTTTTATAACAATGAACATAACAAACAAGATTTTACTTTCAGTTAAACAGCAAAACATTTGATACTCCAAGAGTGCAGTGAACAGCCTTTACAACTGAATATATGCTACACTGGCATTTAAGGGAAATAAAAACACATATCAGGTTTATTTCCAAGGACATCAGGGCAACATTTACCATACCAACACATGAAAACACTTTATAAAGCAATGCATTAACTTCATCAATATTATCAAACCTTGAGTTTCTTATACTCTTCACTCCCATCATTTAACAAAGCTTTGCTATTTTTTCTTTTAAAAAGCAGAAAGCTAACTGGCAACAAAAAGTCATCCAGATTTTCTATTACAGATAGATACCAAAAAGACCATAACTGAAAGAAAACAAAATAAGGTCCAAAAGGATATGAAAATCCTTTGGATATTGCAAAGTATTTATTTACTGATGGCAATGGAGCATCCACAGGCCAAACCCTTAGGTGGAGGTAGAAGTGTGAAGAGGAGCCTGTGAAAGCATGTTGCCTAGGTGGATAAGAAAACACTTCTGCATCTCAGAGGGCTATTTTGGAAACCTAGGTGGATCTCTGAGCTTTGCATTTGTTTATTACCAAACCACAAAGCAGTAACAAGGTACAATTATCTGGCTAAGAACCAAAAAACACATGTAAGTATGACCAATAAAAAAAACCCAAATATCACTGACCCATCTCTACAATTGACAAGTATAAAGCTATTAAATAACACATTCTAAAGCATGTTACCTGGCTGCCCTATAGATGATAAGCACTGCATATGGTATGTTGATAGGGTGGGGGTTTTTTGGTCATATGTGAGGGTTTTGTTTGTATGTTACTAAAAACTACCTAAAGTTTAAAATTCCTTACTGAACATATCAGAAAATGTACATATACTTCCGTACCTTCTCTCATGCTCCTCTTCCTTTCAGATCTAAGTTCTTTAACGTGTTGGCCCAACAAACCTCTCTAAAATGCAGAAACTCATAGCAGTGATAAAGATGAAGTATGCCATTATGTCATATTTGTGTATATATTACACATGTAGTATACAAACTTAAAGTTACATTCAAAATGTATAATTTAATACTTAAAGCAACGTCAATATCAGTTTGCATCAGCAGGTTTTTTTTCCTCTGTCTCTGAATTATCACTTTCAGCTTCTCTTCACATGCATTTGTCTTAACTCTCATGTTCTCAAGAGATGGCAGTGCTGTTAAGCTCAGCCCTGCATAAACTGTAAAGTATAGAAAAAAATCCATTAAATTTAAAATCAAACTTCTGAAATTTCTAAATATTCAGTGCTTGTGATAGGTGGAGATGTGGGATTTAACTGCTTACACTTAGTTAACAGGAGCTGTCCAAAATGAGCCTAGTTCTGACCAGTAATAACCAAGACCACTGACTGCAAACCAAAAACCCATCAGCATTTTAGTGAAAATTCAGAGAAGGCTACTGGATTAAAAAAAATCTCCTCCTCTTTATGCACACCTAAAAAGAGTCTCCTCTCTCTGTGAAGAAACAGAAAAATGCAGTGCTCTAAGGGCAGCTTGTCACATGTACTGTTTCCAACTCATTTTTCTTCTCATGTGTGTGACTGCAACCTGGAAAACCACAAGTTTTGAAAAGCTTAGATTTCTAAATAGAGGGAAAAGCCTTGCTCTTCATCCAACGTTTCAATGTTATGTTGTGCTCTAAATAGAGCATACTAATGCTTAAGATGTTGTTTTCCAGGAAAAAGGAAGAGAATTAAATGAAAAAAAATATACATTCTCTTAAATAAAAGAAGTCTGAACATGCTGCTTCTTACCTCTTTCTCAGGGGTGAACACGCAGAAGTGCATTAATAGAAAGACAAAGCACTAAACTATAGATGAATAGAGCCAAAAACTGTGTGCTGAAAGAGACTAAATCACAAAATATTCTGCCTTAAAAATTCTGCTTTTATAGGGGAAGAATATTCGCTGCTTGCCATTTTGTAAGTAGGTAAAAATACCACAAAATGTTATTTTCAGCAATGTTAAGGTTCTGTTTAAGCAGAGGCATCCTCACAACGTGGCTAACAATCCTGTTGCCCCTTCTTGGAGGCAAGGGATCACCATCTTTCACATTAGCAACATTCTGCTTTGTACAGAGCTAGAAATGAATGAAGAGAATTGCCATGGAGTGATGAAGCTGTTTCTTTGTGTACTGGCAGAAGTTTCTGTAAGGATATTTTCCTTTGTGATATGGCAACACCTCTTACTCCCTTATGGTCTACTAGCATTGACTTCATTAGAGAACTGTTTAGTGGTGAGACGAAGCTCCTGGTACACAAGAGATCTGATCCCTCCTTAGACCTACCGACATGCATCTCTGGAGGCTGTGAGTACCTAGAATTTAATGCACAGACTGCACTCAGCATCTACACTACAAGCATATGCTCCTGCTGAACCAGTGCTATTTGTGAATCTGCACCCCAATATCTGCTCAAATCTTTCAGCACAGAAGTTGCACATTGAAAATCAATGCATCCAAGGGAAAAAAAGCACACAAAAGGGTCAATGCTTCATGATCTGCTCTGGCCAGTATGAGATCTGTTGTGTGCTTCAAACAGGTGTTGCCACTGCAGGCAACTTGGTAAGGACACTGTGACTATTCACTTTAAACAGGTGCTTAAACAAGGTAGCTTTATCACAGCATGTCAAGGCCACATCCTCCCATGGGACATCTTATAGTCAGATGAAGTCTGAATTCCAAAGCAACCAATTGCAGTCCTTATAATCTGTGCATGCAGTATGTTTCCCCTGAGAAGAGATGAGCTGTGGAAGCAAAAAGAGATGTTTGCTTCTGAAGGTCTGCAGCAAGAGCTTTGTACTTCTTGGAAGTTCTGGGGTTCAACTGGATCCGCAGTACATCAAATGGGGAATTTACATCCAAACTCCAGATGTGGCAGTTACTTTTTGGGTTTCTCTAGAATGTTCAGGAATTTCCCTCGAGTCATTTCTCTAGCTGAAATCACAAGGGAGGAAAAAAGAGATAATTTTTCTTTTTAAGACAAGAAACCCAAACAATTACCTAATTTACAGATTTTAACCACAGGCTAAGAAATTCATTTAGATTTGTGCTTATATCAATAGCGAGTGAGGATTTTTAACTTCTTTAGACGTGGAAAATGAAACTGTATTGCATCTTGAATTTCAGAAATGCTAGACATGCAGGCAGGACCTGGAATCTTCTAAACTCAGCAATAATTCGCACAGGCTGTCTCATTACATACTATCTATGCTTTCTATTCCTACTGCATTATGCTCTCACAGCAGCTCCTTTTCTCTGGACTATCCATCTCTGAATGGTGTAATCCAGATCTCCATCACTCTGTCTCACAGCAATTGTTCTTGGAGGTTATAATCCGTCAGAGATTATGGAACTCTCTCTCCATTTCAGGATTATTGGTCCCTGGATACTATGATCTTCAACAGAAATTAGACAGCATTTTCTCTCTTTCAGCAGTGTTAGTCCCTGGATGGTGTAATATAATGGGGTTTATATTCCTTCAATGCAGTTCATATATGGGTAGTGTAATAAAGTAAAGTTTATAGAGCATTGGTCTCTCTCTCTCTCTCTGCATTGTCGGTCCTTCGATGTTTAATGCAGCAGGGCAAGGTTTATATGTCTCTCTCTCTCACTCCTGGCACCATCAATCTCTGGTAGCTGTATTACAGCGGGGTTTACATAGCCACTTTTCTGCAAGAGACGTTTCTGACTTGTGAGCCTGTAAGATCACAAGCTGGCAGAGCAGCCCTAATACTGTCTTTGTCTTGCAATAAAAATACAATGCGTCAATGAAAACGTGATTAGCAATTGACTCCTGGAGAAAGACAATCTTCCCACCAGTGCTTCTCCTCATTTCTTTTAAATAAAGGTGTAAGCTTTGTGCTGGACTGGCAGGCATCAAACCATGGAGGGTTTTATGCACAGGATTGATGAAATCGTGCATATGTCCCACACCTAGCCTAGAGAGACTCTGGAAGGAGATGGCAATTCATTTTCTGTTTTATCCATTCTCCTGACCTACCTACTGTGAGGGAAACCAGAAATTACAATTGTCCTGTGGGTTTGTTGCTGATGTTGGATTTGCTTTTGACATGACTGATTATCTGTTAGAACTAAAATGTAACAAGAATTTTCAGTTCATTCAATACACACCCTCAGTTAAAGACATTTTGTTATTCATTACCTGAAAGCTAGAATTTGTGCTTCAAAGCCTCTTCTTTAAATTGTTACCTTCTAATTCGTCTACGCAAAATTGTACCACAAGGTATCGTCATCAACAAGATCCCTGTGAAACAATTAGTGCTATTATGAACCACCCAGTGCACGTTGATACTCATAGGCTGCAAAATCCAGTGAACATGCTTCAGACTAGCTGCAGATTCAAGCCGATCTCTGCATTATTCACTCGGTTCATGCCTCCAGCTGTGAATTATATCATCTGGGATCCATTCCCAACTCTGCTTCTGATTCACAGCGTGAACTACCACAAAAGTACTCATTTGTACCTCTACCTTCCCTTTTGCAAGGCAGTTTGGATCTCTTAAGAGCTGCTGAACTGACACATAGACAGAAGATGCTGCGGAAGGGCAGAGGAGATCACTGTTTTGTCAGGAACTAAGTTGTTGTGCAGAAAGAACGTGATTAAATAAAAATGTGAGTTCTTAAAAACTTCAGCTAGGAATAGATTTTTCAGTTCTTTGACACCTCCCTGCCTCGCACCATCAACAATGCATGGCTTTAAAACACCCTTAACGGAGAAGGCACAAAGCCAACCTGTAGTTGATAGAGTGGAAAGTTTTCAGGAGTGCAAGTCCCATATAGGAGATATACGAATGCATGACACTTCTGTTCCCCCAAAGAGGGCTGCACCCTATAAATCAGCCAGGGAGCATGGACTCCTTCTGTGCACTGAGTGAAAATTACTGTGGGTTGGGGGTTGCTCCAGAGCACGTGCCCTCCTGTTCACTTGTCATCCGAGATGTTAACATTTCTGATTAATTCACAGACCTCTCATTTTATTCTTCATTCCTTTATCCTTGCTATCCTGTTCTGCTGCAGCTTAAAGATTCTTACCGACCTGCTACAATAATCACCGCCCGCTTCCCCCCCCAACCTGGTGAAATTGTTTAGTGATGCCAACCGCGCTTTTAATTTGCAAGACATCAGACACAGAGGTAATTTATACCAACATCTGTTCATTTCTGACTTCTGAAACAAACTCGCACATGCTGCTATAAAATCCCATTAGGAGCAGGAGACAGCCTTCTGCTATTCTGTATTCCTCTTCTCCTCACATACTCAGTCTTGCATCGGGGCTTTATTTTTAGAGATATGATGCCAAACTGAAAAGAAAAAGGACCTTACATCTTTGTGTATGTATGAAAGTGGCCAGGAAATAGCATCCTCATATCACACACAGACAAAACATCACAGCCAAACTAAAGGCAAGTTTCCACAAGCATTAGCAATCTTGTTTTCCCTGCTTCAGCTACTTCTCTTATCTGCCCAAGAGCTACAGTTCAATGTACTCCTGGTAAACACAGGCCAAATACATATTACATGCTTCTGCATTCAGACATTTTGGCTATTCCTTCCCCTTTGTTCCTCTTTAATCTGCACTGGAGTATGATTTGAGCTTGGGTTTTGCACAGAAAAGCCTCTAATATTAAACCGACTTCTCTGCTCAGTATTGCTTCTGACAAATTAATTCCTAATAATGGAAGTATCATTTCCAATGGGGCCTTTTGGAGCTTGCTGGAGTGAGGGAAGGGCTTATGAATGAAGAAACCATCACCCACATTCTAAATATGATTGCAGACTAAGAGAGAAAGTAAAACCTGCCTTAAGCAACTACCAAAGGGACCAGGAGAAGCCAGTTGCGTAGCAGGTAGAGGTGGATTTTTTTCATTAAAGGCTTAGACAAAACAGTATTTAAAACCTTTGTGAGTTTCTTCTTTAAAATGGTTGCTTTAAACCAAGGACTTCAAGTGAAGAGTGTGCAGGTTTCATTGTACCAGCAAGCAGACGTTACAGAGGCTGTGCAGCATAAGCCAGAAACATGAATCTCCACATCAAGTCCCAACTACAACCTTGCCCACACTGTGCCATCTATTGTAATAGAAAACCCATGGATACAGTCACAATAGCTTGGATACAAAGTAACCTCACCTGCTAGGGAGGAGGAAGAAGATACTGAAGACATACGAAAAACACTTTAAGATGTTATCAGCACTCTTTGCAATGGAAGCCGAGTGCTCGAATAGACTTTTTCAGGGAAATGTATTGAAAATGGTATCAAGCTATTATTATTTACAGAGAATGCTGCACTCTGTGAATTCAGGCTGTTGCCTGGCAAGATCTGCCAAGCAGATCTCAAGAACAGGTACCGGGTAGGAAAGGCTGGGGCTGAAAGGAGACATTTCTGCTTGATGGGGGAGCAGAATAAGGTTTAATATAATCTCCTCTTTAGAACTTCAATCCCTCAATCCCGCATTTAGCCTTGTTGCTTGGGACTCCTTTTCTACTACAATTGTCCCCAAGTTGCCTCTCTGCAGTAAATTTCGTGGCTGCTGGTTGAAAAGATTCAGTAGTACAGATTGATTTCCTACAAGTGAGGAGATGAGGGATTACCAAAAGCAGTCCTGGTTAACAAGATTGGGTGCAGAATCTCCTGCTAGAGCAGCCCACTCTGCCAGTGCTTTGCATCCTTTCACCATGACATATGGGTTTCATTACACAAAGATTTTCCTGATTTTAACTTGGAGGCGATTACATTGGAAACTCAGAGCTATCTTTACATCTGTAGCAATTTAAAGGTTAAGTAACTTTTAATCAAATGACAAAGACTCAATTTTTCCTCGATTGAAAATGAAAACTGCTGTTCCGGATATTCCTTCCGGTGACAATTTAATTAGAAAAAAAAACCACAACCAAACAACAAAAACACTACAGAAGAGATTGGGATCCAGGCTGATTGCTCCCCATAAAAAGCCTTCTCACACACAGGACGGCACAGGACATACTGTGTCACAAGGTCTGGATAGCCAGGAAATAATGGAAGGATTTATCACTACAAAATCAGCAAGGAAAAGAGTGATTTACATTTATATAAGCAACTTTCATCCCAGAGAATCCCTAAGCAACACCATATATGTACAGGCTTTTTAAATGTAATGTACACTTCAATGCAAAAGCATGCTACACTTGCTGATGAAGTCTATGTAAAAGATATCTGTGACAAACTCTATTTGTAACACATTTATCATGATCATTATACCTTCTGCTCCTTACTACTTCTGTGCTTATCTAAAAAGCACAAAACAAAGCTTGTGAGCATCTTCAAGGCACAGATATTTTACAACGAAATCACTTACTAAAGAAGCACTTTCCTGCCTGAGGAACAAACTTGCCTGTATTCCTCCTCTGACCTGAAAATTTATCAGCAGTTAAATCTAGGAGTCTTACTGATAAAAAAAACAACCCTTGAAATGCAATTAATGCCCTGTAAACAGAACATGGCTTTAGCTGTGAAAGGATTTACAGTATCACACTTCGAATGCTACATTCTTGACTACGAAAAGGTTATTTCAGGCACTGTCAGACTTTATTAACTTATCAGTTATTCCTCCCATTCATCTGAGTTTATGGTAACTGAAGAAATTGTTTTTCAACATGAAATGATTTCTTTAAAGCACTGATTATACACTTTCAAACTATTGCTGTGTCTTAAGACTAACAAAACTAAGAGAGTTTGTTTCTGGAGAACTACCAGTGGAAATTATCAATTTAGAGCAAAGAACAGGAATTGCAGAGAGACAGCAGAACAATTCTACATTTTTTAAATCCTCCCACCACAACACAAGGGTCTGTTGCATCAGGAATTATTTATTTTGTCCTGAGACAAAGGATAAGAAGGGCAAGAAGACGTGACAATTCATTTTCTTAGTTGGTAGAACATAGAAAAAGCTTAGAGGAATCTACCTTTAACTGTGAGAGTCTTGCAGGACATGTGAAAATCAATGGCAAAGCCACATTTTATGCCTGGGCTCTACTAGTATTGCATTTGGAAGGGAAACAAAAGCAGTTATGGGGTGGGGGGAAGTTATGGCCAAAAGGCAATCTATAATCAGCAAAATTATTTAAGATTGACATCATTACTAAGCAGTCCACAAAGATGAAAAGACACGTCAGACAAAATCAATGGAATATTACTACTCAGCCAACATCATCTGAACTTCTATCAAAGAGATAGATCTGTATGGACCACTTCCTATCTCGAGACCAGCCCCCCAAAATCCTACCATCACCTAGATGGCTGCTGGCACCAGTTCGCTTCTTTTCCTTCACAGAAAGAGCTCTGATTACTCTGCTCAGTGGGTACTTTATTAACATAGTTGCCAAATGAACTGCTACTTGATAACTGTGGGCCTTTGACAAAGATCCATCAGGGAATGCCTCACCAAGCCCGATTTCATAAAGAGCTAGAACTGCCATCGGAGGAGAGCAGCGGTTCATGAAAGCAACATCAGCTGCATTTACTGAAGGTGGAACTGGCACATACAGATACTCAGACCTGCGCTTCACATTTACCCCGAAGACCAGCATAATCATCTAGCATTCCTGAAACACATTTTTTAGGTCAGCATAAGTCTCCAGGTGGAATAATCCTGCATTACCATGGCATCTTTCAATAATAGCAAAGCACTTGCAAAGTTTATCAAGCTTCACAATATTATTGAGACATACAGTGATTTAGTTCCCATCTTACAGATGGGGTCACAGCCTCAGTAAAGAGTGATGTACACTAAAGGAGTCAGCAATCGTGCCAGAATTCAGGCTCTGAAAGATGAGCTCTGTCAAGTCTTGCCACAGCATTTAAAAATATTAACACCAGCCACGGTACAAAACATCACCGTTCCTCCCTTGCTGAATGAGACAGCAGAATTTGCTCTTACTTCAATTGTAGTTCACAGTTTGGCACGACAGGTTTTGAAATGCCAAAGAGGGTGGAGGCTTGCACAAAGCCAAGCTGTGAATCAGAGCAGGTGAGGCACATGGACCACTCCTCCCAGTGCGCTATGAAAACATCTCTGACCTAGAAGTGGTAAATAGCTGATACTGACACCATTTTAAACCACTGAAGCAATCACAGCTCAGTGATGGTTAGCCAGAGCCTCAAGAACTGGAATCAAATACTTGATGCTCTCCTGAAATGTGAAATCCTCGCGTGACCTCTTTCCACCTTGTGGTGTTTTATCATACACCTGATCTGAGAGATCGTTCAGGATTACCCAGAATGGTGCTAACAGATCTGCTGCAGATTAAGAAATTCTCAAAAATGGTATTGTTGCTATCAATAAATACCAAAATTATATCCGCTTAAAAAAAATTAGATTCCTTCTCTGCAAAATAATTTACCTCCTTCTCCTAATCAGATTTCCCTACTTTGTAAGGCAATACCATTCTGCTTGAACTCAATTGCAGACGATGATATTCACAAGAGCTTCAAATGCAAAACCTACGCTCACATGACTGGGAAAAGCCAGTCAGTGAAAACACTTGAAGCTAAGGGCAACAACATCCCTGCCAATGAACGCTTGGGGAGCCACTAAAACTTGTGTTCCAGGTCATAGATATTGGGATGCGCAGATATTTAGTCCTGAGTGACGCCCATATAAAAGGAAGCTCCCACACTACCTCCCACGTGTAGGAGCTGACTGCAGCTCAAAGTCCTGTGGGGCCGAAGACCTGATCCCTTTGACCCCCGAAGCAGGGAAAGAGTTACATCTCTCTGCAATGCCAATAAAAACCTCTCTTGATTATAATTTAGATAAGAGCCACTGGATTGAATAATAATGTCTGAAACTCCCCTGGCTGTTTCACCTTGAGACGTCCATCACTGGGTTAAACATGATGCTAATTGCATTTGGATTGATTAATTTCTCTCACTCCTGTCTATTCGAATAATGCTTAACAAAATAATCACAGCACCCAGAGCCAAATCTTCTCCGTCAAAGGAATGAAGCCATCAGAACCAGCAGAGATGAAAGAAATGAAGATGACCCGTAATTACTGCTACGGTGATATCATTACCATATTACAGAAAATGAGCCTACATGGGGGGAGAGGGGGCTGCCATTATTATTTATTTTTTAATGGAACCTCACATCCTGAGAATACAGATCCGATACAGAGTAGCACACAGAAAGACAGCACTAAGAAATTGTGCTTGGAAACTGCAAAACACAGCGGCTACTGGGACTCTAGATACACTGAGTATCTTGTGTTGTGAGCTGCCGTTCATCCACTTCATTTTTTCATTGCAATGAATGAGACTAGCATAGAGATTTCAGGTGCCTGCCTTCCCAGAAAGATCCTTAAGTACCTGCAAAAGAAACTCACCCATAACCCTGATGCTGACACCAAAGAATGGTCCAGGCTGGAAGGGATCTCCAAAGGTCATCTAGTCCAACCCCCCCTGCAGTCAGCAGGGACATCCTCAACTAGATCATTCTCCCTTAACATCATTACAATTCATCTTCGAATGCTGCCATTCAGATTTTTAAAGCACAAGATCTAACTTGATGCTCAAAGGAAAGCCAGCATGCAACTGTTTTCTGAAATGCTGATGCCTATGTGAATCCAGTTACAAATTCCAGCAGCAGCTGGTTCTGTAAAGATAGCAAATGTATCAAGTCTGGAAGAATTTAAACTATGATTCAGAATAAGAAAAAAAGAAAAAAATAGAAAGAAAAAAGCCAAAACCAGACCCACAACTCTAACATCCAAATGGAAGGCCTTCTGCTCCCTTTATTCTCCAAAATACACTCCCAAAGCCCCTCTCATTTGAGAAACAAATAGCTTGGCAATTGTGTAAGATCTTCAGACACCTGTGCACCGCAATTCTAATTGTGATTTATACAGTTCACTTCCCTCAGTGCTGCTTGTGTCTGCCCCCTAGTCTCAGACTGAAGGAAAAAAAAATAAACAACCAAAAAAACAACCCACACAACTAGCAGCTTAAAATATTTACTCTGGAATAAAGGCAAGGTCAAATACACAAAAATACCTCACATGCCCAAAACGTCAAGACCTAAGACCAGGTGCTGACTCATGAAACTAACTAAACACAGGTGAAAAAAAGTGATGTTCGAGTATTTTATAAGGCTGAAAGAAAGAAATACAAGTTATGCTTCTAACATTGAAAGCACTATAAAAGGCAATTTTATATCAATGTTGAGGATATTTACAAGTATACCTGAAAAGGACTTTACTAGCATTAAGTTATCACTGGGACACAGCTTAGGAGAGCTTTGACCATATTGCTCCAGATGTTGGAGGCAAATACTGGAGTATAAATTGGGCCTGATTTAGCAAGCAGCATTCTAAAAGCTTTTCTCCTACCTGCTTGCACCAAAATGAAAATAATGTCTTCCTGGACTTCCAGCCCCTAGGCTTCATGAACAAAGAGTTCTCGATTAAGGCTTTCTCACCTCAAAAGAGGAACTGTCTTTATCAAATAGCATAGAGAAATGAAATTAAAACTGTTTGCTCAACAGCTATTGAGCATAAAACACAGAATGAAACTATACAGAGAGATGTGCACTGAACATACACACAGCTGGGTATGAAAGGTTTCTGTATGTGAACAGACCCTTCTCAGAAGGCATACAGGCAGAAATGCTACCCAAGCTGTCACAAAGTAGTGCACCATACTATGGTGCCCCTGCCTACATGGTAAAACAGGTATTTAGCAGTTGGGAGCAAAGCAGGTGAACCTTGAAAGTAACAATTTTGTCAAGTCTTATCAGTGGCCGGGGCAAAACCTGAGCCCAGAAGCCAATAGCAACAAAGGGATTAAGAGTTATTAGGAGTAGAGAGAATTACATATTTACAGTAGAGTTACTGAACAAAATAATCGTGTAATGATTATGTAAGTCCCTATACTCCTTTGGGCTAATAACGCTGGGATACAAGCTGCATGGTTATGCAAGCCAGGGCACACAAATCCAATCAGAAGACATCGAGGCATGTTTATGGGGAGGCTTGCAGATCTGATTCAAGAACTGTACTGTACAGCTTCCTTGACCTCCAAAAGGCAGAAACAAGCCCCTGCCCGTAGATTAGCTAAGCTTGAGCTGTGAAGCAGAACTGATTTTTTAAATTTAACTTCTGTCAATGGGCTTCATGAGAAGAGGTATCTGAAGGAAAGGAGCTCATGCTATGGTAGTCTCTATTCATTGGTCCAGAGGTCTTTAGAAAGCAGACTACATTTTAAAACTGAATTCCAATCTCAAGATTCCTTATTGAAACATTTTTCCATGTAGATGACTTCAGATCTTGATGTGACAATGAATTACCAATACCGAAGGTCTCTGTAAAAAGAAGATTCCAGTGCTCTGTCACTCCCACCATGAAGAAGTGTCTCCTCATGTTGAGGTGGAGCCTCCTGTGTTCTAACTTATACCCATTGTTCCTTGTCCTACCACTGGGCACCACCAAAGAGAGACTGGCATCTTCGTCTTGACATCCACCCCTCAGATACACATTGATAAGATCTCCTCTCAGCCTTCTCTTCTCAAGACTAAACAGCTCCACTTCTCTCAGTCTTTCTACATAGGAGAGATGTTCAAATTGCTTGAAACCCAGAAATAAAGCAACAAGTCAATAGCCATTCCTGAAAAAACCAAGACAAAACAGACAAAACATTTTTTCAGTCCAGTAAGTTTTGGTACTACTTTGATTCTGAACAATCTCCTCATGTTTATTCCACTGGTCTGAGGCCATGTCTCCCATTTCTTTTTTTCTGTTATGAATGCTGAATACAGTGACATAGCTATGTCTTAGTAAGCAGAGCACTATTCTTCATCCTTGAAGAATATTCTTCATCCTCTATGAAGAATAGAGGCACTACAACAAAGCAGATGGCAAACCATCTACAAGACCACTCAAAGTAAAGCAGAAGGCAGTGATGGTCATGAGGAATCTCCATAGATTCAATGTCTGGAGAGATAGTTCTGAGGCTGAGAAGCACTGAAGAAAATCTGGAAGCCAGGAGATCCCAGAAGACTCCATGATCCAGTGACAATGGCACTACCAGATATTCAGTAATAGAAAAGCACAATGGAGAAGAGGTATAAGTAAAAGGGGGATATAAGGAAAAAGTGAAGTGAGTGAAGTAAAATTAATCTATTGGAAGAGCAGAAGTCAAATGCTGGGGTATACACTACAGTATCATATGAGAAAATTTGTACAAAATCGGAGACTCATTCAGGTTTGAAAGGAACTTGGCAGGTCTCCAGTCAACCTTCTGTTCAGAACAGACAGGCTGCTCTGGGCTTTAGCCACTCAAGTCTTAAAAACATCCAAGGACGGAGACTGCACAACCTCTCTCGACAGTCCCTTCAACTGACTGCTCCATGCTGAAAAACTTCAGTCTCACATTCAGCCTTACTTCCATTTATGCCTGTTGTCCTACCATGCAGCAGAGCCTGTGCAGAGCCTGACTCTATCTTCTCAATAACCTTCTCACAGGTGCTAGCAGGCAGCTATCAGGTCTCTGTGAAATCATCTCTTCACCATGCTTCACCATTTCCTCAGCCTCTGTTCACAATGCAAGTGCTTTGACTTCCTGATCACCTTGGTGGCCCTTTATTGAACTCATTCCAGTTTAGCACCCTCTTGCTGGGAAATGGAAGACACCACTGGATGTGGCATTGCAGATGCAGTCTAATGACTGCCAAGTAGAGACGGGCAATAACTCCTTTGATTTTCTGGCATGCTCCTATCAAGAGAAGCACATGCAATAATAATTCATTTCCCAAATATTACCTGCTTGTTGTGTTCCTGTTCAACACTGTTTCCTAGCCTTTAACCTTCCACCTAGCCACTACTTTGCTTATTGTTTCAGCAAACCTAAGCATCACAGTCAAGAGTCAGTGCATTTTATGCTCTGAGACAGAGGAGGAACTGTTTGCTCCTCCAAGATTTAAATGTACACTGGTAAACAAAAATTATAAGCATTAAAAAATCTAACATGATCTATATTTTCAAGTCAGACAGGTACTGGGCATGAAAATCTTGAAGCAACCTAGAGAACTATCTGCTGAAACCCACATGACATCTTGCCTTGCTCCCCAGAAACATCCATCACCCAGACCTTTCCTGTTGGGAATTGTGTTGAATGACGTCTTCTGCAGGTTAACAATTAGTTTTTAGCATAAGAGTCCTGTGTCATCGTTGTCCTCTCCCCAGGAGAGAGAAACAGGCTGAGTGATTTTTAGATTATATGCTCTGATAAGACACAGGCTCCTGACTCCCTGTGTGCTTGTGCCATGCAGGCCACCTGCTCTATGGCACTGCCACCAGGGACACACTGGAAAGGGTTTAATAATACTGTTCTCTCTAGAGATGTAACTCAGAGCATGCTCTGAATTTACACTGGCTAAAATCTTGTATATAAAATTCTATCGATAGGTAGAATCTAAGGCAGAATCTAAGAGCATTTGCTAAAAAATCCCAACTGTATAAATGTTACTTCATATTCAACAAGAATCTGTCAGGTCTGTAGTGATAAAAAACCGTAAGTGAATACAGGAATGATAGAGCAGAGCTATGATCTACTCAGGTATCCCGTCTGACTGCACCCAACATCAGAAGTATCACAGAAACATAAAAAGCAACTCCATCACAAAGACACATGGAATAATTGTCTCTGAAAGATCCCTCCTCTTCCTAAGTGCTTCTTTTATATCCTGAAGCAGATGATATTTCCTATTTCAGATTTTATTCTGCTCTAACTAGCAATGTTCTCGTCATCCATTTAATTGCCTGATTCCTTTTCAATAGCTGCTTGGTTAAAAAAAAAGTCCCAGTGTGGCAGAAAGTTCCACATCAAATTATTCAATGAATAAAAAGCATTTATTTTTGCTACTTTGAATCTGCATGGCTTCCAATACTTTTCTTTTTTAATCTGAGCTCCTGCTGTCTTACTAAGAGGTGGGAGTCAACAGCAATTTTCAATTTATCTTAAGTGGCAACATGGAAAATAACAACTGTGTTACCTTCCAAAAATCAAAAGAGACCCACTTTTTTTCCCTTCCCCCACCCCAGTCTCAGTAAGAAATGTCTTGAGTTATAAGCAGCTCTCTGAAGTGAATGGTATATTTCACATTATCTCAAAATCATTCCTACCAAAAGACTGCCCAAACCAACAAGAGTATCTGAAGTTCCAAGAGAGACAATGAGACTTACTTCATTTCTGGGAAAAGCTTATGGTACTATACACAGAAATAGAGGTTGTAAAATACAAACTGTTACTGAAATCAAGCAGAATAGGTGGGAATCAGCACAATAATTTGCTGTATCTTGGAGATTCACTCCAGTCTGAAGACATACAGAGGTAGCGACATCTACTCTGCTTCACCATGCTGAGTACTCTAAGTCCACCTGGCTGTTCAGGACCATCCTAGGTGCACCAATTGCACACAAAGTCCAATTACTTTGTGTAACTAAATCCTCTGGTCAATTCAGATAGATTTGTCACGAAAATTCTGCCAACAGCAAATTTTTTAGTTTAGAAACATCAAAACACTATTAAAAAAAACCCAATATACAGAACACCAGAGTAAACTAGCAATATTATCATACCACCTTCTCTCCAACTCAGCTTAGGCCAATTATTTTTAAACCTATTCTTTACAGAACTACTGAAACAACAAACTTTTGTCAAGATAAAAAAAAACTACATCACTGCAATTTAACTAAAACTTTGTGATTACAAATGCAAATGAAGACCACATTTAATTTGCAAACTATCAGACTTACCTAACTAGAATTAACAGCAAACAACAATTCCTTTACAACTTCTTGAAAAACAGATTTTGCTATTTACAGACATGACATCAAATATTTAAAGATGTTATGATCCTTCAAGCAGCCTGCAGTTTATACAGAAAGTGAAGGTCCAGAGAATAAATTGTACTCCATTCTCTTTTATAATAGAAGAAAAAGCATGTTGCCATGTTTCAACTTCAACTGTGCCCTCTTCTGTTTCTTGTAATAGTTCTGAATGGTGGGCATGCTAGTGTTGGGTTAACAGTTGGACTTGATGATTTTAGAGTCTTTTCTGACTTCAATACTTCTATGATTCTATAATTATCTCAGACGCAACAGAAGTTGTGTTACCTAAAAGTTTTCTGCGCTTACTGGGCTAGAACTGCATACTCCAGCAGACAGCACTTTAGCCCTCAAAGAGAAACTTGCTTTCTATTCTTGATGCAGTCACTCCTGCTATGACTTCTTCACCCATCTCTTAGGAACCCCTCATCCCTGAATTAGTTTCTCTATTAGCATATAACTCTGTAAAGTTCCAAGACTGAGGAAACAAAATTATTATGAAACAAGAAAATCTCATTTTAATCTCATGAATAGTGTTTTAGATCTGATGCTTACATCTAAGCCAATTAAAGTAACAGACTGAGATGTTTAAGTCAAGAACCTCATATAGATGCACAGAAATATAT
The DNA here is from genome assembly GCA_013400475.1 of Tricholaema leucomelas. Classification (NCBI taxonomy): domain Eukaryota; kingdom Metazoa; phylum Chordata; class Aves; order Piciformes; family Lybiidae; genus Tricholaema lacrymosa; species Tricholaema leucomelas. Next base: position 925,324 of record WAAF01015985.1, read on the forward strand.
AAATGCCTCCAAAACAGCAGTTCAGCTTATTTAAGATCTAACTGCATGCACAACTTGCAGAGACTATTTCTTGTTTATAGAGTCCAAGCAGGTAACAGCTGCAGGCACTGGTCCCTATCTTGCTGTGGCATTTCCTAGAACTGCTTTCTTGAGCAGTCAGTCGAGAGAGCCTTAAAGACTCCTGCAGAAGGCTGTTTTCATGTAATCAAATCCTTTCAAGGAATACTCTACAAAGATTATTCCACACATTAGGACACGAGATGCCAAAGCAGAAGCTGCCAACACATTCAAGGTGTCAACAAAAAGCAGAGAAACAAGGCAGGATACTAGCTTGACAAATACCTTTAAAAAAAACCACACAGCAAGCTAGCAATGTTGATGTACAGCTTGAATAATTATTTTGATACCTGAAGTTCTTGTTGTTGATCAAGTACCCACTCTGCTACATGGTGTACAAACACGGCACAAGTTATTTTTACCACTATATAAATAGACAGACAAAAGAGGTGCACAGTTAAATGAGACAGCACTGAAAACAATCACACTCAGAACTCATAATCTTAACAGTTACCAAGATTTCTGTAGACAGCACAGGGCAGATGGAAGGAGGATAGGCTAGTTCTGTGGATGTTTAGGGTATGCCCTCAAAGCATGCAGAGAAAGCAGTTTCTTAGACAACACAGCAATGGCTTATAGTAATTTGCATTTGTGACAGACTGGAAGTGTCTGTTGTCTTTCTGTTGCGGGATGCAGCATATTAGATAAAGCACATACACAAGAGAAAAAAAGGGGAAAGAAAAGGTTTGACAGCATATCAAAGTGTGTGGACAACCATATGAAGATACTGATGACAGCCAAAGTGATAAGCTCATCTTTGTGAGTGGAATAAGATTAGTTAAGATCAAAAGTAAAAGGTTTTGTAAAAGGTGTAATATGGTAAGAACTTGGATAAGAGCTGTGTGAATAGGTGGGAAAGAGTTTCTTCCATAGCTGTTAATATAGAAAAGTGGAAGATTTAGATTGTAACTTGAATGCTTGGACTTATTGGAGACTCAACCATTATACTCGTTCATAAGGCTAAATCAAGGACAAAACAGCTGCAGTGTTAACAGTCCCCAGAAGAGGATCACAGACAATTTGTTTGGGACAGAAGGTAGAGAGAGTTAAAGGCTCCAGTTTCCACATCTACTCATATCCTCAGATATAAAGGAAATGAAAGGTCTGGCAGAAGGCATTTTTAATCTCACAGGTTCTAAAAAAGTAGCAATGTTCATTAATAACCAATGTGGTCTAAATACTTTGAAATGGGAGTGTTAATGGCAATACAATATATATATATATAAACACTATGAGGCAAACAAAGCCAGGAAACAGCTCTGGTGTGGGCTTTCATGCTGACTCCACATGATGGCTGTATTTTGTGAACGCTTTCTAATTATTTGGCCACTCAGGAGTAACAAAATGCACTACTTTGCATGAGTACAGTAACTACAATAAGCAGCATAGTTACTGAAGAGAAAGAATAAAGATAAAAGAACAGAAAAAAAAAAAAGACAAAGGAAACACACTGTGAGAGTGACAGAGCCCTGGAACAGGCTGTCCAGAGAGGTTGTGGAGTCTCCTTCTCTGGACACATTCAAAACCTGTCTGGATGATTTCCTGTGTATCTACCCTAGGTGATCCTGCTCTGATAGGGGGGGTTGGACTAGATGATCTCTCAAGGTGCCTTCCAACCCCTAATGGAACTGATGGTGTCTTCATGCATAGCAAAGATTTGTCACTTCCCAGCTTTGTTGCTGTAGCCAGTTGCCATTTAAACCATTACACAACACGTACATCCTACTGTTCTTATTATTTTAATCAGAAGCTAAGTGATATCCACTCTATAGATCATCAATATCCACTCTAAAGATCATCAATACCCACAATCTCTCTTCCTCCCACTGACCCACATGTAAAGGGCCCACAAATTCCTACTGGTCACCAGTTCAAGAGATGCCCTTCACTGGGACAGATGTTGTCAGTGGCTCAAAGAACTTGTATCCTTTCTGGAATTCAGAGGTAGGTCTGAGCAGGAGCAAGACTAGTCAAAAGGATGACTGCTTAACACTGACTTTGGTGCTAAGCTTTCTGGAAGACCACTGTTTATTTACTCACATGACACAAATACCAAGAGGACTGTCGGACAAGCAGATGGACAGACAAATAATTTAAGTCAAGAAAAAGAAGACTACTAATAGAGATTGCCCAAACACTAAATGTTTAAAAGAATACTCTGAAATCCTGAAAAGAGATTTTCTTGCAGGGTATAGCACACCAGCCTTAAATTCCTTTCTTGTTAATCCATGGATGTGTTGGCTTTTGTTTTACTCACGAGGCAGGAGGCACTCAAAATCCTCATTAGGAAATGATCTGCAGCAGTGTACCAGAGAAAAGGGACCAGTGCATACAGCCTATAGGATTTCAGATTTCAGCTACGGCACTGCTTAGCAAGAAGAGACAGCAGTGGGTACATTTTCAATGCCATCTGCTGGATGAGAATGGACAACTCCAATTCAGGTGAGAAACCACTGCTTTTCATCCTTCATCATCAACTCATACTAACAGTTTCCTTTGTTCTACCTTACCTAAACTGAGATAAAAAAATGAAGTTGTCTTAATAAGCACATTTTATTCCCCACACTGTCAGTGCATCCATGAAAGCAGGTAAGTGCCAACAGTTAGGAAAATATTCAGATGCACAAAAAAGTTACTGCACTTTATTCCTGATGAGAATTCACTGGCTCTGACAGGGGAAAATAAGAAAAATACCTTAACTGATATTTGATGAGAAAAGCCTGATGCCAAGATTTCAAAACATATTTCTGCACCAGGCCCATCAAATCTCCAATTCTTGGATGGCTAATACTCCCTTCTGAAGACAGCAATAAAATGTCACAAGAAAGGAAGGGTTTTCCTCTTGACCGAGAAGTGGTTTTTTCCCATTAGGAAGAACAATAACTGTCAGTCTTCACTCAGCTAAAGGAGGAGGAGAAACAGACCTGTATGTCACAATGAAATGGAACAGACCACTATTCTAAAAGGACAAGGAACTTCTATTGTCAACAAAGTCCAACACCAAAAATACCTTAAAATTTGAGAACAGTATTTTACAGAATCACAGAATGTTAGGGGTTGGAAGGCATCTCAAAAGACCATCGAGTCCAACCCCCCTGTCAGAGCAGGATCACCTAGAGTAGGTCACATAGGAACACACCCAGGAGGGTTTTGAACGTCTCCAGAGGAGAGTCCACAACCTCTCTGGACAGCCTGTTCCAGGGCTCTGTCACCCTCACAGTAAACATTTTTTTTGTTATGTTTAGTCAGAACCTCCTATGTTCCAGTTTGCACCTATTGGTCCTTGTACTGTTACAGGACACCACTGAGAAGAGCCTGAATGAATTAAAGGCCAGCTTCATCGTGGAGATGGGAAAAGCTTCTTGAGTTCCGTGAATTGTAACTCACATTCTGGTTGTTCAAGTTGCAAAGCTTCATTACACATCTCATCCACTTGCAGAAACCACTCATGCTACAGATATCAATCAATTCTCATAAAGGACATCTGGACACATTCCTTTTGTGATAGTATAGCTAAAGAACTTCCAGATACTCTGGCAGAAAGACCTTCCTGCTCTGTCACACCATTTAGATAGGTTACTGGATCACCTGGATTCAATGAAAAAGAGGGACAGACAGGGCCTAGCAATGAGTTTGATACAATTTGTGTAAGAGATGCAGCCACAGACTGAACTCCCAGGTCCTCAGATATAAAAATTGTACTGGTTGATGTGAAAAAACCCCAACTGTTAATAAACACATATTCTGCTCTTCAATGCGCCATATGGAAGTCCGATGGATTAAACACCAGCAGAGTGTTGATCACTCTAAAAGCTCATATTGAGATGATCTGGAAAATCTGTCTATCTACAATTTACCAATTCTGGTTAATTTAATTAAAATGCTGCATCACTAAGTGCCTTAATATGTGGAAAGCCATAAGCCTGTGAGGTTCCTGGCAAATGTCTGCTTTCAGAAGCAGCTACAGAACAAACTATCAAGAGTCTCCTTTTTAATTTGGAATTCACAAAGGAAGACTTCTCACCTAGAAAATGAGTCTAAGTTTAGATGCAAGGAGAAGAATGAGCAACCTGCTCTAGTGGGAGGTGTCCCTGCCTATGGCAGGGGGTTGGAGCTGGATGATCCTTGAGGTCCCTTCCAACCTAAACCATTCTATGATTCTATGATTCTAAGAAGCAGAAAAATCTCCAGAATAGGCAGAGGGACAGGTGAGGCTAAGGGTGCCGGTAGTGTAACAGAAACAATGACACAGGCTGTCACAGAATCAAGTGACTTCTTTGAAAGGGGCCAGCCAAGATTAAAGGAAAATAAACAGGCTACAAACAGTTAGCATACTAAGAAATGGAGAGAGGTGGAGTTCAGCAAAGGAATTGTCACCTTGCAAGAGGACGAAGGCCAGGAAGTCTCATGAGAGAACTAGCCCACAATGAACATGCTTGGCCAAAGGTAAACTCAATGCTGTAATCTATATTCACCAAAGGAGGCTTTCTGATCTGGCTTCTTCTTAAATTGAGACAAACTACAACACATACACAATCGATTACTGCAGTTTAGCTAAGAGATGATACCTGTTAATTTTCAATTTGGTGTAAACACCGTGAAAGAGAGTCCTTGAGGCTAAGCCAGCTTAGGATTTTGTTCCTTGCTAGAAGCATGTCTGGATGACAGAGTAAAAATATTCCCAACCAAAACCCCTCTGACAAAAGACAAGTGAGAAAACTGCTGGAATGTGGGCAGAGACGATAGTTTAGTGTCTAGGGTTAACAAAGCCTGCTCTCACAAGCAAGCTCCCTGCTCCACACACAGATGGGAGGGAAAGCAACACAAAAAACCTCTGGGTTCAGATCAGGAGTTTAATGAGATCACACACTATATAATTACCTTAGCAAAAGCAAAAGCTGCAGCAGAAACCAGAGACAAAAACAGTTCCCCCCACTGCCCCCAAGCAGGCAGCAGCCAGCATAGCAGAAAAGCCCAATGCCCCAGCATCTGAAACTGAAAGCAACAACCAAAAGAGGAAGCCTCTCAAGCTACCATCTGAACTCCAAGCCCCATGATACTTTGCTCCTGACAGCACTTTCATTTTGAAGCTGGTATGATGGGAGTATGGTATGGAATACAGATCAGCAGATTCAACTCAAGCCATGACACTTGGGAAACACATGGAAAACCTTTTCCTGCTGTTTGCAGCAGCTCTGATGGAAGCCAAGACATTCTTGGTACACTCATTACTGTTACCAGAAAGGACCTAGTACTACTTTTCAAACACTACATAATACCTACTTTTGTTCTTCCTAAACCAAAGATGATGATGCTGGGTTCAGTTCTTAGCAGCTGAAGCTGAGGTTTTCCAGACACGATTGCTAAAATTTGCGAGGAGTCTGAAAAAAGGAACGTGGTGCTGTCAGGCAGATACCATGGAAGAACAGATGTAAGAACCCATGCTACTACTGTCTCAGTCTGCTAAAATTCAACTTTCTCAAAACCATTTGGAATGAAGAGAAAATTTTCTAGAAGGAAGGAACAGCAATTTCCCGCAGGAATACAGTAGTTTAGGCTCATCTGTTGTTCAGAAATGTTAAACAGAAACAATTCTGGGTTTTGTTCCACACAAGGATCACATGTGGGAAAAGAAGAACAGCCTCTCTAGCATGGCAGTTAGTTTCTTACTTGCATAGGCAGATGAGGATCTGCCTGCAAAACCCAGGAGGATCTGCTGAGCTTCTGCAACAGAGTAAATTGTGCAACAGGTGAAGCTGTGAAGGCCTGATGGTTTTCTATGTCTAGCACAGCATTACAAAGGAAGACTGTCACCCGTGAAAGGCCACTTCAGCTGTGTTTCTACAATCCACTGCATGACAAGAAAGAACACTGGCATTTTACAATGAGAACCCTGTAATAGTTTTCCCCATAATGTTAGAACTCAAACAAGAGTAATCAAAAAACAAAGTGCTTCAAGACTAAAATCCATTTAAAAATTATGCCCATTTCTCTCTCCCATATCATGTCTACCCATCCTCTAGATTATTTCCAGCTACTTTTCAGGACATATGACTGAGCACACTGGAGCCAAAGGTAATTATTTCCATACCCAAATATCAAAGCATAGGAGCCAAGAAAAAGTGCCTAAGCAACATGGAGGAAAAAAAACCCAACCCTTTCCTTCCCCTAAGTCTCCTTTGCTTCAGAGGGATCAAGCAGGCTGGTTTCAAAACAAGAGCAAGTGATATAAGCAAACAAAAGCAGGTCTGAAAGGTGAGCAAACCCCACAAGCCACACTGTCATTATTACTGTGTTGACAGCACACTTGTTAAAAATGTATATTTTAATTTTCTGTATTGCTAAAGGTCCCAATTTGCCCAGGGATCTAGCTAAGCTGCCATTTTCTACCACGACAGAGTCTAATCTTTATTTAATGGATTTAGCATCTATCTTCACTAGAGTGGTCTCTAAGGGAAAGGGGAGGGGAGTATGAAGGGGCATGAAGAGATGATCAGAGCCCCCCTCTCCTTCATCCATCCGGCGCTCATGTTTGTGTTCAAAATTCAATTACCTCCTTATTGATACTTCACAGAGATATTTAAGCTGCAAACATGAAGCCCTGATTTCCCAGGGGGCCATGCCCCTCTCTATTTCACTGCTCTGCTTCCCCCAGGGTGAATTCCTGAGGCGTCCATATTAATAGGTAATCAGTCACAATTCATTTATTAAACAGCTAGCAAGGTTTATCAGCCTGCCCTGATTAGCCGGAAGAAGCCACTGAATTCCTAATTTATTTATGGAAATGTAAGTGTCTTTTTTAATTCCATTCATGAAAGACAGGGGTGCTGTGGGTCTGGCACACTGAATTCTAACAGGGAAGCAGCAGACAACCCAGAGACCAGGGACTTGGCAACTTCAGCCCAGGAAATGCACTGTGGTGACCCTAGCGTGAACAACAGATTTAGGGCCAGAACCTTATATGAGCACTCAGCAGCCAGCTCTTCAGGGAGTAGGTGTTGCCACTCCTTGCAACTAGGAAATTACCATCCTTGATGGCTCAGGGCATGGATTAGCTGAAAAAGTTCCCTAAACAGAACAGGTGATGTGCAATAACTGGGTCAAAATAATGCAAAAAAAAAAAACAAAACCAAACCCAGAATAGTTTTTCCATGTTCCTGTAAAACATTCAGTATAGTGCTGAAAACAATTGCCAGGTAACATTAAAATACACATTTACATATCAACAACTTCTTTTTGAAAACTGCAAGACTGTTGCAACCTTGGGTTTTTTTTTTGGCTGTGATAATTTCAACTGAACTCATCTTCAAATGCAACAAACACTGCCACCATACTTTTAAGGCAAGACACAGAAGCTCAGTGATGCTGCTGGATTACCAGAAAGTGAAAACGGCTAACAAACCCAACAACAATAACGCTGCTTTGCTATTAAACAGTGAAAAAGAGTACTCAGTAAAATCCAGACCTTGAAGTGAAAAGACAGTATCACAGTATCATCAAGGTTGGAAGAGACCTCATAGATCATCAAGTCCAACCTGTTACCATAGAGCTCAAGACTAGATCATGGCACCAAGTGCCACGTCCAATCCTGCCTTGAACAGGTCCAGGGATGGCGACTCCACCACCTCCGTGGGCAGCCTTATCATACATGCACTCAATACAGCTTAAAGCAATTAGGATACAGCTTTAGGTAACATAAAACTTATATACAGGCCTCTGAAAGTTCAAGGCCACTGCTGGTGAAAAAAAAAAAAACACTTTCTTTTTATCCCTTTCAGCTGTGCAGTGATTTCTAAAACTTACGTTCACCTGAATTTTACCCATCATAGTTATTAACCATAAAAGAACTAGGAATAGAAGACTACACAAAATGTTTATTTCCTTTTTCTTCTCAATACAAATTTATGCCAAGTAACTTTCACTGTAATCCTCCCTGTGTTTTAGTGTCTTTTCTGAACAGTTCAACTGGAAGTAAACGTAGGGATTGTACTTTTAAATCCTCAAAGATGATGTCCCTCAGGCAGATGCAGTGGCCAAAAAGTTATTTTTCATTCATTTTTCTTCAAATTATTTAGATCTCAAATAACTGACAAGGTTAACAACGTACAGTGTTATATGGGAATATAGATAAAAAACATGTTTAAACATGTTGAGAGCATTTTTGTAGCCCTGATTCTGAGAAACTTACTAAACATGGATTTCAGTGACTTCAGTACTCTGACCTGATTATTAACTGACTGGGAAAGCACTCAAAACTAACAAGTCAAAGCATAAAGAAACAGAGGAAGCAGAGGCCACTCCAAAATATTTTGTCTCCCAAATTATTTTAGTTCAAGCACAGTTTCTTGAAAATGTATTTATTTCAAATAACAATTCAATCTCCTATGTAGCTTAAAACTGACTACACCTCTATCTACCCGCTGAACTTACGAGCACAAGCTTGACAGTTGCATACAAGGATTTAATTTGCTTAAGATCTCATTACAGAAAAATTTCACTAGTGTATTAAAACTGACACGAAATCTCCACTTCAATGAAAGTAGTACAGCCAATACCTATATATATATATATATATATATATAATTTCTTCTTAAATTACAGTGGTCAGAGATGAAAAGATGTAGCACATGCAATAAATACATCTGAAGCGCTAGGAGGAATGAGTATTTGAATTCATCTATGACCAGAACTTGTGTGTTGCAGGTGTCTGAAGTCAGGAATGGCATAGGGAAAGAAATTCTGGAAGAAGCACCTTTTTGCTGCCAGAAAAAGTAAGAAACAGCTTGTTATTACTTTGTGTTTTATAAAGACAAGAGCAATTCAGCATATTTTTCCACCAAGAAAAGCAGCTTCTAGAAAAAGAGGAAAAAAAAAAATAATTTACAGGGAAGATTTATCAATACTTTCCCCCCACTGTATAAGGGGGATTTCCACACTAGTACAACTGACAGACATTACAGGATTGTACACAGCAGGCCCAAACATCTAATCAAAACGTGGCTCTCAAAAGCCAGTTTCTCCAGTCCTCATTGCCTGGGGAACTGCAAATGCCACCAATGGAAATAAAACAACCTGTTCTCTTTCTGAATGTAGCTATACTTCACTTTTCCCTCTTCAGCAGTAAATTCAAATTGGTGACTTCATGACTTTTGCAAAGTGAACAAGACAGAATTTACCACAGAGCAGGTAAAGTAGGGTGCTTGCAGTTTCTTACTGGGAAGCTCACCCAGGATCAAATGCAACATTATTTTCACTCCCTCAATATAGAAAACTGTGGCACTATCCCTAATGGATGTCCAGCCCATTCTGTCCAAATGTGTTGGAGAATATAAGATGTAATCTGCTAGTAGTTATTTCTAGCCTTCTAGTCTTCATAGCTTTTGAAGCACAACCAACTGAAAACTATGCAGCACTGACATTTTGAAACCAAAGGCGATTGCCCCAGGAGACGTGAACTGCTGTCCTTCATGGCAGCAAATGTGTCTTCCTTGGCTGTGTTTAAGACATGGACCTTCACACATTGCATGCTGTTGCTTATGCCAGCGCATAAGAACCCCCAAGAAAAGGGGGTACCTACTCAAATGTCTTGCATTCTTATCCCTAAACATCACCATCCAGTTTCCCAAGCCATCAGCTTCCCTTATGCAATGCACTGTCAGCACAAACCCACAAATACGGAAAGGCAAACCTACAAAACTAGCAGATACTAGAAGTTGGTATTACAATAGATAACACAGCATTACAACCTTTAACTGCTTCATTCATTTTCAAGCTGGAGGAAGTTCATTACAGTGAGGGTGGTAAGACACTGGAACAGGTTGCCCAGGGAGGTTGTGGATGCTTCCTCCCTGGAGGCGTTTAAGGCCAGGCTGGATGAGGCCTTGAGCAGCCTGCTCTAGTGGGAGGTGTCCCTGCCTACGGCGGGGGGGTTGGAGCTGGATGATCCTTGAGGTCCCTTCCAACCTAAACCATTCTATGAAGCTAACCATTTAAAAGTCAATTTTAATGTAACCAAGTCTGGCACAGAGTACCTAGTTGCACCCAGCATGATACCACACAATCAGCAAGACAGAACTGAGGTTCATGTCCCTGTGCAACACTCAAGAGAAGAGTTTGGAAATAAAAATCTAAAGTATTACAAAGGTATTCCTTTCTTTTTCAATGCTACTTGATCCAACCTGATGACAAGTGTCTATTACTCCACTGAAAATTACTCTTTGTACTTTCATCCTGTCTCACCTAACCATCCACTCATTTCTAACACTCTCATAGCAATGTCCATATACTTCTAAGGCTACTACAGTAACAAACTACATGGCTACAATAAAGTCTGGGATTATTATTTCCTGTAATTCTTGCACATATAGTGCTGATACCATCCCATTCCTAGTGACTTACACAAGGAACTTCACAAAGTGCATCCACAAAGATTACAAAGATTACTTGCCATGCGACTTAAATGTTGTAACTTGAGAGATGACCATTCACGCAAAAGAACGGAACACAGTTCTGAACAAAAATAAGAACCTCTAACAGAGACTGGAGAAAATTAGATTCTAAGTGTATTTTGTTGATGACAACGAGGTTAGCATTTGCAAATTAAAAAAATGTTATGAGTTCTTTAATGACCAACACGTTGAGACCACCACACAACTCACTGGAAATGTATTTCCAACAGCAGAGAGCCCTCTAGAGCTACCACAGGAAACAGTTCAGCAAGCCACTGACAACACATTACCACAGCTGGGCACTTCTTCAATTCCCCAACAGCTACTCGACAAACCTGATTTCAACCAGTTAAGTAAACAGAGATTAAACTCCAGAGTGAGAAAATAGTGTTTTAAAATGGGAACTAATATTTGTTGCATTGTTGCTGAACATAGAAAGCTTTAAAATACAACAATAGGTTTCAGAGACACTGTGCACAGACTTAAAGAGGTACTTGGTTGTAATACAGATGTTTGTAAACTACCACCAAATATCTGAAATGCCAGATTTTACATGAAGGTTTATTCTGACACCAAAATAACTGGCACTTTTTTTCAGTTTAAACAGTATGTGAATATATGCCTCGGCACAGAAAGTTTCCGTATGGAAATACCTTAGTAATGTGAAGTAATTTCTACAGAGAAAATAAATCAGAGACCTCACTAGCTTCCACTATAACAGCGCTCCAAACAACACAGACTTGAAATCTGCTTAATTGGTTATTAGATGCCTGTAAACTATATCCACACTCGTGCTGTAGGAACCAATCAGTAAAAATATCTCCTCAAAAACTAAACCATAAACTGAAAATCTCTATTTACACAGCATAGAGTTTCCTATTCCCATCTCCTCATTTACAGCAAAAAACTTGTAAGATAAATCACAGGAAAATAACTGAACTATATCCTTTAGCTTTACTGTCATGACTTACAACTGTGAAAAGCAGTAAACACAACTTTATTATCTCCTCATTGTGACCAAAAGTTTCTGCAAGAATAAAATTTCTGAAGGAATAAACCCACCCACAAAACTCATCAACACATAACATTTTGGGACTGACAGCTGAATTATAGCACACCAACTACAGGTTTGCTTCCACATTTTAAGTCTAAGTTAACCACTGAAAGGTAGGATTTTAACTTTCTGTGTGTAAATTCATCAGGCTTAATTATAGTAGGAGTTTGCAGTGTGCTGAGAGGACAACAATCCCTTGGACACTTTAAAGAATCCACAAAGAGCCTTCAAACAAGCTTTCATGGGCAAGTGTAAAGTAATGTTTTATTACCAAGATAAATTTCTAAAAGCCAGTGCTTCACTGGAGAGGGGAGGTGAAGAACAAACTTGCAATGAGTATCACGACAAGAGGTACTACGTTTACTCCACTAGCAATGGCATTAAGCACTCTTTTTTGACCTCCAGCTAGAATTCCAAAAGCCACAGTAAGAACTCCTGTACAGATGGAGAAAATTCAAAACATCTCAGCACCCAAAGTCATATTAGGATGAAGAACTGGGGTTTTAATAAGTGAAATAAGCAATAGAATCACACGATGCTAGAGGCTGGAAGAGAGCTTGAAAGATCATCAAGTCCAGCCCCCCTTGTCAGAGCTGGATCACCTAGAGTAGGTGACACAGCAACACATCCAGGAGGGATGTCTCCAGATGAGGACACACCACAATCTCTCTGGGCAACCTATTCATGTTCTGTCCTCCTCACAGTGAAAAGTTGTTTCTTGTGTAAGTTCACATGGAACCCCCTATGCTTGCATCTATTGCCCCCTGTCCTGTTACTACACATCACTGACAAGAGCCAGGCTCCATCCTCCTGACACTTGCCCTTTATATAGTTATAAACATGAATGAGGTCATCTCTTAGTACATAGTAAATTCTCCAGTGGTATTAATTTGATTTAGTGAAACAGGGTTTTTTGGTTGGTTGGGGTTTGGGTTGGATTTTGGTTTGGGGTTTTTTTTTTTGGCTGGTTGGTTTTGTGGGTTTTTTGTTTGTTTGTTTTTAAGTAATTTTCAAAGGGACTTCAGGGGAGGGGACTTAAGGCAAGAAAATAATTCAAAGATGCTTCCTAACCATATGATCAAAGTTTTTCTTACGACCTTTCTAAAACAGTGTCTCTCTCCCACAGCTCAGGCTGAGTCTCAATTACAGGCTCCATTTCCTAGACTGGCCTTCTAGGATGTTCTGAAAGAGTTGGAGAGAAGTGCATGCAGTCTTTAAATTCTAGTCTTCTCAGAAGACTGCCCTTAGGCCTGAAACCAGCAACAACAAACAACCTCTGTTTTCAACACTTAAGACCAAAAAGTGGGTGAAATGAATTAGCATAATCTATTTTAACTTCTTTATTTTATTAAGATAATTCACAGTGACTTTACAGTGGATTGAACTGAGTTATCTAAAAGCAGAAATGAAACAAAAATGGAACTTGGTACCAAAAAATTAGGATCATTCCCTTCTGCTCCTCACACATTTTTGTCTCGTTATCTGACCTTGTCCATCTGTTTCATAGTTTCATGACTGATCTAGTATTAAAATCCCTACCTTCAGGCAATCTATCCTTTTATCTCTCAGTATTATGCAATTGATTGGTATCTGGCAAACACGCACTTCGGAGCGCCCTCAACAACTTGGATTAAAAATATGTCTTCCATTTGGCAAGACCTCCCCTTTCCTATCTCTTTTCCAATCTCCCTCTCTTGGTCACTCAGCTTTGTGAATAAATCTGTTCTCACAGCTTCCTAAGTAGTAGCAACATTAATTTCATTTTTCCTCTGCCCAAGCCAGCAATGAGACAGAGGAGATCTGTTATTTTCACTCTATACTCTCAGAAAAGACCACTCATTATAAGTAGCAAAATAAGCCCCAAGTGCTCTCAGTCCACTACAACAATATCACACCAGTCATATTAATTCATATATGAGAATCCTTTTCACAGCCATTAGATTTGTTTAATAAAAACAAACTGTAGACAAATTAATAAAAATATGCAGATGAGCAGTGATTAAGTCAGTCAAAAGGAATATGTAAGAGGAAATAAAGACACAGCAAAATTTGCAAGGAGATTAAATCTTACATTATTAGCCTAATGGATATAGCTGGGGGGGTGGAATGCAAGCTTTTATACACTCGAGTTATTAGCTCATTAATTAAAAATCATATGACATTATATTGTTAAATGTAACAAAATCCTGAAGAAGTATTATATGAAAATGTATGTGTGATGGTTTGGGAGTTACCTATCCCCCTACTCTTATGAAATCACCCAGACTAGACTCAGCCGAGCTAGAAATTAAGAAATGAAGCTTTATATTTACAGCTTAGCACAATATACAAACAGATATTTACAACATATACAGCTGTAGACAGAAATACACAAGTTAAAAGTAATATAGAAACCACAGTCCTCCCAGAAATCAGAGTCCCCAGCAGGGGCTCCTAACTACTCTTCCACTTTCTTTCCATTTCTCTACCTTATCCCAGACTTTGCCTTATGTGCAAAGTGAGTTTGAAGGATTGGTCAGGGGGGTTAGAAAGCAAAAGGATTAGTTACACAGAAATCAGACCAGGGAGAAAAGTACAGCCAACCAGAGACACACACCAATTGTGTTATCTGTGTTTATGTTCTTGGTTTTATACATCTCAGCAAGCCTATGAGTGAAGTAGACATCACCACTGTTTCCTTTTCACAGCCTATAATCTAATTTCTCTCACTAAAATATTCCAGTTAGCCTCAAACTAGCACATAGGTATATTTGTAATTCACATTTCAGGGACTACGCTAACCGCTGTTGGAAGAGGGTGAGAATGGTGAGAGCAGCTCTTCACAATGACAGAGTACAGTGTCATGGTTAAGACACTACAAGAGTACTGGTCTGAGCATGGCAATTCTCATGACCCTCTTGAAAGTTGTTTCCTGAATTGATGCAACATTGTGATCTGTGTTATCACTGGCAGAAACCATTAGTTTCATTGGCCAATCCGGACAGAGCAAAACCAAAGCAAACACAGCAACCAAGCCCAGCATAACAGTAAAAAACAGCCCTTACACACAAAAAGGCTATCCTGAAAGTCAGGAGTAACAGTTCTTCAGCTATTTCTATCTAAAGCATGTTGCTATATTCAACAGCACATTTCAAAGGGAGAAAATAATCAGAGAAAACCAAGCCAAACCCAACCCAATCAATCAAATAAACAAAACCCAACCAAACCCCACTTTGTTTTCTACAGATTGGTCACTTATCTGTCCTAAAACCCCAAAAGCTCATGGCCATAAACTCTACTTCTGTTGGGACACATGGCTATGCTGTTTTGACAAGGTTTTTACTCTGTCATTACTTCCATGCTGTTAATACCAGTGATCCTTTTATGTTCTGTAATAAAGTTACTGCCTCCTGTTATTTTCATCAAGTCCAATTTCCATGCATCAAGGACTGGTATCACAGAAGACAGGGCTCAGAAGGTATCTTCACGTGAAATCAGTTGTACACACCTGTGCAAGCACTGAACAGATCACACCAAGACCACAGGGGAGCAAGAACACACAGCCATCCTCACTAGAAACACTTCAGGGTAGTAAACAACATGTGTAAACTGAGTGTCATAGCAGAGTCCTCAGCTTCCTTTACCTCCCCCCCATAAAATGTGTATTTCTGCAGGAGATATATGGGAACTAGCTATGAAAGTCAAGCAATTAAAAAGCATTTCTGAGGTATTCACGGGACCGTACCAGCCACAAGTGCTTGACAGCTCTACGGTGTGCAAGCCCCTGGAGAGCCATCACACTTCAATTACTATCACTAACATTAGTCATTATCAGGCTGGCTTCAGTCTCTGGGGAAGGCAGCTTGTGATGACAATATCCAGCCTCTCCTTGTAAAACAATTCATTAGGCAAAGCAGAACAGCTGGGGCAGCCACGTGGAGGTCTGCACAGTGGCTGCCCCATGGGGACCTCCAGCCCCCCCCTTTTCCTTTTGGCGAGGGGCAGCCACCAACCCCATGACAGCTGTAAAAGCCTCTGGGGACACTTCAGGTTTAATCAGTGCTCCTTATACTCAGGGGAAGCATTTGATTGCAAACTTAAACTACTGGCACTCAGAAGGTTATAACAATCATCAGATAAGAGGCTTTAGGGCATTTTTATCTTGTTCTAATGCTCACAAGTTAATGAGACAATAAGAGACAGATACTATCAAACTTGGTCTAGCATTATACAGACAGGATATTCAGAGCCGCATTTACTGGAGATGTGAGAGGTAATGTGGCAAGTCCATTACTGATCTTACAGAAGACTTCATGCTCAGAACAACTGAAATCATTCAATAAAGCAACAAAATACCAGGAGAATTTTCACACAGGCTTCTATGCATTATCACCTGACCCAAAATAAAGGAAAGGAACATAGCAATACCACACTAATACGTGCTCAGTCTGTTTGCCAAACGCACTGTATTTCCTTTCTGAAAGCACAAATCCTGGCTGAACAGAGAGACAGATTCTTTATGTACTGAGTAACTCCACTGCCTCTGACCTACCAGGGCAAACGTGCCACCAACAGGTAAATAACCCCTGCTATTAGTATGGATATATCCTAGTAATTGTTAACCTTTATGCTGCTTGCAAATAGAAATATATTTATGTGAGTGTCTGTAAACTGAGAATAGCCATGGTTTTCTTAGCCATCTTGCTCTAATTCCAAGCTGCATAGCACTTGATTCTCATTTTACTTTTACTGATGATATATGCAACATTGTAATGATGCCTTCCTGTGGCATATAATAGCAGCAAGCAGGGGACAAAACTAGCATACATGATGCAATACTTAATAATAAAGGCTTGCAAAAGAAAGTTAACATGAACTCCACACCTTGCGGCTGGAGAAACAGGGGGGAACACAAAAAGGCAAATAAACTGACCAAGCAGAACTGTGGTGGTGCCAGAAACTGAACCTAGGTCTCCAGAAATCACACTCCAGTGCAATTTTCCCTAGGATTAGCTGCTGCTCTGCAAATTGGTCCCGCTACCCAAACCACAGAAGAAAATTCTCTCTTTACTCCTACCAGAAGCCAAAATTTCCAAAACACTCCAGGTAAAGGTGATACAGGGATAATATTTCCAATACTTGTAAATGCAGAGTAAATATTCTGTTAACATGGCGAAAGATTTGGTAAAGGTACAGACAGCAAACAAATTCTAAATAATAAATACAGACCAGCTGCAAAGGTTTGAGACTCTCTGCCAGAGCATCTCCTGAGACTTTTGGAGCATTTTTCTGTTTTTAAACTGTAATGGAAAAATGCACATAACCTTATGCTTGAACAAACTTTTCTCCATCCTCAATTCCTCCACTGACAGTAGTCTACAAGTTATCCTGTCAGAATGAGAGTAGCAAAAAATAGGCTTCTGACAGTATAATGCAAGTATATTTTGTTTGTAGTCATGTTTCTTCCTGTACCAAGCATGTGGCAGGTAGAAATGCTTTAAAGTGACAACCCATTCCTTTACTTTTGTGGCTAAAAGCTCTTCAGTCAAGCCTCACTGGCCACCTGCTTGCTTGTCTAGACAGATAGTGGTTTCAGTGTTCATTTTGGCCAATACACACAAGAACTGCGTACTTCAAGAACCATTCTCTTCCTCTCCTTTAAAAAGGATCTGAATCGATTATACCTCCCTACTCAGAAAACTAGGTTCCCCAGTCAAAGCTGCCTATGTAGCTCTTTGGATTTAAATATCTGGAAATCCATTCATCATGCCCCAAAAGCATGAAAAATCATCACAGCAACACTAGAATCTTTCGGTTTTTTGTTCCTAATACTCCACATGGAGGCAGACCACACAGTTGCACCCAAGATATACTGCTCAAAGCTCATAAGCCGAACCAATTGTTTGGTGCTCTGCTCAGCTAAGATTTGGAAATGCAGGTTTTTAATTAACTCACTTCTAGAAAGGATCTTGGATCACAACATCATTGAAGGGCTCAAGAAGTCTTCTTCTCAAAGAAGGGCTGATTATGTGGTCAGTGCTGCTTAGAGCTTTATTCCACCAGGTCCAGAAAATCTCCAAGGCTATACAACCACCCTAGTGGTTACACATGTTCCACTACTTGACTGAACCTTGGCAAATACTCTAGATGTCCTCACAAAGCACAAATTACTGCTTTGAGTACCACAAAAAATCCTGCAAAAGCTAATGGTAATGGATCAGATGAATGATTTTGCAGTCTTCAAAGCAGCTTGGTCCATTCAATCTCCAGATTAATCAGATCTCTTACTCCCCACTAACACTGAAATAGTTCTTCCCTGCCACAGGCATGTATCTAGATCAACCCTTACTCTATCATCATAAACTCAGTGACTTTTCCAGTAGGAAGCATTCTGTCCTACTATCTAACAAACTATGGGAGCCAAAGAGACAGAATAATCATAGAAATACATCTGTTTGGAAGAGACCTCAATGATCATCCAGTCACTTTTAGAAAAAAATACCAGAGCAGAACACAAATGTTTCATGGTTTGGGTTTTTTGGTAGTTTTGTTTGCTTGTTGTGGTATTTTTTTTTGTTGGTTTGGTTTTAGTGTTATTTTTTTCATTGTTGCTGTTTGGATTTTGTTTAAATAAAACAAGTAATGCATCCTGGTTAAGCACTTTTCAAAAGCAAGCTTTGTGTGCTAGTTTGAGCCTAGCTAGAATGTTTTGGTGAGAAGGACTAGATCATAGGCTGTGAAATGAAAACAATGATGATGCCTACTTCGCTCACAGCCTTGCTGAGATGTGTATTAGAATNTTGTTTTAACAAAATCAGACTGACAAACTAGGTCTAGGGATGTAGATAAGGAGAGGAGGATGACAAAAAAAACTACAAGAAAATTACAAATGCCATACATTTCAATAAAGATCAGGTATAAAAGCATCTCATAGTAACTGAGATTATATTTAGAATGTTGCTATGGCATTGAGCATCACTCATCAAGATCAGTTTTAAGAGCCCAGTTATCTGGGCCACTTAGCACATGGTCCTTCTACATAATTTTGGTAACTCAGTTATTAGAGCTAAATAGACACTGAAACTGGAAAACCTCCCCTTTGTATTTCCAACAGTAGGCTCCAGAATTAACAGACATGCAGATGTTATCTTAGCATTTCTAACACTCCTACATCTATACACATCTAAAATCTATCTATTATAATGTAAACTCTGTGACTGCATAATCTTGCTTCTGTAAAAGGTGTACAGATGACTTAGAAAAACCCAAACAACTGCATTTGAGGGTCTCAATTCATACCTGACATAACAGAAATTTCGGGGTTTACTGTCACTTTGAAGATTTAGAAGTAATTGTTGAGAATATACAATAGTTTCTTACTGTGATAAAAAAAAGAATAAGCTACAAACACACAAAAATTCCAACCCAAACTATATGATCTAAAAAAAGGAGATTCCATGTACACAAACTATCAACAACTGGCATCAAACAGAAACTAAAAACAAGAGAAATTGCAGAAGTTTGAACTTTTGACACACTGAGGGGAGTTTGAGAGATTTCTCCTCTTTTCTCAAAGTTCAAGTTCCTTCTGCAGCAAGCAGAGTAGCAGTGCCTGGAGACTGTGATGCTGTATCCATACTCACCATTGAAATCCACACTAGCACTTTCCCCTCAGAGGAGAGGGAAAAAGGTGAAGACGCAGAAATTTCTTGAAGCTTAGAGAAATATTTATTCCACTTCACCAGCAGGCAGAGACCACCCTAAGGATCCATGCAGTATTTTTTCCATATGTGACAGTTACCTAGATACAGCATTTGTTTTATGGTAAGAATGCACAATTTATGCATATGTGTGGTATCACATTTGATTTCACCAGTTGACTCTATCTCCCTGAGTCTGTATTTAAGAACTGTATGAACCTGTTTTTTTTCGGGTTTCTGTTTGTTGTTGGTTTGGGTTTGGTTTTTTGGGTTCTTTTTCCTCTCTGCACATAGAGGGCAACTCAACCACACACATTTGAAAAAAAAAAAAAAAATCCCAAACAATAGCAGTCAAGGTCCAGACTCAATTTCCATCCTCACCATCACAACCTAATCTCCTGGCAAGTTAATGCAAATCAAAGCGAACGCTTCTCTGACACTGGTAGCAAAGCGTGTTCCTCTCCCAAGAGAGACCTGTAAAACAGGACAGTCACTGACAGCAGTACAATTACTGACACAGATACAGACTTTATGGACATGTTTATCTCTGCTGTAAATCCACACTCTCTCTCCACTCCGATTCATGAGTCATAAAGAAATTGCAGATAATGAAAAAGTTGGAGAAATTTACAGCGTGTCGGAAACCTCAGACAGCCAGAAGAAATTAAAGAGCTGACTGAGGATAAATCACACAGGTACAATTAAAACTTCCCATACCTTCTTCACTTCTCAACTGGGGCACAAGCCAATGGAGATGATGAAAAGTTGAGGTCGTGACTGCTCTGACTGTAATAATTTCTTAACTACCTACATGTCAAAATTAGCTAATTCACAGATCACGTACAAATGGCAATTTCAAGTCGGAATTCTGATGTTTTGCTCTTCTGCCCTGAAGGAATCCTGCCTGTAAATAAGCCACCCAGTGAGTAGTATAAGGAAAGGTGATATCCTCATCCCTCTGCAGATGCAGAGTATCTCTTACCACAGCGCTGTGCATTAAAATGAAGAAGCAGATCTACAGTGTGGGAGGAGGGTATAAAGGGAATGGGGAGAAAGGCCAAGGCGTGATATGGCAATCATGGAAGCTTGGACATCACAGTGACAGGGCCATATAAACACCTTAATAGATGACATAACAGTTCTTTCCACCTCCCTAAAATAATCAATCAAATAAGGACCAGCAATTACTATGAACACAAACTGAAAACACAGTTTTCTTCCAGTCAGGAAAACAAATCCCACCACTTAATCTGATATCATAGCTCCTGAAAAACTCTGTGACCATCTCCTACCTGGCAAATGAACAATCCAAAGCATGAGACGTTTTCAAGTCTCCTAAGTCTTCTAAGTAAATCCTTAAGCTAACTGCATATTACAGAAATCTAGCATCCAGAGAACATAATTTTGTTGGCCAGATATAACACTCTGCCTTCAAGCTTTGAAGCACACAAAGTATACTGTTTCACATAAAGTCCTTGCCAAACACAGCACTAAATAACAAAATAAGAGGGAAATATGCTTTCAGGCAAAACTGAAACATGATGAAGATTCATTCAGCAAGGTGGGGAATGGGGAAACTAACCAAGGAAAAAAACAAAAAAAAAACAGAGACAGCTGCTACCAAAAAAAAAAAAATAAATAAAAGCACACACACTTCAAACTTCCTATTCAAGACAGCTCTCCTTCCAAGAGTAAACAAACTGTGTATTTTAAGTTTAAGGACATAATGAGTGCTAAACTTGGCACACAGAGTTCTCAGAGTCAAACACACTTAAAATAATGTAGGTGACTCCAAACCACTTTTTTCCTTATTTCAGATTAATAACAGATCGATTACACCACTGATATAAGCCTATTTGGGTATGAAGGCAAAAATGTTTTGTGTGAAGCCTAAAGGCTGCATGTTGATGCTACACCTAAACACTCCTTCAAAAAGGCAGTCCATTACAGAAAAGGAAAAAGATGTTTCAGTAGGAGTATCCTTAAGTTGATTCTAATTCAATAGCTTCTACAAAGCTCAGTAATTTGTGCTCTGCTTTTTAGTTTAATAGACAAGTCCAGTCCACCAAAGACTGAGTCTTTGATTAACACATCCTGCCTATGCATCAAAAAGTAAAAAAAAAAAGTAGTAAACAGAAACACCCCCCCAAAAAAAAAAAAACACAACAAAACCAACCCCCCCCAAAAAAAAACCCAAAACCACCCACAACCCAAACAAGTGAATGAATGAATCTTCAGCCATGTAAGGAGAAGAGCTATCTCAGCTTTGAAATCATCCACGTCAAAAGCAGCCTGGAAGGATCACAGGAAGAACTATGTATGTTTCAAAAGCGTGCTACAGTTGAATCCTGATGAAGGAAAAAGACAGAACTGCTCTGCTCCTCCAAACCTACAAAACAGCTGAACCTGCAGGCAAGAGATCACAACAGATAGCATTTATATGAGAGAAATGAAAACCAAAGACTACTAATCTGACAAAAAGTAGCAATATTTAAGTAGCCTGGAGTTCAGAAGTATTCCTTCATGATTCTCCAGAAATTTCAGATATTGCTGAGGCTGCAGAGGACTACAATTCACAACCAAGGACAGCTTAACTTGGGAGCAAGGTAGCTGTTCCTCATTCATGTGTCCATTAATCTCTTGCTGTCTCTGGAAGGGTCTCTCCATTATGAAGATACCTCAGTGACTTCTAGCAGTGGTTGCTTAAATACACTCTAGCCTATTACTGAAATAAATAAATTAACACCAAAAGCCCACCCTCAAGTAGAAGGTCCAACCACCACCCTGACTCTGACATGGCAAACGCCCATAGCAGAGTGTAAGCGCAGGAAAGCACACAGCTGTAGTAACAGCCTCGTAACCTCTCCCAGCCTTTTGTGTCTCAAAGATATCCAAGCCACGGGCAACTTCTCTGTAGTCAGGCACACTTGATGGATTTATTTTCTAACATTTAGTTTCGCTTATTGAGCAAGATAAACTCCATGCCCACAATCTCCAGTGGCGATGAGTTCTGACTTTAAGGCACAGTGAAAGTACCTCCTTGTGTCTGTTCTGACATGCTGTTCTATTCTCTGGCTCCTGTACTATGAGAAACAGTGAAGAGTCATTCCTTATTCATATTCTTTGCATTAATCAGTTTGGGTTTGTTTTTTTTTTTCCCCAAATAGTGCTCTCTCCAGACTACAACTCCTACTCATTTACTCATTCTTCATATTAAGGAAAACTATCACTGACTGATGGCATCCCTGGGGTGCATCAGGAAAAGTGTTGCCAGCAGGTCTAGTGAGGTTCTTCTCCCCCTCTACTTTGCCCTGGTGAGACCACACCTGGAATACCGTGTCCAGTTTTGGGTTCCCTAGTTCAAGAGACATGGACCTGGTGGAAAAAGTCCAGCAGAGAGCCATGAGGATGACTGTCGCAGTTAGGGTCTGGCGACCGGAAGACGGCGTGCTGTCACAGAAAGATAGGGCTCCTCTCTGTGCTCTCTATGATCTCACTATGATCTCTTTGTGATACTTAGCTTCCTGTCTGTGATGCATGCAGACGGAAGTGACGTTGCTACCTATCCTATATAATCCCATGCTACACGTTAATAAACACCATTTTGCTGTCCACCACATTGGTGTTTGCATGCTGATGACCACGTGCTGCCATTACTGAACCAGGGCATTGTGGCAGAGCGGCCACAGATGACTACAAGGAGAGACTGAGAAACCTGGCGCTGTTTAGCCTGGAGAAGACTGAGAGGAGATCTGATCAATGTATGCAAATATCTGATGGGTGGGTGTCAAGTGGATGGAGCCAAGCTCTTTTCAGTGATCCGCAGCAATAAGACAAGGAGCAATGGTTACAAATTGGAACATAGAAGGTTTCACCTTAACATGAAGAGAAACTTCTTTACAGTGAGGGTGACAGAGCACTGGAACAGGCTGCCAGAGAGGTTGTGGAGTCTCCTTCTGTGGAGGCTTTCAAAACCCACCTGCATGCATTCCTGTGCAAACTACCCTAGGTGATCCTGCTTGGCAAAGAGGTTGGACTTGATTTCTGGAGGTCACTTCCAATCTCTAAAGTTCTGTGATTCTGTGACTAAACCCTGGCTGACTTTCCCTTCACCAGGGCAGGGTGACAAGAAGATGGCCAACTATTTACTGTTTACCTGACACCCCCCAGGTTATCCAAGTCTAATTCTTTGGCCCTTGTTAGCTAGCATCATACACAGCCCTTCTACAGTGCCTTTGGTATTTAATTTGCTTGGACATATACAGAAAATAAATCAGCATTATAAAGAAAATAGGAGCAAAGTTGCTAGAGTTCAGTGAAAGCTAAAGCAACAAAACCATAAGGGACTACAAATAGGGAGAGCTGTCTGAGCATGTTTTGTAGCTGTCTTATTGCTCTTTTCAAGAATGTGAAGATTTGACATTGGATAATTCTTACATTCCCAAATTTACAGTAGGAAAAGCACAGCAGAGCTTCAAGTCCAAATGAAGAATTTAAGCTAACATATGAGAGCAGAACAGCAAAAATCACTGAGAAGTAAATTAGAGATGGTATTCATCTCTGTGGGGTCAGTCAGCCCACGCTTTCTAATATTTAAGGCAGACATTGCACAAAAGCACTATCACCTCCACAAACATATTAGGGCTTAAGAAGAATAGTCTTGTTCTAGCCCTATCACCAAAGCTACACTGTGATAACTTAGCAGCCAGCTAATTTCTTCTGATTCTCTGGAATCAGAGAGAATCTATAAACAAGGCTGCAATGCTAGATCATACATCTAATATATACAGATGAGGGAGATAGAAAATTTTATGCATACACACAGTTTAGGACTTTTGAACCAGCACAGCATGTGTTATGTGAAAATATATCAGAAATACATAGAGAAGGGCCTTCAGAAGGTCTCCTGGACAACCACACTCCTTCAGTGACATGGTGCTTTTTGTGCTTCCTCACTCTACCTGTTACTTTTACAGATAGGTTTGTTTCAAAGTTTGGGAAAAACAAACAGGGTTTTTTTTTTGTTTTACCTTTTAAATCCAAAAGAAAAAATGCAGGGTTTCCTATGTATGTAGCTCTCAGACACATCTTTATATATATATGCAAAAGGATGACAAGGCAGATCTTTAAAAATAACTGCAATGAAGGATAACAAAAATCTCTTAACAGCAGATTAAGTTGGCTTACTAGCAAAAAATGCACTTCCCAGAGCTAACTCATGAAATCAAAACTCTAAAAATCTTTTAAAGTTAACTTTGACTCAGTTGTTCTGAAAGCTGCAGGAGGTCATATAGGTATCTAAAACAAAACTGCAGTTATTTACACATATTTATTTGAAACTTGCACTTGGTGGGCCACAACCATTGATTCAAGATCTGTGACTGGGTTCCCAAATAAGAACGACCTCCAGCTTCCCACATCAGCTGAAGTCTCTTCATTCTGCAGTGCTCACCACTCCCTGCTCCAAGCAAAGCTGGAGAGAAGGAATGGGAAAAAAGCCTGTAACAAAACACCCATGCTTATACCGTTTTTTCCCCCCCAGACTTCTGCCAACAGCAGCAATGAGATTCACTGACTGGCTGCAGCCCTCATTCACCAGTGATAGTATACCTCCCAATGTCACCCTCACTACAGGAAGAATTGAAAACAGGTGTGCTCACTGAGCACTGCTGTTGCTCCTCTCACCCTTACAACACCTACATTACCAGGGACAATAAAATCCACAAAGCAGAATTCTTTAATACTAAAAGTGCTTTAAGTGTCTTCTAACCAGGAAAATAGCTTGACATGAATGAAAACAGAAGCTCTGAGAGAGCTGAAGCAAAAAGAGAAAAGCAGTAACAAGTAAGAGAACCAGGCAGAATTCTACATAGTACAAAAAGGAGGTAAGGCAACATAAGCTTGAATCTCAGAAGAGATGTCAAAAGATTATTTCCTTTTTTAAAGATTTCCTTTTTCTTGATATCAGCTACTGAGCCTGGAAGCTCCTGAAAAACTTCTGTTCTGCTTTGTAGCAAAAAAAAAAATAAATACACAAACCAGACACCTAAGGACAGCCTTATCTTTTATGAGGAGAGCAAAATTAGAAGAAATAAATCATTGGTTCATTCAAGGAGGGCTGTCCTCTGAAGGGAAGAATATTCTGCAAGGAACAGACACGAGTGAGCAACAGCATGCTAGGATGAGAGCTGAGGAAGATTCTCCAAGATCACCTTGGAGACCTTTTCTGATGCGTAACAAAGGTCTTCAGCAAATTAAATGGTGTAAATAAGAAATTCTGATTTATGGAAGATAGCCCATCATCTATTGACAGCTTAATGGCCTGCATCTTAGTAACAGGGAAGTGAAAGCACAAGAGATCAGGTAGCCACCAGACAGAAACACATTTTCAAAAAGGCAAGGTGTTCACTTAGCCATTTGGTTAACAAAAACACTCAAACTTATGACAAAGTTGCAAAATACCTGCCAAACAGAAGTCTTTAAGCTACAAAGGTAAAACACGACCACAAAAACGCACTTTATCTTGTCTGAGTAGGAACTAAATGTATTAGGTACTGCTGAAGATAGAAGAATCGGATACCTGGTTGGACAGATCACCTTACTCAGAAGTATCTGAACCCTCAGCTAAGAAGAGAACTGACAGTATCTAAAAAAGCATTCAACATTCAAGTTGACAAAGCTGGCCTTTGATGTTACCATCCCACATGCTCAGAGGCTGACATGCTATCAGATAAAGTAGCTACAGTCTAAAGAGTACATGACACTGCACAGAAATCATAAATGAGGGTAAGAAGCCTGACCCATACCCATCAGAGGAAACTGTTAGCATTATTCCAGCCTGAAGGACATTCACTGTATCTCAGACCTCTAACAGCAAAAGTCACCTCTGAAATTCCTAGTCATCTGTTTCTTGAACTTACTGTTACAGTTCAAGGCTATTCAGTTTTATCTGATAAAGAAAAACTTCCATGGAACTCTGCACTAATTAAGATTTAAATCACATAAGAATACACAGCTTTCTTGGTGCAGACCAGGAAATAGCAGCGGCTGTAAAATTGGCTACTTTTAAAAGTGGAAGATAACTCTCCAAATCAAACCAGATGTCAGACAAGCTGGAAAGAAAACCTGAGTTGTATGTTAATTTCATTTTATTCATGGTAGCCACGGGACATTCAACAGAACAGCCAGGGTTACAGAAAATGAAAGTAACCCTATGGAAAAGAGTGGGGAGGGAAGTTAGTTGTAAAGAACACAAGTCTGTGAGAAGCAAGACACCAAAATTGGAACTGAGGAATCCATGACCAAAAACCTAGGGACTGTAGGAATTATATGTAATAAGAATATGGATGATAATATTTAACTGTTCCTAGATGAAAGCAGTGAAAGCAGATAAAGCATTCAAAACATTTGTTCCAAATTCGTCAAGAAAGCTCACTTATGTAGCCAAAATAGTAAGACAGCTCCTATGTAACTCATTAATTATTAATTTAGCAAACTACGTCATCTCATATCAATTGCTTCGATTTCAGTTTCAGTGTTACAACAGTATCTTGATGGATAAACTTTTCAAAGGGTACCCAAATTAACATGAAGTGTGCTATGAACAGGTTCAAAATCAGACCACACCATACAATTACAGTCACTCAATAGATCAATTTGTCATGCAGTACGGCAGGAATCATTCTGGTCCTGCACAGCATTATACCAATAACTTGGATGAAAACTGAAGTCTTTGAAAACAGAAGGATTTGGGATGGGATATAGGAGAGTTGGAGGAAAAAGTCAGTTGCAGAACTGTTTCTTGCACTCAATACAGATAAAACATTTGAAAACATAGTACCAGCAATAAAAATATTTTTTAAAAGCGAACAAAAAAGGTCACAAAAATCCCCACAACCTTGGAAACAAAACTTCAAATCATGATCGAAACCGGAGTTTAATAGAAAGAGCAGCAGGACTTCTATGGGAAGCCTCATGGTGCCATCTAGAGGAGACAGGGTAAGTAGCGGTGCTAACCCAGGTTTTGAGAGCCAGCTTCAGGTAAGAGTCGTAAATACACAAAGATGCAATAAAATCCAACACCTCTGGACCAAAACTACAAGTCTCTAATTTTAATGAACAGATCTTTTGGATTTTTCTTCTGGTTCTCTCGGTTATATAAATCTGTATGAGAAAAGAACTTATAGTATTGAGAAAAATAGTCCTGAGCAGCTCTGTTTAAACTCTTCCATCTAATTTTCTGTGAAAATTTTCTTAAAGTAAATGTATATTATAACAAACAAAGCGTTCAATGCATTATAGCATAAAGGAAAACAAACTTTGGTGACAAGTTATGAACACAGAAAACCCTCATAATGCTTGAAAATCCAAGATTTTGGTTACTACAAACTGAAGGTTTTAACTGTGGGACTGCAGGTCCCACTGTTTGCTCTGTTTGCTCACTTTGTCTTCTTCCCATATTTATTTGTTCTCAGAAAAAATAAACGGAAATGCGTGCCACAAATATTCCCGAGGAAACAACCACCTGATTAGCTCTAACATAACTCAGGCTCTGCTTAAGTTCCACTGATCAGGACAAAACTGTCTGACATTTAAGCATAGAGCTTAATTAACTGAGAAATCCAACCATCAGCCAGTCTTTGTATCTGACTCGGTTTTATACTGTTATACTCCAACTTCTACTCCACTAAATGCCTTACAGAGTCTTAACAGATGTTACCCATTGGAATTAAAATAAACTTGAAAGGAATGTGTTAAAAATATGCTTTCTTATGAGCAGATCATTAAGCCTCAGGATATGCTAGGTTTACAGTTAGGAAGGCTCTAAATGTCTAGTAACGGTTCTTTGTTACGCACTGAAGAGAAGGTGAAAAACTTGTTTTGGTGCATTGTATAGCCTAAAAGTAACTGCAATTGAAGTTCACCATAGAGCAAAATCAAGCAAAATAAATGTGTCAGTATGCACAAGTTGCATTTAAAAGAAATTCAATACTCTTGAAATCCTCAAAGTTGTATCAACTTGTTAACAAGAGAGTCCTAAATACAATTATGAAAGCACATACTCCTTAAAAAGCTAACAAAAATTGACTGTTTGTAAGTGAAGTGAAGGTCAACTTTAGTATTCAGTGACATCACCTCCTGCCACAATTCAGTGTGGGTAAAAAAGTACCAAAAAACCCACCCAGCACTACAACAGCAGAAAATAATACAAACACCAAGTGCTGGAAAGATCCTACACACAAGCGAGTTTCACTGTGGAGGCAGTGCATGAAGTTTGACCTATGTATTGCCACAAGTATTTGGAGAAATATCCTTAGTATCTCGAGTGAGATGATGAAGCAAAAGTGACCTGATTTATCTAAGCCAATTGTTAAGGCAGGAATAGAAGTCTATGTGCCACACCAGACTGGCATATGACCTCTTGCTACTTCTGCTAAGAAGTCTCCTCCACGGAGGTAAGACATAGGTTGGAGATGCAAGCTCCCTCTTTCATCCTATTTTGTAAAGTCACTAAATGTGCCTGTCAGGCACTTGCCAAATGTGCCAACACACTTTTCCGGATACAAATGTATCATCTTCAGTGAGAAGATTTACAATGAAGTCAGTCTTATCTGCATACCACACTTACATTCATCCAGTCCCAGCTGATAAGCCAGGTTCTGCAGGCCACGAACTTTTTCCATCAAGTTAGCTGTAGTGAGACTCCCCAGCTCTAAAAAGAGAGAAAAATGTGAACCTTAACACTGTCTATAACCACCTAGTGACAGTTTACCAGTTTACTACTGACAAAATCCATTTCCAGTAAACAGACTGTGTTCAAAATTCAAACTAATGCCACTTCTGATTTTAGCTCACTGAGGAAAGACCAGCTTCCCCTACCAAAAAAACCCACCAGTTACAGATCTGGCCCATACTGTAATCTGTCATCACTGCAGTGAGCAACTTGTCCCATATGTTGGAAGTTCCTGTAAATTCACAATGTTACATGAGCAAGCTACAAGAGAGTGTGCAAGGGAATGGACTCAATACACATCAGTAATATGACATTAGACTTCAACTTGCTGCAAGAAACAAGTTGTCCTACTTTCCTTTTGGAATAGTTCTTTTGGAGCTCACATGACAAGCAGAGCATGCTCTAGGATGTTTACTGCAAACTAGTAGCTGTAACATGAAGAAAATCTATGTGCTAGCTAGTCCTTCTCTCTAATTTGCTCATACAGCCTTACCATTTGATTACAGAACTTGGATCTATGAGTGAAGACACACACAGACACCACCCCTGAACAACTTAACAACTCCAAGCTGCTCACCAAGTTTGATTACATGATGCCCACCAAAAAGTACACACCACTATCACTACACTTAATGCAGTGAGAGACTTGCAGGATAATAGAAATATGCATAACATTACAACTGCTTCAACTAGTTCTTGCATGCTCGGTTTGAAACACCAGCCTGCCACTGACACTTGGATATTCTCTTGGGGCTATCTTGGATTAAGGAAAGATGTATATTATTAACAAGATAAAGAAACTCCTGAGCTGGATGTGTATTATTAACAAGATAAAGAGACTCCAGAGCCGGAGATTCTGCATGTGAGGGCTAGAGATCTGAGGTGACAGGGCCATCTCCAAGACATCTGAAGAACAAGTATTTTAAGCCTCTTAAGTACCGAATTCCTATCTGCTTTGACAACCTTACTTCCCACCCATCACGCCCATACTCACCTTTTAACATATCAATATCATCATTTTCTAATTCAGCCATCCACTTGGGAGGAGAACTTGTAATAGGCTGTTGGGAAAAAACCCAGAAGTTCATACTCAGACAAGTGCATCTTTAGAATTATACAAACAAGTCTTATCTTACATTGAAAAATAGCTACGCTAGCACCAAAGATATGAGAACTCTAAGTGCTCTGCAGAAATATTTTCTGTTTCCCTGGACTTTTTAATAGTTAAAAAAAAATTACCACCCACAAGTCAAAGTCAGTATGAAAAGCACGATTTACCGAAGTTCAAGGACTTTCATTTATTCCAAGGTATAATGTTCGCGTTATAAAGTACAAAAAGCATGCAACATACACACACTTAGATACATGTGAAAAATATAAGCTATAGTAAACCCGAAAGGATTACGTTAGCACATGGAAATACGCCGTGTAGAACACAGATGCGAAGCCCACAGGAGGCAGCAGATCCACCACCACACGGGCAGCGGAGGCACACAAAAGGCAAAGTAGTGATCACTCACGCTTTTGAAGGAGGCGGCGAACTCGCCAACGCCGGGCACTAGGAAAAGAAAACAGGCAGCGGCGGGTGAGTGCCTGTGGCGGCAGCACCTCAAGCCCCGCTCTGTAACCACCCCGCGCCCGGCCCGCGCAGCTAAGGAAGGGCGTCCCCTCCCGCCCCCATCTGACAGACAGCCGCGGGCCCGCCGAACTCACACTGCTCGGGCCACAAATCCGGGGAGGCGCGGTCCAGCTTCTCGAAGCTCAGCAGCGAGGCCTCCAGGTCGGCGCCTGCAATACAGAAAGGGTAAGACACGGCCCAAACGACGCCGACGCCGCCCGGACAGGGAACGGAGAGGCGCAGCCGACCCCCGGCGCCCTACCGTCCGTGGGAGCCGCCATCCTGCCCGCCTCACGTGACACGCGGCCGCCGCTGGGGGAAGAGCCTAGCGCCTGCCCCCGCCCCCGGGAGGGAAAACAAACCACTCCCCCGACCCCACGTGTCGCTGTCGCCGCCGGGAGGCGTCGCCGTGGGGGCGGTGCTCGGCCAATCCAGCCCCTGAGGGTCAGCGGGCGGCTTAGCTCTCATGGCCAATCCACGGCCCGGCACGGGGGGCGGGGGGGCTTGCTGACGGCGATTGGCTGTGGATCGCCAGGGCCCCGCTGGAGAGGAGCGCAGAGGGGAAGAGGCCGATGCGCGGGAGGCCAATGAGCACGTGGGGGCGGTGCCCTGGCTGGCCCGGGGGCGCCGTCGGGGCCGAGAGGCAGCGACCCTCGGTCGGGATGGCAGCGGCGGCACGCGGCGCTTGGGCTGGACGGCGACGCTTGGCGCTGAGGGTGAGGCGGCGGTGCCCGGCCCTACAGCGGTTCTGCGGCTCGGGAACGGGCAGCAGTACTACTGGCGGAGGGGGGTCGCGGCCCACCTGGCACCGGGGCCCCGTGGGTGGGGCGGTTCCAAGCGGAGAGTTGTCAATGGCGCCGCGGCGTGGGGGTGGTCAGCTTGCCTGGGGAGGGCCGGGAGCAGTCGAGAGCCCTGAAGTATAGGTCTGGTCTGTACTTCTTTCGCCCAGCTGCCGCGGAGAAATGGTACTCCCTGGATCGCCTCAGTTGCCGCCTCCTTCTCCTCCTCAGTGGTGAGTGTCCATCCCGCGGAGTGGAGCCGAGGGACGGGGTGGCCGCAAGGCCTAGGGGGCAGCGTCGCCCGGTCTGAGGAGAGGCAACGGAGGAGGAGAGGGCGCGAGAAAGCCCGGGCGCTGCCGCTGCCGCTGCCGCTGCCCTCCGCAGCCATCCGAAGACTGCTCTCGGGTCTTCTCTTGTAAGGTCATTTCTTCCCGCTGCTCAGCTCGGCTCTCCTCGCCGTAGCTCCGGGTTGGTATTTCAGGGACAGATACCTGGGACTGCCCGTGCTCAGGGCACAACAAAAGAGAAGGGGAAAGCGTTTAATGTCACGTTTGTTTGACTGGCGCTGGAAAGTGCGAGCCTTGCCCGAGGGCTCAGCAGGTGCACCTAGCGGCGGTGTGGTACGTCAGATCATCGCGTCCTCCTTTTTCTCCGTGTGCTGGTGACATGTGTGCACCAGTCATAATTTTCCCAGCTTTTAAATTGCGTTTACAATTTGTAATACCTCTTCGATAAGACCAGCAGCAAAAATGAATATAAACTAGATGACTAATGATAATGTGTGGAGGGAAAAAAGATCGTTTAAAACTGTGTGGACTGGCCTCCTCTCTTCTTTTTATGGCAGGGAGGGGATCCGATTTCCTTTGGGCAGTACCAAACAGCTTTAGCTGTTGCAGTGCCTTATTTTTTTCCAGTATCCATGTCTGTCCAAGTTCTGAGAAGCTAAATCACAATTCTCTGTAGAGTCTGCTTTACTACGGTCTTTATTCCCACAGCAGGCTTATTCTGTGTAAAAAGTGATGAAGATATTAAGGAAAAACTGCAATCAATCTTAATTCAGCATTACCTGGCTTGCTTAAAATATTTTTGTGTGTGTGTGCGATTTTAGAGATACTACTTTTAAGCAAAAAAAAAAATACAACAACCATAAATTCCGTTGCTCTGAAGTCCACGTGGAGTATAAAGCACTGGAGCTTGTAGGTCCACTGCAGATAGGCTAATTGAGTGACTGATAGCTGTAGTAACTTGTCGTTCTTTAGACCGGCACTTTCTTTACTGACAGGAAACCCAGTCAGGGAACTCAGATTTCCTGTGCTTCCTTCCATGTTCTAGAAGGGGTTGTGTTCTGTAGGCACAGATTTCTGCCTCTTTACAAATGTAATTCCAGCTGTATAATCATCTGCAAGTTGGAGTGTTTTTTTTTTTTTTCATTCACTCTAGAATTTGCCTCCCAAATCCTTGTTTATCCATTAACAGTGTTGCTTTACACTTCTTATCCTAGCTTCCTTATCTTTCACCTTGTCCCAGCTCTCATTGTTGTTCACTTTTTTCGTTCTCATCCACTTCTCACTGTACTTACTTGTGCAGCCAACACCATTTATATTCCTTGATTTTCCTCTGATCTCTTTCCCTTTGTTACACCTTGGAAGCATCTCAGTCTTCATCTACCTCTCTTAATTTTATGTCCTAATTTATTTGCAGTTTCCTGTTGTATTTAGAATTATATCCCAGTTCTGCTGATCTGTCTCATTTTTGCCCTCCATACAGCAGATCTGTTTCTCCCTATTATCTGTTCTTATCTGTTCCCCCAAGCCACTGTTTTGTGCTGTGATTAACTGGTTCTTGCTTTCTCCTGGCTCTCTCCTTACCTCCTAATATCAGCTCCTAGTTTCTTAATTTATACATAAACTGAATCTGTTTTCCTGCATCGTAGTTTTGTTGCCTATCCAGTGCTGGTTACAGCTTCTACCTGTGTATTTGCCTCTGTCCTACATTTGCCTGAACTCCTTATTCCAAACTTTCCTTTTCTCCCCTCTGCACCTGAGTTGGAAAGTTCTGTTTTCTGTGCTGCCTGCCAGGACAGACACTGTGAATTCAGCAGATGCAGGTTCCTTGCTCTTTATTGCGGAAGGACCATGGGGGGAGTGAGTAAAGTCCAATTTTATGCCCATAGCTTTGGGCAGGAGAGATGAGCCTACTTAGTGGCTTGGTGGGAAGGAAACACATAGTGCAGTGTGCACTGGGTACACTGAATTCTCACAAGGTGAATTATTAACTGTTACTTCTGAACATTTATGAATTACAGGTTTTCAGTTTTCTAGCTTGAGTGATTAAGTAGATTTTAATAGTTCTGAACTTAAGCACAGCAGTGTATTTTTTGTATAACTGCTTTTAGAAAGATTTTTGGCCATTTTGGTGTAATGTGAGAGAAAATGGAGCAGAGAGCATGAAAAATTTTAGCTTAAGCAGGGTCTTGACTGTAAACGGGATCTAGACTTTATAGTGGGCAGCACAGCAGTAAATGATGAAGGATTGTATGTAACAAAGCACACTTATATTTAGGCACTTTGAGGTAGAGATCATTCACTGTCCAGTGTTTTGTCCTCCACAGCCAACAACCAAGCTCTTCATTAATGGGAAGTTTGTTGAGTCCAAAACTACTGAATGGATTGATATCCACAACCCGGTAAGTGAAGTGGTCTCATCGTATGTAGTAGTATGTGGTCACTGCAGCAAGGGACTGTGCCTCCATTCAAGCATTTGGCAAAAGGGCAAAGTGCATACATTTCTGCAGAAATGTTTAGACTTGGATCTTAAGATGGATTTAGCA
The DNA here is from genome assembly GCA_013400475.1 of Tricholaema leucomelas. Classification (NCBI taxonomy): domain Eukaryota; kingdom Metazoa; phylum Chordata; class Aves; order Piciformes; family Lybiidae; genus Tricholaema lacrymosa; species Tricholaema leucomelas. The sequence continues at coordinate 959,582 of WAAF01015985.1, forward strand.
CTGTGTAACTGCTTCTCAATTTCCTTCTGATATGAAAATATCGGTCTTAGGACAGTGTTGACCTCCTTTACCTCCCCTGTATAGTCTCCAGAAAGGAAGCTTAAACTCCACTTGCATTTCTTTTGATCACAGAAAGGCTCTGTAATCAACATGCCCATTTTCTGAAGGGTTTACTTTTGCCTATATGTGAAGTCAACTAGATGTGATTTGATGACAGCTGAATATGAAATCCTGATAGAGACTGATTTCACTCTCGGACCACAGTAAAAAATCCTAACAGCTCGAGCTCTTTTCTTGTTAGAGAGCTTCTATCTGTAAGCCACGTTATGCACAGTGAATTTAGAATTTGGATGTTACGCAGTGCAAAATCACATTTGATTAGTAACACTTGCAGTTGTCTGAGTACTCCACCAAAGATGTGGAAAGGAGGTTGCACTAAGGATATTGAGCCTTCTGACCCCCCCTAGTAAGAATTTGGACAGCAGTTTCTAAAACTTCTCTGTAAAGCTCTCCTTTGATTTCCTTTGTGGAAGTGATCAGAGCCATGTTTGTGAAGCTCATTCGGTCTCTATGTGGTGACCAATGCTCTAGCAGAAGGAGGTTCAACTGGCAAAGACAGGCTTTTAAAATTTAAATAGTGTAGAACTAGGGTTGCTTGTAAAAATATTACTTTGGGTTAGTGGTCTAGGTAACTAGAGTTAGTGCTAATTACACACTCATGTACTGCTTTTTTCCAAAGGAACCTTGACTTATTAAATGTGCAAGAACCACAGCAGATAAGCTAAGATGATGCAAAAGCAAAAGACCACATTCCACAGAAACCTTTGCTTTGGATTCTCTGAAATCTTCAAGATAGGCAATCACTCCAACTTAAAAATCATCCCTGTGTTTTCAGCTTTCTAGGTGCCAAATCCAAAATGCATAGAATGCAGCTTTTTTAACTGCTCCAGTTGTAGTCCAGGCATTTTCTATGCACCAAGGAAGGAGACTGTCTCTTCTGTGCTTCTCTGCTCAGGACAGCTCCTTATACAACAGGGTGCGAGAGGACTGTTGAATGATTGGGAGGGGATGGAAAGAGTTGAGTTTTGATGTAGCTTGTTTTTTCCATTAGGCCACAAATGAAGTGGTTAGCCGTGTACCAAAAGCCACAGCCAGTGAGATGGAGGCAGCTGTGGCTTCTTGCAAAAAGGCTTTTTGGAACTGGTCAGAAACATCTGTTTTGAGCCGCCAGCAAATCTTTCTGCGTTATCAACAACTCATCAAAGACAATCTGGTGAGACACCACAGTTGCGTGTGATGGCTGTAGCTGAATGCGTTGCAACTTACTTTAGGAATTAAATTGAGATACTCAGAGTTTATAGAACTCTTGGTGAGGTGTTGCTGCTGTGATTGAGGAATCAACTGAGGCAGTGGCGTTGAGAGGTGTAGCAAACCATTCTTCGTCAAACGGGGACACAGAGTGCGTCTTATGATTATTATTTTGCATTTGTCCTTTTACCAAGAGACCACAAGAAGAACTTTCAACTTTGATAGACAATGTGCCAATTGATAAAGCCAAGCAGGAGAAGTATGTTACTATGTCTTTGGATTTTCCTGATTGCTTTTTTGGTGTGCCCTTGGCATGACATATGAAAACTGTAGAGTACAAGCCAGCTCATGGTTGTTTTTTCTAAAATGTCATCTCTGTGGCTTATTGGCTTCTTGTCTACAAGAGGCAAATCAGTCATTGTAGACTTTTACAGGTTCTGCTTAGTTTGTTTGTGGTGACATTCAGCTCTCTGTTAAACTGTCTTATCCCTGCACCCTATCTCATGGGCAGGCACTTTCCTAACATTGATTGACTTTGTGTTTTCCATTTTCAGAAAGAAATTTCAAAACTCATCACCTTTGAGCAAGGGAAGACCCTGGCTGATGCTGAGGGAGATGTGTTCCGAGGCCTCCGTAAGCTGCTGGCTCCTCCTGTTGAAAAAGGGGCTTTGAGAACCCGTAGGAAGGAGGAAGTCTCCTGAGCAACTGATTGCTCTGGAATTCTGTCCAAGTAGCTCTGTTCATAGTCACCTACTGAAAGAAAAGGGGCAATTATAACTCCAAACCAAAAAGTTCCCTTAGATAGCTTTTTCTTAAGTGGTTTCCAAGATGTTAGATCCTTCCTATTCTTAGGAGCAACTACAAATTGCTGTAAAGGCCCAAGAACTTCTTGCTTGTGCTCAGATGTCTAAAGCTGAGTCCCAGGTGGTACAAATACTATACCTATGGTTCTTTTTCTGGGGCTGTGGTGTCTGTGTTCCTATCACAATAACACTTAACACACTCAAGACAGAATCCATTCGCAATGAGTTCTTAATGCTTGGTGGAGCAAAGGGATTTTCTGGAGCACAAATGCTTTAAGGTGTGGGGAAAGAGGCTGGAAGACATGGGTCAAAGCAGTGGTGAGAAGGGACTTTGGGGACTAATTGTTAACAGATCACCTGGTGGCATGTTGCCCTTTCTGCTGCAGAGGTGGTTGAACATGCTTGCAGTGTGACGTCCCTCATACTGGGAGAGACCATGCCTTCCATCACTAAAGACATGGACACTTACACCTACCGTCTGCCTCTGGGCGTCTGTGCTGGAATTGCACCATTCAATTTCCCAGCCATGATTCCTCTTTGGATGTTCCCGATGGCTATGGTTTGTGGAAACACCTTCTTGATGAAACCATCTGAGCGTGTGCCAGGAGCGCTCATGTTCCTTGCTAAGCTGTTTCAGGATGCTGGTGCCCCTGATGGGACCCTGAATATCATCCATGGACAACATGAAGGTAATAATAGCCCTTCTTGAGAGATGGCTGGAGTGTGTTAGTGGGCTGTGTTCAGCAGAGGTACTATTTGGAGAGTCTGATACTGCTATTGTTTACAGGATCACAGGATGGGAGATCATTGAGTCCAACCCCCTGCCAGAGCAGGACCACATAATCTAGCACAGATCACAGAGGAATGCATCCAGACAGGCTT
>WAAF01015985.1:962900-1192742 GCA_013400475.1 Tricholaema leucomelas
TTTTCCTTCCCAGGTGCAGGACTCTGCACTTGTCCTTGTTGAACCTCATTTGCTTCCTCTGTTCCCAGCTATCCAGTCTGTCCAGGCCTTGCTGGATGGCCTCACAGCCTTCAGCTGTATCAGCCAAGCCTCCCAGTTTGGTCTGCTCAGCAAACCTGCTGAGCAGACTCTGTCTGTGTGTCCTCTCATCAATGTCATTGATGAAGATGTTGAACAGGACTGGACCCAGCACTGATCTCTGGGAGACTCCACTGGTTACAGCTCTCCAGCTGGACCTGGCACCATTGATCACCACTCTCTGAACTCTATCTTGTAACCAGTTCCTAAGCCACCTCACTGTCTGCTCTTCCACACTTCCTCAGCTTGCTCACTAAAATGTCATGGGAGATTGTGTCAAAGGCCTTGCTAAGGTCAAGGTAGACTACATCCACTGCTTTCCCTGAGTCTACCCATTCAGTTACATCATCATAGAATGCTATCAGGTTAGTCAAGCATGACTTCCCCTTGGTAAATCCATGCTGACTACTCCTGATAACCTTCTTCTCTTCCAAGTGCCTTGAGATATCTTCCAGAAGGAGCTGCTCCATCATTTTTCCAGGGATGGAGGTGAGGCTGACTGGTCTATAGTTCCTTGGAACCTTTTTCTTGCCCTTTTTGAAGACTGGAGTGTTAGATAGGTTTGAACAGATGCTTCAACCCTCTTCATGGAGGTGGAGGAAGACTGGGAGATTCTCTGCTGTCCCGCACCAAATCTTTCAGGAGATATGAATTTGAGGGCTGAGATCAAAGGTCTCAAGGCATGTAAGTGCTCAAATTCTATTTAGCAACCTAAGCTTCAACTGAAATAGACAGATAAATCATATTTGTTTCCCGAGGGAAGCGTAAAGAAGAATTAAATGCCTCACTGAATATGCAGTGGATGCCAGTATTATAGGTTCTAATATGATACTTCTTATAGCACACAAGTACCTTCAGAACATGAGGATACAAATACACAGCAGTAACTTTCCTTTAGCATCACCCAGGCACCTTGGGAGTTGCCTAAAGCGTAAAGAGATGGTAGTGGGCATCTTGGAAGATGCCCAAAGCATAAAGAGATGGCAAAGAGCTGGGTGTATGAGGACAGGAGCAGGAGTACACATGCTGAGAAATTAGAGGAGAAATGCATAGAGAGGTAATGGGGATACTCAAATGTAAGAAACACAGAAGAAAGTATTTTAATAAGAAAAAAAATACACGGCTCTAGCGCTATGGGGATGGGAACAGAGGGGACTGCCCCACGGTTACAATGTATTGTTTCCTTTTTGAAGCTGTGAACTTCATTTGTGACCATCCGGATATCAGAGCAATCAGCTTTGTGGGATCTAATCAGGCTGGCGAGTACATCTACGAGAGAGGATCCCGGAATGGCAAGAGAGTCCAGGCCAACATGGTAATGCCTCTGAATGGAACACATGATAGAACATAGACTGCCTCTGCTGTGAATGTTGAGACCATGCCACTCAGTAGCAGAAGCTGACTATGCTACTGATAGTTTAAGTGACAAGGCTGCCACTCTTGCTAGCCTGTTGGTGGCAGAGTCCTACCTACTGTATGACAATACTGCCAGAGAACTCGAAAAGAAGTGTCTGAGGTGGTTAATGATGGGTCTCTCTTTGTGTGTTATGTTTCAGGGAGCCAAGAACCATGGTGTGGTTATGCCTGATGCCAACAAAGAGAACACCTTGAACCAGTTGGTTGGAGCTGCTTTTGGAGCAGCTGGCCAACGCTGCATGGCCCTATCTACAGCAATTCTAGTGGGGGAAGCTCAGCAATGGCTGCCAGAGCTTGTGGACAGAGCCAAAAATCTACGTGTAAATGCAGGTACAGACTGTGATAATTTCTTAAGAGGTACTTTGCTTCTGTACAAATGTAGCTTTTCAGGTCAGCATACCTGCCATACTACAGTGTGTCCCTAGGAGCTATTGGCACCACTGGTTTGATGGGTATAAGCAGGAGACAGCATATGGTCTGTATTGAGAAATATACCCCTAGTCTTGGAGTTAGGAGTGTGTTGGAAGGCTGGCTTTGCAGTATGGCTGTGATGCAAGGTTTACAGGATCAGTCTTGTTTTAACTGGAGCTTTGAGGTTGTGTCCTGTGTTAAACCTATTATTTATATAGCAGCCTCACTTAGAGAGCCTTCCAGTTTGCAATAAGCACGTAATAAAAAGGAAAACTAGGAAGAACTACTTTGGAAACATTAGGCTGTTACTGCTTCTGGGAGAATTACCTTTTTTAATGGTCAATGAAGTCCTGCAAAGGGGGAAAGCTTCTTATCTGAGAAAAATCTGTTGTTGAACTTCAGCTTCCCAGTGATCTAAAATTATACATATGCTTATGACTTCTCTAATTTGTTGATTATGAGAGTTGCAGGCTATTACTGCCGTTCATTAGTGTCTCAACTTTTTCTTCTGTGTCTCAGAAACCTAAGGATTTTCAGATTTTTCCTGCCAGTGTAGTCCTCTCTGTGATGCTTGTGAAGAGGAAGCTGTCAGGGTTAAAAACTTGATTTCTCTCTCTCTCTGTCTTCACAGGAGACCAGCCTGGAGCAGATCTAGGGCCTCTAATCAGTCCCCAGGCTAAGGAGCGGGTTTGCCATCTGATTGAGAAAGGAGTAAAAGAAGGTGCCAGCCTTCTTCTAGATGGACGTAATATCAAAGTAAAGGGCTATGAAAATGGCAATTTTGTTGGGCCAACAATCCTTGCAAAGGTCAAGGTAAGATGACCAAAAACAGTGCTTGATAGTGTACATTGCAAGGGTAAGTGAAAAATGAGTTACCCACATCAGTTAGTGGTCAATAATCACTAAATAGAAAGTCCATAAATGGTTCAGCCTTCCCTTGCATGGTTCCAGTGATGTGCTCATTGTAATGCAGTAAAAGAATCTGAAGTGCTGCAATGCGCTCTGAGTGAGATTAATGATCTTAACCTGGATGGTTTTCAGCCAATTAAAAGACGATACAGGCAGGTTGCACTATGTTAAACTGAATGTCCATCAAGCATAGTGTACTGCCTGTAGTAATGGCCAGTAGGTGCCTGAGGAAGAGCACAACAGTGAAATGTGTTGTGTTTTTTCCTTCCTTGTTACACGTTCCTGTAGTTTGCAATTTAAAGACTTGCAGAAACAAAAGGTTTTGTGGAAATAATTTTGAGAATAATTTTAAGGTAAGATACAAAATGTCTTTGTTGTTTAATATATTCATAACATTGCTGAACGAACCTCTCAATATAATGTGTGGTGTGCAACAGACAAACATTAATGTGGAGGAATATTCCTTACCAGGCACGCATCCATCTGCGTTTTCATACCTAAATTCATTCTCTTGGTGTTTTGCAATTAGCTGGTATGTTCTACTTAAAAACGTTCGATTTCTTGTGAGCCTCTTGGTGATTCCATAATAGCAAAACCATTCTTGATAATTCTTCTATTGTACTTTGCATCCTTAGTGTTTTCTTGAATTTATGCTGTTATATACTTGAGGCTTTTAATATGCCTTAGAATGTTGTCATCTTGTTTTCATTAACCATCTCAAACCACTTCACTGTGCTGTGTCATAACTAGGTATTCAAATGTTTCACTGAGCTTCTGTGATTCTTAGTTTTCTTATGCAGTGGTTTAATATGAAGTCATATACAACTTCTCAAATGAATGTTTTCTAGATTGCTGAGTTAGCTATTAGCAATTAAAGTACATGAACTGGACAGTATTTGGCAGATGTTGCTAATTATCAGCCAGAAATCCTGGATGCCAGCTTGGAGGGGATAGCAGGTTCTAGTCAATCTTCAACAAGAACTGAAATAAATTAGGCTGAATTATTCCTGGTCTTCATCAGTCTTGGTCAGAGGAGACCTGTAAATGAGGTTAAGCAGGTGGCAAAAGCAGAAAGTGCTCTGGAAACGACAAGTGTGCCCTCTTCAGTGGACTAGATAGATGTCAGGGCATGGGAATTGGTGAAAGGCAAGAAGGACTGAAAGATAGCCTGTGGCAAAGCAATATGATGGGTGATCCTGGGAATATTCCGAGCATTAGCATGTGTGTTTACTGTATCCTATTTACTAGCATAAGTTTTGTTATGTCCTATATACAACCTGCTTTTTCTGCTGTTTGTCTTGGTAGCCAGACATGACTTGCTACAAGGAGGAAATCTTTGGGCCTGTCCTAGTTGTTCTGGAAGCAGACACTTTGGATGATGCTATTGAGATGGTGAACAATAACCCCTATGGAAATGGAACTGCAATCTTCACCACCAATGGAGCCACAGCTCGGAAATACTCTCACCTGGTAGATGTGGGGCAGGTATGTTCAAGCTAGAACTGTTGCTGTTAGTACTCACCTTTTACAGTGGGTAGCCATCCAGCTGTAGTGACTAATCACTGACTACTCAACCAACAGTACTAAGCCTCAGAAACCAGGAAATAAAATTAAGTAGCTTTAGGAGAGTGCTCTGAAATCTGCTACTTCTTGTAATTAACATGGCAGCTTTCCTCTGGTTTAGGTTGGTGTCAACGTTCCAATCCCAGTACCTCTGCCCATGTTCTCTTTCACTGGCTCTCGTGCTTCTTTCAGAGGGGACACCAATTTCTATGGCAAGCAGGTAACTTATAGTACTCTGATGGGTTGAATTGTGATAAATTACATTATCAATGGCAATGGGGAGATGGTCCTCATGTGTAAGGAGACTTCAAAGCCATCCCAGTCAGGAAAAGTGAAGGTCAGCCAGTGATCACAGCCACCGTAATGCAACAGCCAATCCCTTTTTGTTTCCTTCTTAAATATAAAAAAGCAAGTCTTGTCTCAGGAGATTTTTAGAAGGGAGGAAGAAGTTGCAAGCTTTCCCACAGAATCAGAAACTTTGGGGAACTGGTGAAAGGAACAGGCTGACAGGAATTGTTCCCACTGAGAAAAACTCAGTCCTCTCTAGATAAAGGAAAAAATGCTCAATACATCACTAATACAAATCTGAAGAATTCATATAGCCAAACATCTGATCAGTGTGTCTCTCCTCCAGGGAGTGCAGTTCTACACACAGCTGAAAACCGTAATTTCTCAATGGAAAGAGGAAGATGCTACCGTTACCAAGCCTGCTGTGGTTATGCCAACCATGGGAAACTAAATCAGCCTTTGCAGATGCTGTTCCTGGTGCCCTTCTTCTATGCTGCACTCCCCGGCTCTGTCCTGACTGTATTAATTTCTGTGGGAACAAACAGAAGGCTCCATTTTCTCAAGGGCCCCTGCATCTGTGCAGATCAGGCAGGGTCATGTAATGCACAGTCTGGGTTTTCTGTTGCTGTCACTGGTGTTTTGGCTAGCTGAATTACTTACCCCCCCTCCTCCTACAGCTTTTCACAGGTGAAACAACCTTATCTAATTGGAAGGGCAAACAGTGAGATTGGTCTTAATTTGTATTTCTTTCTAGACACACTGAACTTGAATATCACTCTGGTTTCTACTTCATTATCTTTAGCCTTAGTGACTCACTCCTGGCTACATCTTGTAGCATTTGTATTTACCTCTTTATCTTACATGTTAAGATTCTGAGTTCACCCTTCTCAAAGATTAGTACTTTGAGTGACATAGCTGGGACCTTGGATGTCTCACAGAAGTGACTACAATGAAGAAAGCAAGCTTGGGAGTTGAAAATGTCAGTCTTTCACCTGCTAAGCATTTTCCAAAACACTTGGGAAATATATTTCTAAGGATTTTTTCAGGAAAGCATATTTGCTGGTCTGAGAATGAAAGGAATTTCTCTGTAATACAGAGAAATGTGCCTCTGATCGCTTGAAAACTTCTGTTCCTATTCTGCATGTGGCTTGTATTCTCCAGCTTGTTGTCAGTTCTGTTATACCTTAAAGTTATTTGGTACCTTTTTACTGTGCTAACAGATATGTGCCTACAGGTCTTGTAACATAATGAAACCATGGAAACAGAAATGTTAGCACATGTGTATCTTTGTGTCACAATATCATGTGAGTCTGGGTGGAAGGGATAGTAAGTAGTCAAGTCAGTGGGAAGAAAGAACACTCTCTTTTGAATCAATCACAAAACAGCCAGGACTGTCTCTTGTGTTGACTGACTCATTTCTTGTCACATTTGTTCAAATACAGTCAGGTTCTCTAGGGAATGCAGATACCATTACTAGAGAAGGATAAGACTTGGTATACCCTGTTTTCAAGAATCTGTGCATTTGGAGCTGGAGAGCCTAAATTCCTAGTTCCTGAAAGGTGATGCGGCTCTGAGGGGTTCTGCAGGGAACTCATTCAAGCACCCATGGGAAATACTCTTTTTCTGAGGATTGTAACCATTACTTGTTTACTTAACCTGAATGTGAACACTTTGTATCCTGCCTCTGCTGAAGACACTTTGTAACTGACAGGTTACAATTGCTGTGCATTCACTAATGTGTATCCTGGGTTTTCCCTCTGCTATATTCTAGAGGGGAAATTTTCACCTTGCAGTTTGATTACAAATTAAAATTGTGCTAATACATTTCTACAGAATATGACTGTTCCTTGGTAAGACATTATATAGGTGTGATGTTGACTTCATTCTCTTTGCAGAGGGTGCTTTGGGACTCCTCTAACCCATGTATAGTATTTCAGAGACCTCTGTACCAATTTCTTCATACAGCATCTCAGGGAATGCCTTGTTTCCGTTTTCACATACACATTATTTGACCTTGTCTGTGCAAAAAAAAGTCTACCACTCATTTCAGCTCCCACTTCTGGAAGTGGTGGTCTGCCCCTTCAAAGGAAGTCTCTCACCTTTCCATATCAATTTCTTCAAAATTCCTATCTATAAACTTTATCTAGTCTTTCGATGCCCAAGTATTAAGTTTTGGGTTGTGTGCTTGACTGCTTTATGTCTGACATGATGGCATGTCAGAGCCCCTCCCTACTTTTTCTTCCAGGGTAAGTTGATATTGCTTGTCTTGGAGTGTGGCAATTAGCTCTATAGTTGTATCTAAGTCTGTATCTGAAAAACGGGCACATCACTCTTCATCCTGGTCCATTCTCTCTAAGTGAATCTAAATTGAAGGCAGTATGAGGTTAATAGATTTTTGCCTTTTTTAATCAAAACTCATTGTGCTAGCTGGCAATGCATCTCCTTGTGTGATGATAGGCCTTTCACAAGACAATCTCCAAAAATAATAAAGCTTTTTTTCAATAAGAGGAGGCTTTAAGAGGAAATGAGATTTTTTTTTCTTTTACCCCAGGAGAGCTGAGTCAATACCTGCTGCTAAAAGATCAACATGACCAGAAATTACAAAAATTAAACATTCCTTTCTCTTCTCATACATACATTTATTGTGTACAGACTGGGTGTAGACCCACCAATCTTCAGCCAAACCAAAGTCTTTGAAAGTGGGTGGGATGACCGTGACGATTGCATCCATTTATATATAACCAGGACTAAGGAGATGTCGGATAGTGTGGTGCAATTCATGATCTTACCCAATTTTGCTTTCTTCTTTAGTACTGTCAGGAGCTGGAGCTGAAGTAGTGAAAACTCTGGTGTATTTTCTGTGAGAAAGACACAAAAGCAAAAGTTATCCTCATCTGATGGTGATTTGTGCTCAGCCAGGTTTTAATTACACACCAAACTTGTTCTATAAAGCTAAGAGCAAGCAAGAAATGCCAGGGCACCTGAGCTGCTGCGGTACACTCTCCAAAAGTAGCAATGTGAATTGAACATAAGTTCAGATCACCATAGAATTCTCTATTTGTGGAAAAACAAAACAATCAAACATGTGTTTTGTTTTGTTTTTGACAGGTTTAATCACGGGTCAACTTTAAATTAAGTGGTTCTATTCCATTCCTTAAGCTTTTATACTCTACAGCTTTATGCATGCTTTTGTATGTTGGCAAATACTGACAAAAGGAGTTAAATCCATGCATAGATGAGAACCATAAGAGCTGATGGATGAATCATTTCATTATGCATTTCTTACTTCCACTGCAATAAACTTAACAGAATTTGCTAAAATTCTATTAACTTGTTTTTTTTTTTTAGTAAACTCTTTTAACAGAGAGAAGCTGATAATCCACCCTAAGTATTAGGTCTTCCCAAAGCACACTAACACTCACAGCATTTTAGATTTCTCTTTGGGCCCTATTATGCCCCCATTCACAGCTTAACATATTTCATGCTGTTTCAATTTCCAGTGTATGCCATATGTGAGGTATCACAAAAGTCACATTCCCAAGTTTTTTCTGCAGACAGCAATAAACCGTAATCACACTTCTAACAATCTGGTTGTGGATATTTGTACTTTTTAATACTAGGCAGGTTGCTTTATGGTACTCTTATTAAAAGGAAATCTATGTGGGGAATGCTTCTGTGATCCTGCTCTGGCAGGAGGGTTGGACTAGATGACCTTTTGAGGTCCCTACCAAACCCTAACTTTTTGTGATTCTGTGGTTTACTTGCTTGGCAAATACGGATAGGGATGAATGACTGAGCAGAATGCACTAAGCAAAGTTGCTTCACCTCACTTCTCCTCTCTTCCACAGTATTACCAGAATTACTTCCACTTGCTTTCACTCTGATACTACACACTAAGACCTAACTGTGTGGTCTGGTGAACGTCCAAGATTACTATACGGTCTGTCACCTTTTCCAAAAGTCTCTCACACCAATCCAGACAGTTAGCTAGGTTCCTTTGTTAGGTTAAGAGTTTCTTGGAATCCCCTAAGCTAGAGTTATCAGCCCAGTTCCTTCACCTACTGAAGAAATAGAATATTACCATCCACTTGTGCCATTCATTCTGGCAAAAAGCAATCGCAGGACTTGTTCTTTTTGTTCCCATGTCAATTCACTGATGTCCACTTTTTCAAACTTGATTTTTTCCCTGAAAAACACAGAAAAGATCAATGCATTAGAATGAAATGTCAAAGGCATGTTTCTTGGGGAATCTGCACGTCTAAAACTGGGTTTAAATTCTACCTCTGCATTGTTCAGTTATCCATAGCATGTAAATGCAAAACATAAATCTAACCACATAGCGCTGTCTTTTTTTACTTCTAAATCTCCTATGAGGACAGGCTGAGAGAGTTAGAGTTGTTCAGTTTGGAGAAGAGAAGGCTCCAAGGAGACCTAATTGTGGCCTTCCGGTATCTGAAGAAAGCTAGTGAGGGACTTTTTAAGATGTCAGGTAGTGATAGGACTAGGGGCAATGCAGAAAAAGTGGAAGTGGGTAGATTCAGATTGGATGTTAGGAAGTTCTTCACCATGAGGGTGGTTAGACACTGGAATAAGGTGCTCAGGGAGGTGGTAGAAGCCCCATCCCTGTAGGTTTTTAAGGCCAGGCTGGATGGGGATCTGAGCAACCTAATCTAGTGTGAGGTGTCCCTGCCCATGGCAGAGGCATTGGAGCTAGACGATCTTTGAGGTCCCTTCCAGCCCTGGCAATTCTATGATTAAAGAGCTGCTAGTATCTTACGTCTTAACAACACTGAAGATTAACTCACTGGAGTGAGTAAAAAGCAAGCAAGCAATTCCAGAAGAGCAATGTCTATAAGCCCTAAAAGATTAGAGAAGCAACAGCCCCAAAAGATTAGAGAAGCAACAAGCATTATTACAAGGAATGTGCAGAAGCACATCTATACTATAACTCCTGTAATAAAATCCACATCACATGGCAGAATATACAAAGAACTCTTTAGATTTTATCTTTAATCCTTTGAAATAATAGGTACCCAGAAATCAGGTACCCACAAAGTTATTATTAGTTGATAACATATTACACCTCATACAGTTATTTCCTGTACAAAACCCTCTAAAAGGGTCCCAGGTCTAGACAATATTATCATGAAATGTTAGGGGTTTTTTTCAGGTGTGTTAGTAAGACAGATATTAGTTTTTGATGTTTCAATACCAGTAGCGTTCCTCTGCTTCTTCTAGGTCTCTGTACACACTGTTTGTGCTATTTATGTTGCTTCTGAATGTTTTGATTTTGGGAAATTCTTCCTTCCCTGCACATGCCTCCATCATTTTTCTGTAATAGGCAGCTTGGGCCTTTTTCCTATAGTGCTTTCTACTGGATATGATCTCCTGCTTTACATGTTCCAGAGCATCTAGGAAGAATCTTTCCACCTCAGTTCTCTCATTTACAATATTCCAGGCTAGTTTCTTCACTCGGCTCATCTCTTGATCCTTAATTTCTAGTAGTTGCTGCAGCTTCTTGATCTCCACTGCTCTTGCCTGGTTTTCTGTCTGTGTCTGATGCTGTGCTTTCTGAGCCTCTCTTGCAGTCATTTGATGCAAGGCCATCTCCAGCTTCTCCACTTTATGCTGCAGATCTGCAATCTGAGCTTTCTGGTGACTGATTTGTTGGGTCTTTTTTTGAATGAAACTCTCGCTGATTTCCTAAAAAGATGAGAAGAAATTATTTTGGCTTTTATTTAGCTTGCACCAAACCTGAAGGTTCGGGGTGGTTTTTTTCCCCTCAGCACTGACAATGGAGTAAACATGCTGGCGCTTCCACACCGGACAACAAGTAATTCTGTGGATCAGGCTATTTGTAACAAGAGAAATCAGATAAAGAAGGCTTGGTATACAGTATACATTACAGAGAGACCTGTTCTTACTGGGATGCCATAGGGAACTCTTTCTTCTTTCTCCTCCATAATTAAGACAGAATAAGAACTCTTCTTCAGACAACTCCAAATTCAGTAACTGGAGGCATCTGACCATGGAAAGACAAGTCTCAGTAAATTTACATCTGTTGTACACCTTCCTGGAGAATGAAATGAACTAAAAATAGAACAGAAGAACCTTCTCCTGCAACAGAAGAGCTCTGTCCTCTTCTAACTTCTGTTTGATTTTCTGCAATTCCATTGTCTCTTTCAACTTGTAAGCAAATGCATCACGAAAACGAATATTCTCCTTAAACATCTCTCCTCCAGTGCTGTTCAGCTGCCTGGACAGAAGAAAACAAAATCCAAGAGCTTCAATCACAACCTTTCTTGGTTTTTTTTTTTTTATATTAAAATAAATATTTCAATGTCCTAATTTTAGAACGAAGATGTGAAATTCTTACTAGTCTGTACCAAGTTTTCATAGCTTTGCTTCTACTCCTGCATCTGGGCTGGTAGAACAAAGAAAACATTGGTACCATTGTGATATTACCTCTGGTTCTGCCCTGGAATCAGCATGAGTCTTACAGGTCAAATGCTAAGTGCAATTTTCCCCTTCAAAGCCCATGTAGTAACACAGGTAATTTGCTATTTAGAATACAGTGCTGAATTGTTTTATAAAGCAGAAAACAGGAACTCAAGTGTTACTTACAAAACAGCCTCACACTGGGCAGTCTCTGGCATCATTATTTGCTTTTTCTCAGTGTCTTCTTCCAGTATTTTCTGAAAGGGAGAAAAGCCTGATTAAATTTTCCATGAGGCCTGCGGCACCAAAGCTAAAATATCACAGTATCACCAAGGTTGGAAGAGACCTCACAGATCATCAAGTCCAACCCTTTACCACAGAGCTCAAGGCTAGACCATGGCACCAAGTGCCACGTCCAACCTTGCCTTGAACAGCCCCAGGGACGGCGACTCCACTACCTTCCCGGGAGCCCATTCCAGTGTCCAATGACTCTGAATATGAAACAGTGTAAAGTCCAAAATGATATCGACACTTTTTAGCTCACTGAATTTGCTAAAGAGACAATGAATCCCCAAGGGCACTTAAGTTCCTGATGGAAGTGCAGCATATGGCATTTCTGGGATTCTGACATCCCATGCTTTTCTTTGGGAAGCTACACCTGGTCTCAGTCAATACTGACTGACTCAGACTGTATTGACATGGGAATTGTAAAATTATCAGTAAAGAACTATGACTATGATAGCAGTAGAAATAATTTTGTTCTAATAATAGTTTCTTTATTCTCTCTATCAGTCTTTACCTTTTCTTCAAGAAATCTCTCCAATCCCACAACCACTTCCCAATGTCTTCTGTTTGGAATTGCCACACTCTCTTTTAACTATGATTAAAAATAAAATCTCTTTAACAATGATGTTTTATTTCAGTCATGTAACTAGAATTGTGGATCAACTCCTCAAGAAGGAATTTGGTATTTTTTTCTGGCACTACTTAGTTTCTATCGAAGTTTCACACCATCTGTAAAATTCACTTAACTTTCTGGCTTGCATTATTGCTTTGCTTACCCTTCACAGTTCACCTGTGCTCATATTTTCACATCACTGACAGTCATTCTGACACACTCTGTCACTGCTTAATGCTCTTCTTTGTCTATTCATTTGGTCATGCAAATCATTCAAAGTCCAATGCCTCAGGCAATCTTTGAAAAATGCCTAACTTGCACTTAATAGCTTAAAAGCAGCTATATATTAATAATTTAAATGCTGTTGACCAACCATTTGGCCCCACAGAAAGCATTTGGTGTTGTTTTTAAACCCTTTTCTTGTGGTTAAAAAAAAAATCCAGTAGATCTGAGTCAGCAAAACTCAAGGCATTCTTTTCACATCATCAGTCATCTGGGATACTTTGTTTTATCTCAGGCAGAAATGTTTTACAGGCAATCCTATTTTATATTTGTAAATACTAGGTCATGAGCAGAGTGCTTAGTGACAGACAGTCCCTAGTATAATACTCTAAGTAGCTTACATGATTGAAGAGATGATACAATACTAGCATTCACACCCTGAGCTGACTAATGAGAGATCAGACCTACGCTGCCTATAATCAGTTGCTAGCTCCTCCATACATACATTTGAAGTTCGTACTCTACTCCATCCACCTGTATGTTCACATGATTCCATGTTACTCTCTAAGAAACCAGAACAACTCCACGGCACTGCAGCATTACAGAAATTATTTTTCGGCTACAGGACCTGCATTTTGATACCTAGTGCATTTCTTCACTGTCTGCAAACTGTAAAGAAAACAATCCAGTAGATTGGCCACACCGGGGGAAGTATAAGCTGGATGTTAGGAGGAAGTTCTTCCCAGAGAGAGTGATTTGCCATTGGAATGGGCTGCCCAGGGAGGTGGTGGAGTCACTGTCCCTGGGGGTGTTCAAGAAAAGACTGGATGGTACACTTAGTGCCATGGTCTAGTTGACTGGATAGGGCTGGGTGATAGGTTGGACTGGATGATCTTGGAGGTCTCTTCCTACCTGGTTGATTCTATGATCATTTTCTTTGTGTCTCCCAAACTCTTTCTGTCTGCATGGCAGCAAAAGTTGCTCTCCAAGTATGTATTTCAAATGTGTATGTATGGCAAACTTACATCTTCTGGCTCTTTCTCCACAGCTGCTTTCTCCCTGCAGAATGCCTTTGTTGATTTCAATTCAGACTGAATTTGGCCATATTCTCTGACTTTTTGCTGAAATTTCTCTTCCAGTTCTTTTATTTTTCGGTCATAATAGTCTGCCTGCAAATCAGAAATCCGCAGTTAGAAGCAAGCAAAATGAGAGAAACCTATCACTGACTACTGTAACAAAGCCCCCAGAGTACACAGAACTTAGCTGCAGTGTTTTGTAAAATACAAAGTAGTCCTTGTTAGAAGAAATACTGCAAACTCAGCAGCAGCCTCTCTCCAGTGAAATAACAAGCCTACAAATTAACAATAAGCTTAAAGCAACCTCCATAAATCACTGTATTTGTTTTGCGTGGCAGTTTTGGTAGCTGGGCAGGGGGGGAATTTGCTACAGAGGTGATTTCTGCAAGAAGCTTCCTCTGTGTCTAACAGAGCCAGTGGCAGCCATCTCGAAGGAGGTCTCACTGGTGGCCAAGGCCAAGCCCCAACAACAACAGTGGTAGAATCTCTGTGATAAACTTATTTAGGAAAGTGGGGGAAAATGCACAACTGCAGGCAGAGAAAGGAGTGTGAATACTTGAGAGAAGCAACTCTACAGACACCAAGATCAGTAAAGAACAAGGGAGAAGAGGTGCTTCAGGCACCAGAACAGAGATTCTCATGGAGAAGACCATGATTAGGCAGGCAGTCCCCCTGCAGCCTATGGACGTTAATGGTAGAGCAGATATCCAGCTGAAGCCTGTGAAGGACTCCCAAGCCAGAGCAGGTGAATATGACCTGATGGGAAGCCAATGCTGCAGCAGAGGCCTGGCAGTCCCTGTGGAGAAAGAGGAGCTCACACTTGAGCAAGTTTGCTGGCAGGACTTCTGACTCTGTGGGGAACCCACGCTAGGGCAGTCTGTTCTTGAGGGAGCACACACTGAGGAAGGGACATACAGTGTGTGAACTGTAGCCTGTGCAAAGGCCTCATGTTGGAGGAGTTCATGGAGGACTGTCTCCTGTGGGAGGCACCCCATGCTGGAACAGCTTAAGCATGAAGAGTCCTGCTTCTGAGGAGGAAGGAGTGGCAGAGATGACACGTGATGAGCTGACCACTTTGGGGGATGAGGTAATCAGGAGTGAAGCTAAGCCCAGGAAGAAGTGGTCTGTTCTGCCTGGGACAGTAATAGCCGAGTGATCCCTCTTTGTCCTTAACTCGGAAGCCCTTCTCATTTTTTTCCCTCTGTCCAACTAAGGTGAGAGAGTGACAGAGCAGCTCTGGTGGGCATCTGGAGTTCAGAAAAGGTCAAGCCACCACATCTATAATCTATATTCTTTATAATCTGAGGATGAGATAAAAGTTCCTTGTGGAATCTACCTGATGGGAGAGCAGAAAAAGACAGTTCTGTGTTTCTTACTGAAGCCAGATTTCTCAATTCTTTTCAGTAACTCTTGGATCAATGGTAATGAAAACCATAAAATAATTCAAAGTAGTTATTGTTTACCTCAGTATAAATGAAATATGGTTTTGCTGTGCTTCTGGCCTCTCTGTTACCCTGCTGGTTCCTAATACTATTTAGATGTTGTAAAATAGTCCTACAACTACCTGAAAGTCATGGGATAACTCCCACACCACCACTGTTTTGTTTCAAGTTCTTTCTTCATGCAATACTTTTGCATCAAAACCTGTAACAGTAACTGCCCTAGCTTGTTCCTCGTGCTGAAATCAGAACTACTTTCCAGCTTGCTCAGAAGATCCCACTGTTAAGCACAAACCGCTCATTCACCAGCTTCTTTTTCTCATCTTGTGCTTGCTGTTTCAAATCAATCATCTCTTGCTTCAGTTTCTCAATCTGTGAAATGAAAAATAGTAACTGTGAGAGGGGGAAAAAAAGTATCCTTGTGTTGTTCTCTTAAAAAAAGCTTCAGAAAGAGGGGAAAGGTCCTTCACTGGCAATATTCTGGTCGATTAAACCATGTTTAAAACCATTTGATTTAAGCATAGGAAATTACTCAAGCATAGGCTACAAACCCCCACATATATTAGATACAAACAGATCTGTGGTTCCACTGAAGAATTACAACTATGTGGGCAGACAGTTTTCTTTTTTCCTGTTTTGGACAGCTTTGCAGTGCTAGAGAAAAGGTTTAAAAAATAATAATAAAAAACAAGACAGATGCAGAAAGAAAAACAGGCTGCTGGAAAAAAGTCAGAGTAGGATCTTCTGTACTGGCTAAGCTGAAAGAAAACTGGGATGTGAGCAAGAAAATGTCTCCTACAATATGACCACACCAGTGTCCTGGGGATTAGAGCTTTGTATCTTCTTATTAACTTGATAGAATGTTAACATAATTTAATTTTAGTTTCCTGTTTTGTTTTTTCCCCTAACTGAAGGTTTTGCTTAGGACTTGAACTTAGAAAAGGAGGAACAGGGCTAAAGTGAACTAATCTGCAATAGAGGATACGGAAGCTACAGGATAGGTAGGGCTTCTTGTGTTCCCAGTAGAGTTTGGCCCTATATATTTTAAAACCTTCTCCAACTAGCTAAAACCAGCAGACTTCCCTTCAGCTTTCTCATTTCTCAAGCTGAACAACCGCTTCTGCTTCTTCTTGTACATCAAGTGCTGAAGTCCCCGACCATTCTGGTGCCCCTCCCCTGAATTAAGTCCGGGATATTGCTCCCTCCCTTGTACAGACGGGGGGAACAAAACCGGACGTCATGTTCCTACGTGAGGCAGAGGGTGCCAGGCAGGGCGGGCACCAGCAGCGACACCCTTGCAGCCCAGCCCGCTCAGAGCCTTCCCGCCGCACGGACGCGCTGCTGCCTCCCCGCCACCAGTCCCACTGGGCCCGCCGCAGCCGCGGGACGGACACAGTCTGCAGGGAATAACGTCGGCCAGCCCGCCTCCGTCTTTGGCGGCGGGACGTGCCCTCAGGTGTTTACGGACGGCCGCACACCAAGGAGCTGTATCTGGAGGCCGGGGGAAGTGAGATGGGCCTGCCCGGCTGCGCGCATACCTCCTCCGCCTTCTGCTCTTGCTTTGTGAGGAAGGCCGTCACGACTGCCGCCTTACTCTCCGCGTCCTGCTGCGGCCACAGTAGCTCCCCGTCGCTCCTGGCCTCCCGGCGGGTGGTTTCACAATACTTGGCCAGAGACCACTCGGTCGTCGCCAGCCCAGCTTCCCACTGCGCTACGCCAGCCGCGTCCCGCTTCTCCTCGGACACCCGGGCCGTCTGCTCCATCGGCGGTAGCCGGCGGCAGTAGGAGTCGCTGCGATACAGCGACCGACGCCTTCCTGCCATGAGCCCTACCGCTGCGTCTCCATGGCAGCTCGCCTCGCCCGTTACGGTGAAGGTCTCGCCCCACGGCCGCAATTACGGCCGCCCCGTCGCTTTTCTCGGGACTTTCGCCGCAACCGAAGAGAGGGGCTCGGCGCCCCGTTCCCGTGGCAACCGGATGGCGCCTTCCCGTGACGCGCAAGCGCCGCGACGGCGGTGTCACGTGGGACGCTGACGTGACACGTAGCACCGGCGAGATGCGGCTCCGGCAGCGCCCCGAGCCACCGGTGAGCGCTCGGGGCGGGGGGAGGTGTGTGACGGCGTCGTGCTGCCATGGAAACCGCGTCCCCGCCATCCTGTCCGCGGCCCCAGGGTGAGGAGCATGGGCGCTGCCCTGTCCCGCTGGGGTTCTGCCGGTGCGGTACAGGAGCGGGCATTGACTCGTTCCCAGGCTGGGCGAACCACCTCACCGCCCTGTGCTTGTTTCTCTCGCCCCAAAGTGGGGAGCTCCGCTCTGGTGTGACGCTTGGGAGGCGTCTGGGAGCAGCGTGAGAGCGGAGAAAACCCGACGGGGTTGCGACATTTTTCCGTTACTCTCGGCGGCAGTGCCGCCTGGGGCGGGTAGAAGGGCGCCCTGCCTCATTCAGTTCGAGTAGTGCCGTGGGTGGGTAATAAGGCACACACGAGTGTTTCTGCGAGTATTTCTGCCTGGTATTACCGGTGTCGGCTTCGGGAGGGGAGACGTGCGATCCCGTAGGCCGTGCTTAACTGCTGCCGGCGGCAGGGTAGCGGGGGAGCCGCGAAGGGAAAGTGCAGACGGGACGTTTTTGAGGTGTGTTCGGTGTGAGAGTTCAGGATCCGGCCGTTTGAGAGGGAGGAAGGAGGAATGCTTTGACGCTGAGGTGCGTTACAAGTTCGAAGCCTTCAGCCCTATCAGCAGCTAGATTTGGAGGTGTTAACGGTGCTCGCTTCCGAGTTGTTCTGGGTGAAGCTCCGGCTAACGCTTTCAAGACGCGCAACTCGCCGCGTCCCGCTGAAATTTGCACTGAAGTTCTCCCAAGACTTGGAGTGGAGCCCCAGCCCTCTGCACCCAAATCTGCCAGCACCCGAGAGAGGTTGCTGTCCGTTCTCTAACACCACTTGCTTTATAAAAGACACTTTTCGCAGCCTCACCGGTGTGGGAGCTGTGAAGGGAGGGAGAGTCGCCGGCGTGCTGCAGAGGGTCACGCAGCAGCCACTCGGAGAACTGCCCCGTTCTAATTAAAGAGGAAAATTGAAAACGCACTTGAGCAGAAATGAGAATAAATAAATAACATGCATTTGTGACCCTGCTGCGGGGAAAAAAGATAAAAACTGATGATAACGTATGTATGTGCGTTGGTTCTACGTTTTTTTCCCCCTGGCATTTCAATTTCTAGATCCAGAATTTGAGCCCAAATGTGTGTGTACAAAGAATACCGTGCTATTTTCTTTACAGAAGTGCTGGGAAATTCTGCCTGTGAGTTCAGCTGATCTTTGTATTCTGATTTTTACACTTGTGTACTTCTAAGAAGCTTGTATTTTTTCCAAGAAAATCCAAGGAAGCTCCTTTTTTTTTTTTTTTCCTAGGAAAACAAAAAAAAAGATCCAGAAAGAACGTAATTCCTTTGTTTCTTAAAGTGTTTGTCTAGTCGTCAATGTTAAGTGTAAAAACTGCTCCTCTGGGAAATGAGTCTTGTTACCATAATAAGAGTTTCTCATCTGGAAAATAGATTTTGATCCTGATTTAGTGCAGGAAATTAGTTTTCCACTATTTAGTGCAGGAAATTAGTTTTCCACTCTGAATTATTTTTTGTTTGCTTTAGCAATAACAATAGGGATTGAATAACTTGATCTGTTTGGTTTTTTTTTTTCTTCTAAAATATTTGCCTAAATATTTATATATTGTAAGTAGTTTTAATTACTTTCTAATATTTTTCTTTGTGCCCACATAGTTCCCAGTAATGTTTTAGGAAATGAAAGGGAATTTTTCTTTTGTGTATCAGACACACTGTTTTTCCTCCACCTCAGAGGAGACAGATTGCTTTCTGCAGGGAGTTGCTCCTTTTGCTGTGCTTTGGGTTTCGAAACTTCTATCAGAAATATTCAAGAATGTGGGTGACACTTTCTTGTGTTGAAAGTTACCAGAGTTTCTCCCCTGAATCTCTTAATTAGGGTTGTGTTTTGCTGTCTTAAGCTTTCTTATTGTTATTCTGGCGTTGCTTTTACTTTGTTGTTTAAGGGGATCTCAATTTTTTTGGTTGCTTGGTTTGTTTTTGCCTTCCTCTTCATGATTGTAGTCTTGGCAGTCTCTGTGCAGCATGTCATTATTTTTGGCATGTACAATCCATGTAACTATTTCTACTGAATGTGCTTCAGCTTTTTGGTTTAGTCTCTATGCAAATGATACTTACACAAGTTTTTCTGTGCTGAGATATGAGCGTTCTACCTGGTGTCACTGAACTTAGGCCGGTGCTGTCCTGGTCATCTGTAGTGGTTGTGTAAATGTTTTACGAACTTGTTGAACTCAGTTAACTTCCAGCTTATTGAAATTGGTCCCCTGTAATTACCTAAGCATGTTTCACTGCTGGTGTTGAGCAATGATAAACTCAAATTTGAATAAAGTAACTTGACTGATATTTTATATGCCTCTATGGCCTGGTAATTTCCCTGATGCGTAGTCCACTCCCACTAGCTGAAAGCAAAGGTGAAGAGAAGTGCAGGCGCAGTGTCTCTTGTGGCAGAGCTCTGGCGTGGTTTTCGTTAGGAATCTCTGGAGTGGAATAGCTGTTGCTTCTGTGCTGCTTCAGGTGTGTGCCTAACGTTTTCACAATTAGTGCTGCTCACCTATGAAGGCAGTAACTGGAGCTGATGGTGACCTCTGCCTTTTACCTGCTCAGCTGCTTGCTTATGTTAGTGAACTTGTGCTCCTATTACTGTTACCCCATTCCTTTCTCTTGATTGTTCGTTTTATCCATCCTGTTGTATTCTGATAGCAGCTATGCATAGCAGAATGTTCTAGAGAAACTTTTCTGGAATGTTTTCCTTCTTGGTAATTAATCTCTTGTCTGTCTTTACCCATAAATTTTTCTTCCATTTTTTTCTTCTCGACTTCTTTTTCCAGGTACCTTTTCCGTTGCTATCTCTGTTATGTACTGCCAATTTCCCTCTCTTGACTCTGATTTCTCATTCTGCTCATCTGTTTTTATATTATATGTGGACACTTTTGATAGTGTGCTTGATCAATTGATCTTCACCATTCATCCAAGAGGCTCAATGTGTTTTTTTTAGTTCTTAGTGAGGGTGGAGAAAAATTCCAATGTTGTTTGTATGTGTCTTTTGTTTTGTTTTTTAAGGTGGAAAACAAGAAAAGTCAGAGGAGAAAGAGGGAAGGAAAGTGTGAAATGATAGTGGATGTCTGAGAAGGGATAGAATACTTAGTGAGGGAGTGTTTAATGAGAAGCTATGGCTTATTCACTAGTAGATCTGGCCATAAAAGTATGTGTTAATGGTGCCAATTGCTTAGATATTTTTGGATCATCAGATATTCTGAGGCTTGTATAAGTGTCACATGTACTATTTGTAATAGGACTCTGGAGTTTGTTAAGGCAGGTGCTTGAGTTGTATTCATGATGGTTCAGTGAGCAAAATGTTTACATTGCATGAGAGTAAGGACACCTCTTGTGACCAGCTGGAAGGTAATACTCACTAATACAGCTTGTATTGTGTTAAAACACCACAGCTTCTTGGATTTTCAGTAGACCTCTTTGCTGTGGGGCAGCAAAGCTGGGTAGTGCCAGCTGCATTTTAGTACAAATCCATAGCTATGAAACTGCCAAAAGGCTCAGCACTTTTCATGACATCTGTTCAGAACAGGGCTTTTAAGTTGTTACTTGTTAGAAGGAAGTTTAAACTAATTTCCACATGAAAATGTAAATGCTTTAGAAACAGCCTCAGTTGACCTGTCACATATAGTGGCCAGGGCTATAGCCTGTTTGTGGAATTGAAAAGTCATTTCTTCCTCTTCTCAGAGTGTACCTCTAAGGCAGAGTGGATGAAGAGGTTGTGCAGCTCTCTGCATTTATGAGGAACAGGAGAATAAATGTGAAGGTTACAGAAGACATGCAGAGTTACCCTTATGCAGTGGACTGCCCATTTTTTTTCTGTCTAGAGACAGCTAAATGCCTGAGTGATTTAGACACTTGAGGAATGACCTAGCGTGACGTTGTTTACTGAGAATGGGTAAAAATTAATCTCGCTTTGCTGTAACTGGGGACAAAGGTGAAGGACGGAAATAATAAAAGCCACACAAGGGCTAAATCTGGGATAAAAGGTAGTGGAGGATAAGTGAGTTCTTTGGGTGTGGAAGAAGGACATGTGGAAATAGAGGCTATGTCAGGTTCACTTAAAAGGAAAGGAGAGAAGTTAGGATTAGGAATGAATTAACGTATAACAGAGATGGCAGAGATTTCCAGAGAATCAATATAGTGGGGCTGAGCAGATTACTAAAAGACAATGAAATGTAAGGGCTGGAGTTGTGTGAGGGTCTCGGGCAGAGCAGGTGAGCAGGTGGCTGAAGTAGAACGCTCAGTGCTGTGAGCAGTTGGATCCCTTACCAAGTGTTTGGAGAATGATAAGCTGAGCACTCGTTGTGTGTGTCAGTGGAGACAACGCTGCATACAGTGGGGCATCTGGCCACATCCTCCTTTCTCCTGTTAAAAGGCAAATTACAAACCTGTATGTTTTTCTTTCTACCTGGGCAGGTAATTAACTTCTCATTTCCATGCCCATATCTTTCCTTTATTAGCATTTCTTAGGAAAAATAGATGCAAACAGATACTTGTTAAGAGAGAGGAGGTGTAGTTGGTGCATCTTGGTATCCAGTACTGTGTCACACAGCTTTGGAGCCTTGGCTTATAAGCAACTTGAGTATTCAGGGCAATGGGTCTAGGTGTGAGAGTGTGGTGGGATTTTGCTGGGTTCTTTGTAATTCTGAAAATGAAAACTCAGTCAGGAGCAAATGATTTAAAAACAAAACGAAGAAAGGAAAAGTGTGAAAAATACTGAGAGGCAGAGCTCAGGGGCACCTTACAGTTCAGTCCCTCTTATGCAGCTCATCTCCTGGGGATGAAGATGCTGCTGGAAGGATGTGCCTTCACGCTCTGTGTGCTAATCTCTCCCAGCAGCTGTTCTTAGCTCAAGATGAAATTCTCTTTGTTTGTGACTCTGAATGACACTTGTGTTCTGCCACAGCATCTCAAGCATGTAAATGTTAGGGTAAAGTGGTTCTGCCCTGAGCTTCCCTTTTGGTGATGCTTTTATTCAGAAAACGTTTCAGCTTTTGAGAGGTTCTGGGGACCTTCAAGCCAAATCAGAGGAAACATTGTCTGAATAAAGTCAAAATTAGAAATGCTGGGAAGCAAACTACCTTAACTCTTCTGCATTTGAGAAATGGAAGGAACTTCACTCTGAAAGAGCAAATCACTTAGAATTGTAGCACTAAGTGCAGTAAATCCCATCATTTGAGGTGTTGAAAAGCATTTAAAAGGCAGAATATATCTGTACAGGCTGTGTTTTAGTTTGGTGGTGGTGTTTTGGTGTTGGTTTTTTTTTTCTACAGACTTTTTAAGGGGAGGATTCTTAGTAATTTCCATTCCTGCTTTTCTCTACAGGACCTACTACAGCTCTGTGATTGCTGATCCATGTTTGACTGCCTCAAGAAGTTCTGGCAAGATGGCATCTTCTAGACTTCCCATCCTTCTAGCATTGGCATTTTCCTCTTTGTCCTTAGTTCTTTCCCATTCAATCAGGGACATGTGGTTTCAGGATTTCCTTCCACCTAACACGTGCCCTATATATGCCAAAGACAACACTTTTTATGGCATAATGTTTGATGCAGGAAGCACTGGGACCCGGATTCACATTTACACCTTTGTGCAGAAGAACCCAGGTAAGACCCTGTGCCTGTCTGGGCACTTGGAGTGTGTTGGCTTAGATTCAGACTTGCCAGAAGAGTTGTTTGTTTTCCCAACATGGCATTTGGGAAAAAAATGAAGATTTCTACAGTTTGTCCTTCAAGTCTGACTACTCATCTGGCAGATGAGTAGTGCCCATTTGTGGTGGTGTTTTGCTGCAAAAATGTCCTTTTAAAAAAATGTTGGTAGATCTTTTGAAACTGAGAGGTTTAATTCTGGATATATTGGAGAATTCTGGATTTCCAGGAAGTTCTTTATCTATGCAGGTGTTTAAATGGATGTCTCACTGATTTGGAAAGAGGCTTATGCTTCTTTTGGTGAAGTTACATGTTACCATCAAGTGATACTTAAATTCTGTGTATGTTTTTAAGTCACATTTTGTTGCAAGTTAAAATTGGTAAATTAAAGAGTGACAAGCAGCAAAGGTCAGAGCCAGTTCCAGGAGACTTTCCTCGTGCAAACTCACCACACTCCAGTATACCTGTTTCTGACTCAGAGCAGAGGTGCCTGAGTTGGCTGAACACAAGACAGGATTCAAGAGGGTGGATTATCTTGGGTACATTAAGTCAGCGTATTTGCCAAGGTTGGAATCTGGTTGTCAGGGTCACGCACAGTACCCATCTGCCTAGACATGATTTCAACCTTTGTTTGCAAGGCCCAGTACACCATCCAGCTCTGATGAACTCAGCCTGACTTGTAATTTGCAGTACTCAGAGATAGGTTCTGGACCCAAGCTGCTCTGGGAACAATTGTTTGGCTATGCAGCCAAGTGCTTGAGCCCAGTTGGCTCTGTTCTGTGTTTGTGAATTGTAGGAATCATCTAAGGATAATAATGAGTTGACTCTGTCTTAATATGGCTTAGTATTTCACAATTAGCTTGAGGACAAAAAGGCAAAATAATTTTACTAAGATTAAGCAAGCATCATACCACATTGCTACAACTCATTGTTGTTCATGAAAGCAAAATGGACATAGTTCTAGTTATAACAGCCTGTGGTTAAGATGAATTGTGTTTGAACTTGGGGGATACAAGTATCATAGTATCACAGTATCATCAGGGTTGGAAGAGACCTCACAGATCATCAAGTCCAACCTGTTACCACAGTGCTCAAGGCTTGACCATGGCACCAAGTGCAACGTCCAATCCTGCCTTGAACAGCCCCAGGGACGGCGACTCCACCACCTCCCTGGGCAGCCCATTCCAGTGTCCAATGACTCTCTCAGTGAAGAACTTTCTCCTCACCTCGAGCCTAAATTTCCCCTGGCGCAGCCTGAGGCTGTATCCTCTCGTTCTGGTGCTGGCCACCTGAGAGAAGAGAGCAGCCTCCCCCTGGCCACAACCACCCCTCAGGTAGTTGTAGACAGCAATGAGGTCACCCCTGAGCCTCCTCTTCTCCAGGCTAAACAACCCCAGCTGCCTCAGCCTCTCCTCGTAGGGCTTGTGCTCGAGGCCTCTCACCAGCCTCGTCGCATGTTCATGAAGTGAAGGAGCAGTTCTTGGTTTAGAAGTGGAATGGTGTTGTTTGCAAGGGGAAAACAAAGATAGTCACTTTACAGGAGTTGCAGGCAAAAGTGGCTGACTGTTTCATGCAATGTTTTGTTTGTGCAGAAAGCCTTCCAGAACTAGAAGGGGAAATCTTTGAGTCTGTGAAGCCAGGCCTTTCTGCATATGCTGATCAGCCTGAAAAGGTAAGCCTCTCCTTTTGGTCTCTGTGAGTAAGTCTTGCTTCTGCTAACATCAGTTGAAGTCTACCAAGTTGTAATGCAAAGAGTCCAGAAAAATGCAGAAGTTCTTCTGTTGGCTCTCTAAACCTATTGCTCTACTCTCGTGAGTTAAAGGGAGCTGTTGTGTTATGTATTTCATCAATGAACCAATGGCTCACTTAATTGCTTAAATGCTTTATATAACTAGACTGTATGTCTTTGAGAAATTTCAGAGACAAAATTATTTTTGGCTGTAGCAGAACCCATATTCAATGTTTACTTTCCCTATAGCTACCTCAGATTTGAGTAAATATATACTCCTGTCTCATTTACTAGAAGTTTTCTCCATTTTGTTGAAATTTATGGTGCTGGTCGTATTCAAAATGGCTTTGGTTTGTTTAGTTTAGGAAAAGTAAGGGATTAAGACTCTGAGGGTTTTCTTTTTTAGTCGTGGTACACTGACAAGCGAAGAGGGTGCATTTCTCTGACTCCTAAAAGTGTTTAGTTTTTTTCTGGTTTGTATAATCAGACCTATGAAAGTTAATTTTTGTTAATAACTCAGGGAGAAACAGAAGAATAAAGATGGACTTAGCAGGTTAAGCAAGTCATTAAATGTATTTTCTGCTTCTATTATCAGACTTCCAGTAATTTCTTTTGATTAACTTCTTTTATCTTTGGAATGGTGGCTTAGAAGCCAGTGCTCAGTGATATGCAGGACTTGCTTCAGTCATGCTCAGTTCAAATATTTGATTACAGTTTTAGCTGAATAATGATTTAGGTACAGGTGGTTACTCTTCTGCTACAGGACCTGTGTTCTTTTGTTTTATATACCCAGTTTTTCAAAATAGAGTCAGACAGCTCCATCTTACACTATCAGATGTATTGACTAACAAATACACTTATGGTTTTAATAAAATGTTGGAGTGGTCTAGCCTTGAGCTCTGTGGTAAAAGGTTGGACTTGATGATCTGTGAGGTCTCTTCCAACCCTGATGATACTGT
This sequence comes from Tricholaema leucomelas, assembly GCA_013400475.1. Classification (NCBI taxonomy): domain Eukaryota; kingdom Metazoa; phylum Chordata; class Aves; order Piciformes; family Lybiidae; genus Tricholaema lacrymosa; species Tricholaema leucomelas. The sequence continues at coordinate 988,175 of WAAF01015985.1, forward strand.
GGTACTGTGATACTGTGAGTGAGATGCCTTTGTTTTCAGACTGGGGTTGTTGTGAGTTAGCACACAGTACACTTGTTCCATGCCATGCTGTTGAATTAGGAGAAATTATTAGCAGAGCAGAGCGTGCTGAAATAATCCAGTTGTTGTCATACAAAGCCGGTCCTGAAGGAAGCTGTCATTTCTCAGATCCCCTGCACTGGCAGTCAGACCTTTCACAGGCTAAAGGAAGAATAAAAAATCATCTACTCTAAAACTGATTATTCCTGCCAGAGGAATAATCAATTAGCTACTCTGCTTTGTGTGCTTTAGTAGTCTTGGAGGCAGGGCCTTAGCATGAGGGGCGTTTCAGGTTGCTCAGTTGGCTCAGTTACATTTGGTGCTACAGAAATTTGAGTGTGAAACCTTATGGAAGAACAAACAGCTTTAGATTCTTTAAACTTTGAAATCTCCCATCATTTCACTAGGTACCTGGGGTTTTTTGTTGGGTGGGAGAGGGGAAGAATTCACCCCAAAGGACATTTCTAGAAATGTTACAGAAGAATGTGTTTTGCTAATGCCAAACTGTAGTTGTGAAAGCACTGTAAATAATTGAGAGCCTAGCAGTGGTACCTGTAGCTCATGTGGAAATAATTTTAAAGATACCATTTTAATTATTTACACTGTTTGCTGTGGACACACTGGAATTCTTCTACAGACATTCCCCTTGACCTCTGTAACTCCAGGTAGTAATTGCATCATTTAGCTTCACTGCAAGACGTTTAGGTTTGCAGGTGATCAGTCGCTTCACCTCCCTTCATCCTGTCCAAAAAATACCTTCCACTGCACTCGGCTAAGATATGTCACAGGTTCTAGGGAGATGTCTGGAATAGTTTCTCTACCTATCTTGGGAGTAAGGTATCTCCATCAAAGATTGATTTCACTAGTGTTGAGAGGAAATTGGGAAGTCTGTTTTCTGTTCTCCTGTAGGAGGAAATGGCAAGAAAAAAAAAAGTATTTTTTTTATCATTTAGGGTGCTGAATCTGTCAAAAGATTGCTGGACATGGCCATAGATGCTGTGCCAACTTGCCTCTGGAAGAAGACCCCCGTAGTATTAAAAGCCACAGCTGGTCTGCGTTTGCTGTCAGAGGAGAAAGCTCAGGCTCTGCTTTTGGAGGTAATACTAAGATCTTTTTGAGATACTTCAAGACCTTTAGTATTGCTCTTCATGTTTGTTATGAGTTCAGCCAATTGTTCACACTGTTTCATCTTTCATGATTTGCTTCTCCATTCTATTTGCCATAAGACAGTTTCAGCTATGAGAACTGACTGTGGTCACAGCACAAAACTCCCAGACTTTTTTCATACAGCCCTGAAATCCTCTATCTTGATGCAGATGGAAGGCATGGGGAGAGAGACCTATGATATACTTTATTTCTTTTCTGGTCCTTGAAAGAGAAAGAATGCTGCCTATTCCACACACTTGTCTTATTTCATACTCCAGCATAAAAGAAAACTCTCTCTGTCACCCTCAGAGATGAACAAGACTTGTAGGACTAAGGTATCTAATCATTATTTCTTTTTTCAGGTGAAAGAAGTCTTTGAGGAATCACCATTTCTTGTTCCAGAAGACAGTGTTAGCATCATGGATGGGTCTCATGAAGGTACATTTTGTAAGGAGGAAAAAGTGAAAGCAAAGGGAGATGCTAGAGAGATCTTCTGAGTGTGGGATGGAAAGAGAAATTGTTCCTAGACTGAGAGGAATAAAGAAAAGGTTTGAAATAATGCAGTCCTGCTTTTCCTAGTTCATCTGTTAGGCTACAAGTGCAGATACACAAAGAGATTTGTGAGTAAGCTAAGTGAAGATTCATCTGAAACCTTCTGAGGTTCCAGGACAAGACCTTATCTCAGAAATAAGTATGCAGTCAAATGCAAGCTAAGTAACTGAAACCTGCTGTTGGGAACTAGTGGAAAAAACATGGTGTACATGACAATATATAGGAAGCTTCTGTAAAACGCCTCATACATTCTGCAATATCAGCATTAAAAATAACCTGTTGTGATTAGCTCATCAACTTTTGGATTGGAGTTGAAAGTGTGGTAAGTATTAGAAGAGAATGAAGGATAATTGGCAAGTAAAAAATTTGGTAATGAAATAAATAAATTAAAAATATTCCAATGGCAAAAGCTGAGCTAGCAAGGAAATTAACAAAGTACAAGATGATGTGAAGTATGTTGTAGGTTTGGAGTGATGATTTTGCAGTGCAGTCCAGACTGCTGTTAACACTTTGGGTACGTTTGCACTTGCACTCCAAGTATTAACTTGGAGAATATGCAGGTAACAATCCTTCTGTGCGTCATCTGTGGTACTACATTCATCTTATATCCTGCCATGTATCAGTTGGAATTAATCTCTGAAGTTTAGGGACGTTAGTAATGACTTTCAGGTAAATAAAGGACATGTGAAGGGGTGGTAATAGTGGGGAAGAGGCTATGGGAGTGTTCAGTGGTGACTGTTTTTTTTCCTTTACAGGAATTTTAGCCTGGATCACTGTGAACTTTTTGACAGGTAGTTAATTCTGTCTAACTCCTCTCTAAGTATGACCTTGATTCTCTTCTGTGGAAGCAGACAAACTCACTCTTCCTTGGTTGCCATCTCCTGCTTTGTCTTCTCATTGCGGCACCAGTGCTAAAGCAGTGAATTGTCTTGGATAGGCTGTGTTCCAGAGGGTGAGCCACACCTCTAGTAGGAAGAAGGCCTCTTCACCCAGAAGGCCTAGGAGGCACTGGCAAGCTGGTGTCTCTTAGCATACATAGAGGAGTGGTGCTACTAATCTGATTTAAGGTGGGAAGCAAGGTTTTACAGTAATCTTCATCCCACTGTGAACCATGCAGCTACATCAGTGTAGCAGGGAAGGCACTGGTGCTTTAGCCCTCTGAGAAGTTCTGGGGCTGCAATCCACTGAAGAGGAAGGAAAATCAGTAGTCTGGTAGATACATGAGCAAGCAGATAAACTGCACTGGGTGAAGAGAAATGATAACAGCTGGTTCAGCTCTTGAGGTCTTTCCTCTCTTGCTGTTTTTGACCAGCTGTCTGGTGGTGTCAGAATTCATGTACTCTCTGACAGTCTAATGCAGAAGAGACTTTTGCCTCTTCCTCCCAGCTTTTGCTGGATGTCTTCTTTTGTCTCTTTGGAGGTGAAATTGGAATCAAATAAGTCCTGTGAGTCTTTTCATAATGCCTTCTGTTTGCCTATGTTTTCTCTGTGATATTTTTTTGTCTTTGAAGGCCAGCTCAGCCACTTTGTGTTGCTGTGATGATGTGAGAAGTTAGTGGCTTTCAAACATGCATGCAGTATTTTGCACTTGGAGCTGTTCTGAGCATGGTATTGTTTGCAGGGCAGCTGTCTGGCCAGAGTCAGCATACTGTTGGGACTCTGGACCTGGGAGGAGCCTCAACCCAAATCACATTCCTGCCGCGATTTGAGGTGAGGAGTGGTTAAAAGCACGTAGGTTGGGACTGCAGGGCCAGTATAAAGACCTTTGAGCACTGCTGTGCTCTCTGATACAATTTCTTCTGCACTGGCACAAGCAGAGTATCTGTAGTGTACAGAATATCTGCGTTTCTGTTCCCTTTGACATCAGCAGTTGGCTGACAGGCATGTGTAAACAGTGGAGCCTGGATAACAAGGAATAAGAGAGAAAGCAATCAAGAGGGTAAAACCAAAGGGAGACAGCTTTTGGTTTATAGACCCAGACTGGGAAAGCTCCATTAATGCAGACAATTATTTTGTATTTAATAAATGAAGAATATTTCCAGGGAGTATTCTTGCATACTACAAGAAACATAGGGTCTGCTCTGAGTTTTGTGTGTTGTTTTGTTTGTATGTTAGGGGGTTCTTGTTTGTTTGTTGTGTGGAGGTTTTGTTTGGTTGGGTTTTCTTTACAATTTCAGCCTAGTAGCAGATCCTCATTAAATTTTGGAGGTTGTCGTTTCATGGGGCAAATGTCTTTTATAATAGCTAGCCAGTCTCTCTATGTTTTTTTCTTAGCCACTTTTTTTCCTTCATTTGCTTTCAAAATTCCCCTCTCTGCCCCTTAGCCTCTCTCTGCTAGATTTGTCACATCTGTATTTTGCATGGGAAAATGACAGGGCATTAGAGGAGCACTGTAATATTGTGTGCTTTGATATCACAAAGTTGGTTTTGTCCCCCTTTCTGAAAGACTCCTTTGTTTAACATTCTTTGTTTGTTTACAGGAATGATGTTTGGAGAGCACAAAACACGTGGTTTTCATATCAGGGTATTTCAGTTGTGCAGTGGCAAGTCATGTTGAAACATGATGTGCAACCTTATCCGGTTCAGCAACGCCTAAAGTACTCTGGGGCTTGTCCTCTGTTTTGTGTTGATAACACCTGCTGAAGTAGGCACTGGACCAACAGGAAAGGGTGTTGCATGTCAGAGTTTTGGAGAATAAATAGAGCTGTGAAGCAGGCTGAACTGCAGCTCAGGGTTCAAACACCTCCTTGGAGCCTTGCAAGAAAAGGTCATGAGCATTTGCTACTGACTAGGACCAATGGTGGGAATTTGTCAGGCAGTGTGGAGTCTGAAAGGAACCTACAGGAAGGCTAAAGAAGGACTGGTTAGAAGGGTTTGCAGTGATAGGACATGGGGCAATGGTTTGAAACTTGAGCAGGGTAGATTTAGGTTGGACATAAGGAAGAAGTTCTTTACAATGAGAGTGGTAAAATGATGGAACAGGTTGCCTAGGGATGTGGTTGAGGCTCTGTCCCTAGAGACTTTCAAGATCAGACTTGATGTGGCCCTGAGCAGCCTGATCTAGTTGGAGGTATCCCTGCTGACTGCAGGCAGGTTGGACAAGATATGACCTTTGAGGGTCCCTTCCAATCTGATGAAGTCTCTGAGTCAAAGGCCATGTTGCTTGCTTGCAGATTGTGTCTGCCTCTTGTCTGTATTGTTAAGTCCATACAAAATGCATGCACTTAGGTCATGTTTCTGAAGAGTTTTTTCCACGTGACAGAAGCAACAAGGATTTCTCCCTTAGATTTGCAGAGAGCTTTTTTTCCCTTCCAGCAATTTGAGGCAGTCACATGTTTGCTTTTGTATTGATTTGTAACAAAAATGCTATAATAGTAAGAGATTTATTAATGAAATAAAGATTACAAGCAAATAGGACATACATTGGTGTTTTAAGCTCCCAGTATGCTTTTCATAGTATTATCACCAGAGGTATAAGAAACCCCAAACCAATCATCATTATGAACAGCAAATGAGCCCCTAAAATGGTTCAGGTTTACAAGAATATGAAACTTGGTCTGGCGAGAAGTTAGGACTGTCAGTGGGGTGAAGGTGCACAGAGAAGGAAGACTTTGAAAGGAGTAAAATAAAATGTTGAGACAAGATGTTAATTTAGAGGAAGGCACTTAAAACAGGAGGTGAAGCCACCTGTAAGACTTGGAGTGAATGGGCACAGTGTTTGACTATCAGCAAGGCATGGTGAAAATGTAGCCTGTACTTTACTTGGAGTTTTTAATTCCTCTGAGTTCCTGAACCAAGATGTCTGGTCTGATTTGCAAAACTTTGTAATGCTTCTACTGGAGCTAATTTCGATCAGGACTCTGTGTATGTAAGAGCAGCACATAAGTACTCTGGAAAATTCAAGTACCTTAAGGAATTGGAAAGTATTTTCATCCTGATCTGTTGTGTTTCCTTATAATGCATTGAGATAACACAAAGATGCATATAAATAACCTCAGTGTAAAAACATACAGATACTACAGCAGCTGGAAAACTGTTCTTTGTTTTCAAAGCAGATCAGATGAGTGTGCAGGAAAGCCTATGGGTGTGTATCTGTGATACTACATCAAAGTTGGTTATTCTTTATTGCATGATAGAAATAAAAAGATTTCTTCTTTTACTTAACTTTTAGGAAACTTTGAAGGAAGCGCCCAGAGATTTTCTTACCTCATTTGAGATGTTTAATAGCACCTACAAGCTCTATACACACAGGTAAGGAGCCTTTATGCCCACTGGGGAGATCAATCTTTCTGCAGCCCCTGAGCTAAGCACAAATGGCTATGTCACGCCTATTATCAGCTCTTGGGACCATGACTTGGTTTTCTTTTCTGCCTGAAACATTAGTTAAGTGGAGCATGACATTAGTTGGCTGGAAACTTCACAGGATCATGGTTAATATCACTGCAAGAACATATTATTTGGTATGTCAAGTGAAGAGGAAGGCCATGATGAGTCACTGTATTTGTGGAGAAGAATTCTTATTGATGGATTCAAGGCAAATACTCTGTACCAAGCAGAAAGGTGGATATTCTGCCAGTAGTCAAAACTGAACCTGGTCAGGGATTTGCAAAGAAGACCTTCCTGAGACTTCTCTTCATAGTTTGAAATGGCACATCTCATCAGCAGCTGAATAAAAAGTAAAACCTATACTGATGTAACCTAGAGAAAGATGACTACAGGCAGCAAAATCCAGACTGTGGAGCACAACTGAACCAACTGAAAGGGGTACATGGCATGGAATAATATAATTGTGCTTGCTGGATTAAGCTGATGAGTTTCTGAGATGTCTGCAGTGAAACCCAGAATTTACCTGCATGACTTACAGTCCAGTGAAAACCTGATCATGTATAACAGGGAGATACTTTTAGCCTGTTACTAGTGGAGTGAAGATTATCATCTCAGTCAGTTACAGGATATGCTTACTTGACCATGAAGCTGGTTTCATAGTCCTCCTCTCCAACTGCTTACATGTACTGTATTTGCCCCTACAGTCCATTAGATCACTTGAAATTATTGAGATCTGAAAAGAATCTTAAGAAAATGAGGGACCTGGAGGTTAGTTTAACTCTGATGATTCTATAAACCTCTATACTGACATGACTGAAGGGCTAAGTAACCAAACACAGAGGTGGGAAAGAAAGGCTAAAAGTTTTTCAATGTAGCTGTGTTGCTGAAGCCAGTAACATGTAGTTACACTCTCATAAAGGTTCACATCCAAGCTGGTAAGAGCGCAACAGTAAACTGTGGAGTCACAGGTGAATTTCACGCAAGGGCACAGCCCCCGTTTAGTGAGAGGTTCTGCAGCTGCCCTATTAGCTCTGCCCTAAAAGCACATAGTCTTACGTATGTGATGGGAATGGGCATCCTATTCCCCACGCACTCCTCTTGTACCCTTCGTTTTTAAGACTGTGCATCTTTGCTTTTCATGAGCATCTTGTAGAAATATCACATCAGCTCTTTCCACTTTCTGCAGTTTTATCCATTTCACAGCTCTGTAATTCGTGAGTTTGTACCACTCTTTTGGTACTTGGCACTATTTTGGCAAAGGAGTCTCTGTTTTATAGAGGAAGGAAATTTAGTTTAAATATTTCAGGATTTAGGAAGAAGCTATGAGTGAAGCATACAGGATGTGCAAGAATTCAAACTGTAATGTCTTTCCTCATTTACAGCTACTTGGGCTTTGGGCTAAAAGCTGCCAGACTAGCAACACTTGGAGCTTTGAATGTGGAAGGTATGTTCATGTGACAAAACATCCAAGATACTTGAAGAAATGGTTAGTCTTAGCCTTGTGTCAGCACTTAATTTCCTGTACCTCATGTTTTTTCTGGTTTTGCTGTTACAGATCAGCCTGGAAACAGACTACTGCTTGTTAAGGAGCTGTCTTGTGAGACAGCTGCTTTCCTCTAGTTCCAGGTTCAGCCAGCAGTGAGGCCCAAGTGCAGACTCCTGGCCTGCACACATGGGAAGATACAAATGTATAGATATTGCTAGTCACAGTGCACAGCTTTACAAGTATCCACAGAAACACAAAGAGCACAAATAGATCATTTTCCTGGATTGCTGCTCAGGCTAAGCCTACTTGATAGATCTCCTGGAAGCTGTCTGGCCTGCTGTGTTCCCCAAGACCTCTTGTTGCATTCACTAACCAATCCAGCTTGAAGTCCAGGACCATATTGCACATGCCACCACCCGCTAACCTGCAAGTGTACTCACGTTCCTGAGTCTTCCCAGTGTCTCACCCAGGCTTAAAGTCCTTCCAGTCTTCCTGCCCAGACTTTGGGCCTTTTGTCCAGTCTCTGGTCAGGATGTGGAGCCTTCTTCAGGTCTGGATTCTTAGTTTCCATCTAGGTGTGGTTGTTGGGGTTTTTTTTGGTTGTATTTTTTTTATCCACTCCCTTTTCCCACACTCTTGCTTCTCAGATTCCTTGGTTTCCCCCATTCCCTGCCTTCTCCTAAACATCCTGTAGTAATTTTTGCACAGTTCCACAATTCCTCTCAATCATTCTGTAACAGAATTGCTTTCTCTACGAGAGCTATACTGGCCACAGTAATCATGTTTTCTTCTCACCAGATACAGTATTTCTGACTGAACCTTTCAAGGGCCATTGATTAGTGTTTCAGGAGTTTCTGTCTTCATTGCTAAGGTGTTTAATTTGTCTTGCTTATCAGCTCTTTATCAGGGATTCTATATCTGTGTGTTTGATTTATTACCTTTCTTAATTCTCATCTTATGTGGTTAGCAGCCATTATCCAGATGACTTTGTTACCTCTCATTAACAAATGACAAGCCCAGCTGCTCTGCATCTTATGGGACAAAATGGGCACCTTCCAGAATGAGAGCAGCCTATGATTCACCATCAGTTTGTGCAGCATCCATTGATTCAGATTTCCCTACATTTGCTTCAAGACCTTAATGAAGATCTTCCAGCCTTTTATTTTCTGGTTCTGCATGTTGACTGTTAACTGTGTTAAATTTATCCTTTCTGACTCTCCCCTCTGGTTTCCTTCCAGCTGTGGATGGACAAATGTTCCGCAGTTCGTGTTTGCCAAAGCAGCTGGAGGCAGAGTGGCACTTTGGGGGAGTGAAGTACCGGTATGGTGGCAACAAAGAAGGTAAACTGAGAAGGCTTTTTGCTTCTTGTTAAGATAAGTCTTATCTCTATAATCTGAGTTTTCCTTGCCAAAATACTCCATGAGTCACATTGGCTTATGAGGGATATCTGTCCCGTCATAGCTGTGGATTTTTAACAAAGAAAAATCTGAAGTGGTAAGAATAGCTACCCTGTGTTCTGTCTCTGATCTCTTACTACAAATGGAAACCATATAGTAAAGGATAAGAGTTACTGGTGCAGATAGCTCCAAGCCCCAGAAAAAGTTCCCCTAAGTGCAAAACCTCATCTGTGTTAAGATGCATTAAGTGGCAGGCCAAAGTGACTAGTTCCATTTGTGGAACTATTTCATAAGATACTTTAGTGCTGCAAACAGAAGGTGATGCTGCTACCATCGGTAACTAGAACCCTTTTGGTGACTGATGTTGCTTTGCTTTACAATGGGGAACATGAGAGCTGAGCTGCAGGTTTAGTGTGTGGAGTGGGTTGATAAAATTAGTATGGGGAGGTAAATCTAGCAAGAGCCAGCAAATGGAAATGAGATTCTGCTGACCACAGAACATAGCAAGGAAGGTTTTGCCTGATGTGGAGGAAGATTTTCATGTACTTACGCTAGTTTGCACAGTGCACCTTCCACATACTGCAATCATCTGCTCTGACCAGTTCCACTTGGTGGTGATTTAGAGTCCTTGCCTGCATGCAATTGCCATGCTAGGTTACAGAAGAAATATCTTATGCTTTAATCTCTGCTTCTTCCCTTTTTCATCCTGCATCTGCTGCTTATTCCATCTCCTAGATATGCCCCTTTGGCTCACCCCATCTGTGTTTTTCCTGACAGGAGAAACAGGATTCAAGCCTTGCTACTCAGAAGTACTCAAGGTTGTGAAAGGGAAACTGCACCAACCAGATGAGATTCGTGGAAGTTCCTTCTATGCCTTCTCCTACTACTATGATCGAGCAGCTGACATCAACCTAATTGGTAAATTGGTTTGGCATAATCTGCCATATATCAAGGTTTCAGCCAGAGGGTAGACAGAGGAATATTGGAGGCTGGAGCCATGGGGACCAGGCAGACAAGGAAGGGGGGAAAAGAAAAGGTGTTGAGAGGAAATACATAACATGTCTCCAGGAACCAATATGTAGCTGACAGTGTGGTTTGATGTTCTGAGGCTTATGTTCAGAGCTCCAGTTATACTTACAGCTCTGTCTTCTGTTACCAACATCTCACTCCTAGCCCAGCATCACTGAGTTGCATTCTAGGGTTGTCTCAGATACAGAACTTGAATGCTTTCAGGTCCAAAATGGTGTTTTCTCACCTCTTCCTTTTCAGATTATGAAGAAGGGGGTGTTTTGGAAGTGAGAGATTTTGAAAGAAAAGCCAAAGAAGGTAATTGTCATGAAACTTGGGAAACAGTATAAAATGTGAGGTTGACTTAAAAAAGGGGGGTTAATTAAACTTTATTCCACTTACACTTTCTGTGTCATGTTACTCACCTTTTATTAGCCAACTCCTGTAACTGCTGCAGAAGAGCTGGATTATGTTGCTGTAATAAAAGATGTACTTACGATGGAGTTAAGAGAAACTGGAAGTACTATATGGTTTGTTCTCCAACATTAGAGAAGAGTTGTGTAGTATAAGTAGCTGTTAATAGAAGTGGGTGGCTTGTTTTACTTTGGCTTGAGGTCAGTTCAAATGTAAGATGTTGGTAAAAGCTCCTTTATTTTGCTAAGATCCTTTTTCCCCCTTTTCTTCCTTCTCTAGTCTGTGATAACATGGAGAGGTATAACTCAGCCAGTCCTTTCCTCTGCATGGATCTCACTTACATCACTGCTTTACTAAAGGAAGGTTTTGGATTTAGGGACAACACAGTCTTACAGGTGAGAAAAACAGTTAAATCCCAATCAACATGCATTAGTTGGTGTTTTTTTTTTTCTGTCTAATTATTACTGAGTCTTCCCAGGGTTTTTACATGTAGTTACTGTCACCTGTGCAACATGAATCTAGAGACCTGTTAGAAACAACTTCTTTGTCTTCCATTATAGCTAACAAAGAAAGTGAACAACATAGAGACCAGCTGGACTTTGGGTGCTACTTTTCACCTACTGCAGTCTCTAGGGATAACCTATTGAGCTGTGACATTCCTGTGGACTTCAGCACCTCTGAAAGGCTGAGAAAGCAAATTGAATCTTCAGGTACACTGTTCGGCTGGAGTTGGTCGCAGGGCGGAACATGGGCCAAAGCTGTAGAACAGACCTTCACCCCAGATCATGCATAGTGAGAGCTGCTGCAGCATAATTTAGGATTGTGATTGCCATAAATGATCCAGAAGCTGCCTTCAGAAAGTCAAAAGGCCTAAAATCCAACAGAGAAGTGGTAAGGGGCTCAAAGCCAGCTTTCACCAGCACATTTCTATAGGATCTAGTGGGAGGTGTCCTTGCCTAGGGCAGAGGCTTGGAACTAGATAATCCTTGAGACCCCTTCCAACCATTCTATGTTTCTACGATCCCATTGCTAGAAGCTCAGAGTCCCTGGCATGTGGTGGCAACCTACAGACACCTAACTTCCCCTCCCCTTGTGTTGTGTTGTTTGTTTGTTGTGTTTTTTTCAGACATACATAACTTAAGTTTGCTTGTGAGATGTTAAATACAGAAACTAAAGATAACATCAGCAGTCATTCAGAGCAGAGTGAACAACTTTTGATGATGCCTACATCAGTGTTCCAAGTACCTGGCTCTTAGCTTAGCTAATACATTGCAAGTCAATTCCAGTCTTTCAAGAGGCCTACTATAAGGACACTTTGGGCATGGTTTTGGGAAATGTGTTGACCAAAACAGAGGTTGTAATTTAGCAAGCACTTCTTCAGGCAGCAGTCATTTCCTAAGCAGGAGATGCCTGTTAGTTCCTTTTTGCTGCCCATTACAAGTCTGTGCAGATATAAAGTCTATCTGTCTGCCTATCCTAACTACTGGATTCATTTAGCATGTAGTTATAGCACATAGCTGTGCTGGCACAACTAGGCAGCAAGGATAGCTATTTGAACTTTGCTGCCAGAAGAAATGCTTGTTGCATTACACCCATAAGGACATTAAGGGTGCTGTCAGATGAAACATGATTCAATGGCTCACTTTGCTGCGAGGGGCAGTTCTGTTTCTCTGCCCTCAGCAAAGCCACCCCATACCCTTCTTTCCTCTGATGCTGGTGCTCCTTAAGTTCTTTTGTGAACCAATTCTCAACACCAAACTTGAATTAAATCAGCTCACCCAAGAATCAAGTCTAGTGCTAGCACAAGACAGGCATTACACAGCCTGGGAGACCTGGGCCAGTGAGCTGTTAAGATCACCACAAACTGTTTTGTTGGAGCAAGCTCTAAGATGTGGTTTCCCATCTCGGCTTATTGCTTCCTACACTCTTCCTTAGAGGCCTCCTCTGAATGCAGAGCTGTGATGAAAAAAAATTCTTTTCAGTCATTTAACAGATGAAAACAGAGACAGCAGAATTGGCATCAGAGAGGGAGATGAGCAGAAGTAGCTTTGCTTTCTTATCCCATTTACCTATCTCATCCATTTTAAATTGTTTTGAACTTCATTTATCTTTAATATAGTTGGACTCATAAAATAGTGTATGTGGCCCTGCATTGCTCTGGAATGACTTTTAACATATACAGCAGGTCTTTACAAACAGTGCATCTAATGAAACGGCTGCAGCGCAAGACTTCTGTCAGACGGCAAAAAGCTATTTGAGTAACAATTTAAAGTGGCTCTTGCCATCTCTTCCACACCAGATAGCAGTTAAAGATCGATATTTGAAACAGTGTCTTGTCCAACGGGCTTAAAAGCTGGGCTGTAGGGTCCTGGTTTTGTTTAACTGGCTGTAGAGAACATCAGGATTGCTTTAATAGCTTTAGGCCCCAAGTGCAAACCTTGCATTGTCCTACATAGGAACAGCTACAGAGACAACTTCTTTCACCCCTTGAAATAGTTGGCAGCTAGCTCACGAAAAGTTTGTGTCTTCTACTTACCACAAAATGTATAAGGTAAAGATGAAGTTACTTATAAGAACAGAGAGGTATTACTTGTGTGACTAAGCAAAGCTTTTATCCACTGACCTCTTGCGATTAACACTTCACTGTCAGGCATTTGCAGTTACCTATTTCATATCACACACCTTTCCTACTTTTGTAAAGCCAAAGACTGCCCTCACACTAGCTTCTACACAAATTGGATTTGAAAGTAATCAACAATTCCCACGAAGGAGAGGTGGGGAGCAGCACACTCAAGCCCTCACTGATCTTGCCAAGCAGTTTGGAGACTTACAAGTTTGCCCAGCTGTGTATATTAGTCCACTTCCTCTGGTCAGCAGCACAAGTTTGACTGTGACTGAATAAGCTACCCCCTTCTCCTATCTCAGCTTTTATGGCACTAGGGTGCAAGGTGTGCCTTTGACTGGACAAGTTCAGTCAGCAACAGGAGTCTCAGGGCTGGGGATGGAGCTGCCCATACTTGTCCCATCACTCACACCTTGCTCTAAATTCAAGCTCTTTCTTTGACATATGAAGTGAATCCTGTGTTCCTCCTTGTCAGAATCTGTTCAGAGATCCATGTTGGGAAATTTCTCCAAACTTCTGTTCCTTCCTCACTAAGAGCTTCTATTTGAACACAGAAAGAAGGTGTGGCCTTTTCTCAACCACAACAAACGTTTGGTATTCCTTTCCTCATGTTTGGCAAAACTTGGTATATGGTCTGCACGAGGTGACTGCACATGCATTCATTTTGTCTTCAGTGAACAAATGTGTTTACTTTTGCCTTCTCAGAGGACACAAAGTGGGATGCAGCCAGGCTGTTACTCCTCAGAACTAACCAGTTGAATAGTCCAAAGGTTATCCAGTGCTGTGACAAACTCTTACTAGATCTTGGGGCTAAAAGCCATAAGCACCAAGGCTGCCATTGGAAAGGAAGCTGGAGAGTTATTTATAGGGAACAAGCATCATCAATGTACCTGCCAGCTGAAGAGACACTGGACCTGAGGAGCACTTAGCAGTCTGGGAGGAGGATGGTCTAGAACACAGCAGGTAGCACACAGGTGAAGTTTCTTTTCTGTCTTTGCCTTAAGACTCTGGTACTATAAATGCTAGGTGGGGCTATCTGCTTCCCAGTACCAAAGTTGCATGAAATCTGAATGCTCAGGGTATTATCTGAATTGTCAGTGGTACATTTCATTAACTGAAGCAAAACTGCTGCTCTCTATCAGAGGCCTAATTTTGCAGTCACAAGAAAAACAAAAAACCCTGCTCAAAGCTTTTTTGTGCAAGAAATTGCAGAACTGAGCCCCTGCTGTTTACATCGGAATTACTCAAGGTGGGTGGGGGAATCTAGAGAAGCCAGTTAAGTCCTCACCCTAGTGCAATGAGATTATTTATTAGCTTAACTAAAGACTAAGCAGCCTTCTTAGAGAAGAGTTCTACTTCCAGCCCTGGCTTTGAGCTCCTTCATAATGTCATTTAGCTGGTCACTAACAGGAACTGTGTACTACAAGTGACTGAAGAAGCACAAGTAATGGTGTTCAGTTCAGAACTTAGGTTTCCTTTTTTTTCTGATGTCAATTCCTGATCCTTGTCAAGCGTATGTGTAAATCTGTCCCAGGGGCAGTACTCCCTTGATTTTCTGAGTGTCAAATGTCTAATGCAGGAGGCTGGGGTTTGGAACCTAAGACAGAATATCTTGAATGTCTATTTTAGTAATTAAAGCATTTTTAACAATATTTAAGACATTGTGGTGCAGTTTTCTTTCCTAAATCTTATCATTGTGTTGCATTTCTTTCTTATGGTGACCTCAGACTTGCCAGTTATACAACACTACTGTTCTAATTAAAGCACCAAGAGCAAGGAAAAGGATGAAAGGGAGACAGACTGCAGCTGCCACTACAAGTTGCCTTCTTTCTAAGTCCAGTGCAAAGAACCCAGGAGTGACACTACAGACCTAGAAATCACACCAGAGAACACAAAAAATAATCAATCAGCAAAAGCTGTAGCTGGCACAATTCAGCACTGTGTTTGCCAAAAGACAGGCAGCTGCTTCCACCTCAGTCTTGAACCCAAAGGGCCCCAGTTAAAAGCACATTGTACATGATTCTGGGGCTAAAGGAAGAGACCTCAGGTCCTCTCAGGGGGAGCAGATAAAGCCGAACTTCTGCAGGAAGGAGTGGAGGGTGTAATATAAAGCTCAGCCCTTTGCTTTTATTGTTAAATTAAAATAACACAACTCAAAGGTTCAAGTCAGTCACAGTCCTTGTAAGGCACCCTGCTGACAACAGATCACTTGCTGGCAAAAGCCATGATTTGCTCCTAGAAAAGAAGAAAAAGGAGAGGAATTTGTAAACTGGTAAGAAGCAAACATCCTAGAAAGTACTTACAGTCTCCTTCCCTTTCAATAGCTATTGGCAACAATGCTGGGTCAGCCACTCTAGCCAAGTGCAGAGCAGACAGCCCTCTACGCTAAGAAAAAGAAGTTACAGCATTCCTTTCCTAAGTAGCACAAAACAGAAGTGTTACTGACAGGTTCTTTTCTCAGAAGAGAGGTCTTCATTTGTTTTTCTGCCTTAAACAGAAAATTCTGAACACTGAAGCAGCAGAATGGTCTTTTAGCGTAACCAACACAGAGGTCCTGCTAGCAGTAGCTACTATGCTGTAAGAATTTACCGCTCTTCAACTCAGGCAGTGTTTAAGTGTGACCATAACATAAAGGAAAAGGGTTAGCTCTGTGTAATAGGAAAAAGGTGACTTGAATTTGTGGAATCAAACAAAAACAAGGAAGCTAATTTGAAGGTGCTTATGAGCTTTGAAAGTATGTATCTTAAGCAACTTCAGGAAAATCCAGCAGAATTTAGGCAGCCAGGCTGCAAACAAAGGGTCCTCACCCCTGCCTTTCTCAGGTAACTTCCATATACAGACTTGCACTTTCCACCTCCACACCAGGAGACACTTTATCATGAGAGCACTGGAACAGGCTGCCCAAAGAGGCTGGGGAGTTGTCATGGTAGGCCTGAATAGGCCGAAATAGGCCTGAACATGCCCTGGTTTGCACAGACATGTTTTGCTGCTATTCCTCTCTGTTAGGGGGAGAAGCAACAGTGGAAAAGAGGACAAAGAACCCAGAGCCACTGTCTAAGGACCCTGGCCTGCCCAGACTTGTTTTGCCCATTTGCAACCTGTGATAAACAAGGTATACACACACTTGGCTTGTGCCTGCCTTGGGCAAGGCCTGTGTTTTTCCCAAATTTGGGTAAAACAAAGTTAGCTCAGCTAACTGCCATTCTGACTGGCTAATTTGGTCTTGGGCTGTATTGATAAAAAGAGATGAGCAGGTACACAAGGTGCTCTGCCATTGTATTCATGCCTGCTGCTGCCTGCTGCCACCATTGCTCTCTGCCTCTGGCAGTGATTCTGCCATTGCCTTCTGCAGCATTATGCTAAGCTATAAGCTACCTCTGCTGAACTGCCTGGAAACTGCCTGCTTCGAGTTTACCAGGAACAGGCTTTAAACGCCTCCATGCGACAGGCCTGCATAGCCAGCGTGGCACCGTGCTAAGACCGCACGTCGCAGGACGTCCTGCCTACACCTGAAAGTCTCCTGCCAAGACAGGAAGTCCTGGAGATGCACAGATCATCCAGAGGAGCCAGGATACCGACAGAGATGGTCTGCCTCCTTTCCCCAGCACCCTGTGAAGCCTGGGAAGAAGCGGAAGCCTCAGAGGCTCACAAGACATTGACAGAACCCTCTGCAAGTGTTTGGGTACTGTTTGAAGCTGTAGCTAGCCCCACGAGTCGGGCAATAATTTTGTCAGTAAATACTTAAAGCCTCTTGTAGTACACTAATTGCCTTCTGCCATAAGCAGAACGGAGCTTCCTGAGTCCATCTAGTGCATAAGCAGTATAACTAACCACAAGCAGTGTACTGACTGCAAGAAACTTTTCTTCCAGTACAATGTTTGCATTTGCTAGCTATTTCTTAAAGTGTTCTAGTTTTGCCTGTTCTCTGTGTAAGTATCCAAATTGTGTGTTTCAAACCTTGTAAATAATTTTTCTGGTGATATTTAATGTTAATAAACAGTTTTCATAGTTATTAACAATCTTTGCTTGGATATCAAAATTAATACAGATTAATTTTCTCCTTCTCTGGAGACTTTAAAAACCTTCCTGGGAAGCGTTCATATGTGGCCTGCTCTAGGTAATCCTGCTTTGGCAGGGGGGTTGCACTCAATCTCTGGAGGTCCTATCCAACTCCTAACATTCAGTGATTTGTCATGACGGAACAATTTCACAAAGCAAAACAGCACCTAAACAGGTAACTTGTTCGAGCTGTACACTACATCTGTCAAGGCAGCCACTTCCTTATTCTTAGCAAAGATGTGTCTTCAAAGAGCTGTTTTTTCATAGTGCATTCAAGGTTCCACATTTTCATTCTATAGCAAAATAAAGTCAAAGACTTCTAATGATTTCTAACCTCTTCAGTACTGACACAAAGTATGGACACTTAGATCCTTTGTGCTGTAGGAGAAAACAGTTACTGCTGAGCTGTCAGGTATTTAGTAACTCCTCAGGCTCATTCAGGACACAAAAATCTCAATTTGAACAAGTCACATTTTCTGAACAAAAAGGTTTCACTTAGAAGAAAATGAAATCTCTTCATAGCTTGTGTGTATTTCATAAATAGTCCTGGAGTCTTTCTACAGCTCTCACTGAAGTGAGATTCTTACTTTGACAGGAGGCAGGGCATTTGTTGCTTGCAATCCCCATGTCCTCAGCAACACCAAGGGAGCCAGCTTCGTGGAGTAAAGCCTCTTTAGCATATCAGTAGCAGCTATCAAGGAGACGTTGTGCCTCTGACGCTCTGTCTCAAACTTTAGAAGATGTTTTAAGGAGCCTGAAAGATAGTTTAATGCTTTCCTTAAAAATGATAGCCACAAACAAATGTGCATCTTATCTATATAGCAGTCTCCACTGACAACTAACACCACAGAAAGAGAACAGGGAAGTGGTCCCTCTTAACAAAGGCCTCCCCTCCATCAGTTAGTGCTCTTCATCTCACCACCTCTTTAACTTCCATTCTGCAGAATTTATTTTTACCTAACTTTGAGAGTTGTGGGATGGAAACTGCATCTAAGATTCTTTGACTGCTCCATGACCACTGGACAGTGAAACAGTTTTGCTTCAAAGACATTTTTACCTTTCAAACAGAGGCCAGCAGCATGCTTAAGCTGCAGAGAGGCAGTGCTTACTCTGATGTTAGCAGCAAAGGCCTATCAGACTAATCATCCTCTTGCCACTTCATTGCCTTGGATCCTTACCCAGATCACTCCCATTGAAGGCTGCTGCACGGAGGTGATGAGCTAAACAAGCAATATCACCAAACCCCAGGTTCACACCTTGTCCTGCAAGTGGGTGGACTCTGTGAGCAGCATCCCTGGAGAAAGAGAAGACAGGCAGAAATTGATATCTTTTCCTGAAGAAAGCCTTAATGGCTGACAAGCCCCAGAAGGGGTAAGTACAGCACTCCTCACCTCTATGCAATGAGCACTACCTTACACCATACATGCTTTATGTGGTACCTACTTGTGTGCTATGCTGAACTACCTGACTGCCTCTCCAGTTGTAAGAAGCAAGACAAAGGGGAGATAACAAAAAAGTAGTTCTGAAAAGAAAAAAAATACAAAGAAGTGAATAGTCAAGGTCCTCCTTCAGAGAACAGTTTCACATGTGGAACAGGCCTTCATTTTTTTTCTAAGTGACCTCAGCACAGCAGGAGCTATGTCACTGGGACCTTGCACA
Source organism: Tricholaema leucomelas (assembly GCA_013400475.1). Lineage (NCBI taxonomy): Eukaryota > Metazoa > Chordata > Aves > Piciformes > Lybiidae > Tricholaema lacrymosa > Tricholaema leucomelas. The sequence continues at coordinate 1,006,902 of WAAF01015985.1, forward strand.
AACATGTAGACAATCATGAGAAGTGGGATAACACTGAATAGAAGCAAAATCAGGTTTTTACAACCAGACATACCTTTAAAGTAGAAAGCCATACATGTTGATAATTTAATTTCTCTAATTTTAAGACTCCCTTAAGTTTGAGTGTTAAGATGTAAACAAGCACAGAGTGGGTCACAGGTTGGAAAGGTAAAATGCGTCTGAAATGCTATACAGCATTCAAGAATTACTATAAGCTACCAGTGTATTGCAGCTGTGGTGAAGAAAAAGACATGCAAGATTAGAATGTAAAAGGTGAGGCGTTTGCCTGTTTCTGTAAGCCACCATATAAAAGCCTATGGCATCCCATCTGGAACAACTCATGTTCAAGAAAGGTGAGTTTAAAACTCAAGCTGGTACATGGAAAACAAGTCCAGCATGGGGTACCAGACTGTTTCATGGGACTATACAAACCAGGAAAGAGAAATTATCTCAGAGTCCACATAGAAAGCACACACACACAGCGGACAGAGGGCTATTTGCACAAAAGAACTTGGCTGACACAAGAGCACACGGTGAAAATTGAGGCTGGATAAAGTCACACTGAAACAACGACTTGTGTCTCCCTACTCGGTGTGCTGGCTGGGAGTTGCTACACTTGTATCATTTCTAAGCACAGGCCATGCACTCACTCACTCAAAGACTCCTGCTGCCGACCTTACCCGATAAGAGCCACACGGTGTTTGACATACTCCGTTGCGTGCCCCATCCCAAGAGGGAACATGGCTCGGCTCTCTGGATCTACTTTAGCAATGCTTGGGGGCAACTGACGGACTGCAGTCCCCGAAGGCTTCAGGAGTGAAAGAGCCGACCGAAACATGGCCCCAGCTGTGTCAATGAAGTCAGAATGGTTTACATTACTCCACTGCAAAAGAACACATCTTAGATGTTAACCCAGACAAGAGAATCCAGTCATCTGAAAAAGCTTCAATTACTGAATTTTAGCCACTTGGACAAAACCATACATTAGAAGAAACATGTTTTAGGGTGTACAAGCTTCTGGCTAAGATAAAGAATCACAGAATTGTCAGGGCTGGAAGGGACCTCAAGGATCATCTAGGTCCAACACCCCTGCCACGGGCAGAGACATCTCACACTAGATCAAAGTTGCTCAGAGCCCCATCCAGCCTGGCCTTGAAAACTTCCAGAGATGGGGTCTCCACCACCTCTCTGGACAACCTGTTCCAGTGTCTCACCAGCCTCATGGTGAAAAACTTCTTCCTAACATCCAATCTGAATCTACCCACTTCTAGTTTTGCTCCATTTCCCCTAGTCCTGTCCTATCACTACCCGACATCCTAAAACGTCCCTCACCAGCTTTCTTGTAGGCCCCTTCAGATACTGGAAGGCCACAATAAAGTCTCCTCAGAGCATTCTCTTCTCCAGACTGAACAGCCTCAACACTCTCAGTCTGTCTCCATAGAAGAAGTGCTTCTATGCAAGATGAGCCTACTCTTCCCACCTTTTGGAAATTGAGGGGTTTTGTGGCTTTCAGAACAAATGTAATTTAGTCCCAAGCGGTTATCTTTTCTTTGCTCCCTGCACTTTCAGTATCAGCCTCACCAGAAGAAGGAACTTGAGAATTCATCTATCCCATTGCTATCCTTAAGACTTTTGGTTTCCATTCTATTTCTTGTGATTACAGCAGCCAGCCTCATACCAACAACAAGGCTGATACTCACAAAGGCAGAGTTGATGCTGTCCACAAAACTTTCCTCGTCAATAGCAAGAAGTTCCGATGCATGTTCATGAGATGTAGACCAGACCAGAGAGCTGGCAGTGTCAGATAGCTAGTTGAAGAGAATGTCAAGGGTAAGAGACACAAAAGAAGGAAAAAAAAAAAAAAAAGCCAAATCCCAAATATTTCCCCTCTGCCCTACCCCACATCAGTCCCTCTGAAAGTTATTCTTCCATCCCAACTTGCTACAGTAAAGTGAGAGCAGGAAAGGAAAACAAATGCAGTAACTGAAAAGTAAAGAGCCAATGGACAGATTCTGAAGAGCAGAATCAATACAGAAAGGCACAAACAGAAATCAAGTTACTAGAAAAGAACAGACTAAAAAGCAGGTTAAATAAATTAGAAAGACCGTGAATCACCTTACCGGAAGAAGAGCAATTGGCCCTGAGGGAAGGAACCTCTGCCATGCTACATTATTGTCTGTGGTCTACGATGGAAAGAAGCAAGTGGACAGCTACAAACTAGTGGCCTGGACCACCTGTTTAAGCTGTTCTGCTGCTTATGGAAGTGTCAATTAGCTGAATTTCACCTCAGACAAATGAAGGGTTGCCACTACAGCTGACTGGTCATACCGATGCTCAATGTTCTTAATCTGGGCTTCCTTCCGGACTACTGAGTTATGACCATCTGCACCAATCTGCAAAACAGAGACAAAGCAACCTCCTCAGCAGCTCCTAAGAAAGCCAATATTCCAGCCTACAAATGTCAGCCTGCACATCCACATTTTTCAGAGAATCACAGAATGTTACGGGATGGAAGGGACCTTGAGAGATCATCCAGCTCAACCCCTCTGCCAGAGCAGGGTCACCTATACCAGATCACACAGGAGCACGTCCAGGCAGGTCTTAAATTATCTCCAGAGAGGGAGATTCCACAATGCTCATGGGCAGCCTGTTCCAGTGTTCTGTCACCCTCACAGTGAAAACATTTTTCCTCATATTTTCAGGGAACTCCCTATGCCTCACCCTCCACCCATTGCCCCTTGTCTTGGTGCTGGGCACCACCAAGCAGAGCCTGACTCCCTCCTCTTCACACTCACCCTTTACACTTTTATAAATATTAATGAGGTCACCCCTCAATCTCCTCCTCTCCAAACTAAAGAGACTCAGCTCTAGTTTATTCTGGGGGAAAAAAAAAAGAAATTAAAAAAAAATCCCAAAACCCATAAGAGGTGACCCCTTCTGTTCTTGTCCAACTCAGCACAGTCACCTTCATCCAGTACAGAAAAGGCCACGCACCATGTCCCGCAGCAGATCTCAGAGAGTCATGCACTCACCTCACTCAAGCCCTCCATATAGGTGGAGAAGCATACACAGAATCAGAACCAAATCCAGTGGGAAGGATTTGGGTGAGTGATGATGCTTGATCAAACAGAAATAATAAGCCTAGTTACCAGCAATTTGGTCTGAAGTCTGCGTCCATCAGCTAACTCAATTTGGACCCATGGGCTCGTGTCGCAGCTGGGAAAGTGAAGGGGCCAGGTATACCCCACTGCTCTGCTTCCATAGAAAACCTCCACCCGGTCTGATGGGAACACAAAGCACCATGGTCACAGCATGACACAGACATGAAAAAGGAAACATTACTACAACAGCAAAGGCCACATATGCCCTAATGGCACCCAAAGAACTGACTCTGCCATTCCCAAGGCAGTCTGAAAGAACAGATCTGGCCAGCTCCTTGTCACTGCAAGGCCTGCTGCAAATAGAAAAAACTCTAGATTTGGAGAGACTGTGCTTTGAAGAACTACATATGGAACTGCTTTCCTGCTGTGTAGCCTTCAGAAGAGGTTTCTCTCTTCCCACTCAAGAAGCTGCCTGTGCCTCAGAGCTACTTGTTGGATGAATCACAGAATTAATCAGGTTGGAGAAGACCTTTAGGATCATTGAGTCCAACCTATCACCTAACCTTTCTAATTAACTAAACCATGGCACTGTCTCGTTCAGTCTCCTTTTAAACACTTTCAGGGATGGTGACCACACCACCTCCCTGGGCAGCCCATTCCCATGGGCATTCATTCTTTTTCCATGAAGAATTTCTTCCTGATGTCGAGTTTAAACCTGCCCTGGTGCAGTTTGAGACTGTGTCCTCTTGTTCTGTCACTGGGTGCCTGGCAGAAAAGACCAACCCCCCCCGGCTACAACTTCCTTTCAGGTAGTTGTAGACAGCAATGAGGTCTCCCCTGAGCCTCCTCTTCTCCAGGCTGAACAACCCCAGTTCCCTCAGCTGCTTCTCATAGGACTGTGCTCCAGCCCTTCTCTGGATACGTTCAAGCACCTCACCACCTTTCTTACATTGAGGGACCCAGAACTGTCTCCCTCTCAGAAAGTAGAGCACACAACAGAAGGCAAGTAACTGAAAGCTCTCCTCAATAAATAAAATATTAAAGAAGTTGTCCACTACCTGCTACTGCATCTAACTGTTTTGTGAGAGCAGACATAATGACATCATTCTCCACTATGTAACCCATGTCATCTAAGTCATCTTTCTCAAAAGCGATCATGGCTTCTGAACAAGCATCCCACACCTACAAAGAAAAAAATATGTGACATGAAGCTACATGATGAAGTATTGTTCCACAGCAACTATGAATACATGCACCCATCTGAACAGGGAAAGCAAGTGGCAGTCTAGAAGCAGAGAACAAGAAGACAAGTCCTGGCTTAGCATTCACTCCGAGCTGCTAAAGCACATCATGTAATTCCTTTCATGCAGCAATGTAGCTTCATCTCAAGAACTAACTGCAAAGAAAGTTTGTTATCCCTACTTTCCTGTCACATCACTAACATATAAAGCTACCCTACCACTTTGCTGTGGGGTAACCCCAGCAGGCAGCTCAGCCCCACCAAGTCACTCACTCACAGCCCCTCAACGGGATGGAGGAGAAAACTGGAAAATAAAAGTGAGAAAATTCATGGGATGAGAGAGTTGGTACAGCAAAAGCTGCACCAGAGCAAAGAAAGGAATTCATTCACTACTTCCCATCTCCAGGAAAGCAGGGCTCCATCATACACAATGGAAAGACAAATGCTGTAACTCTGAATGCCCCCACTTTCTCCTCCTTTCTCTCAGCTTTTATGGCTGAGCAGGACACTATATGCTCTAGAATAACCCTTTGGTCAGTTGGCATCAGCTGTCCTGCCTGTGTTTCCTCCCAGCTTCTTGTGCACCTTCATCTTACTCACTGTTGTGGTGGTGTGTGGAGCAGTAAAGGCCTTAGCTCGGTGTAAGCACTGCTCAGCACAACAGAAACATCCATGTACCACCAACACTGTTTCCAGCACAAATCCAAACTGCAGCATCATGTAAATTATTATGAAGAAACTAAACTCTATCGCAGCCAAAACCAGCATAAACCTTTATTTTTATTTCTAGTACCCATGCCTCAATGTTTATGGCTTCTGTTAGGAATCAACCTTTCATCCTGTAACATCAAGATGCTGAGGACAGACTGCCTATTTCTGAGCAGACTGCCACTCCCAAAAAAGTAACAGGAATAAGCACAATCTACCTTCTGCCAAAGAAAAAGCCCTTTGCATCAATAATAGAAGCACTCCTTAGAATTTAAAGCAGACAGACACACAGACATTTGCAGCCCTAAGTGAGGCACCTGCATTCGCCGGAATGGTTTCATTCTCAGGCTACAGACATGATCCCAGGCCCCAAAACCTGAAAAAGATGGACATATATGCAGGGAGACACAGGTTCATATGTGATACTGAGACCCAAATAAAACTCAAGCACACTCCACACTGGACTCCTCCCTCCCTGGCTATCAATGCCCAGACTCTGCTTGCACCAGCTCTAGGCAGGGCCAGGTCTGCCTCAACACTTCCAACAGCTCCAGCATCTCACATTACTTAACTGTTAACACAAGCCAGCAAAAGAGAAACAAGAGCTTTCCATGAACACTGTGACTCAACAGGCAACTCTCACTGTACTATCACCAAGTAATAAAGCAGTCACAGAAATACATAATCGTAATTTTTTTAGAACATTCTTCTTAAGAAATCAAGGCTCAAATCTCCCTTTAAAATGAAAATGAATCAGAAGTAGAGAGCACTAAGTGCATGCTTCTTTTGTGAACAGAACAGTTCCAATGCTAGAGAGCAACTTACAACCTTTCACTAGCCTCATGTGTCAAATATTCATAAAATAAATCAGACCAAGATACCAGAAAACAGATCCCTGCAGAGAGTGACACAGATCCAAGAGGATAATAGATTGCATATCCAAGAGGAGTCTGATTTAATCACCAGAATACAGAATACTGAGAGACAAAGGCAAGTAAGTCCTTGAGTTTCAGATGATGGCAGCACATACTCAGGAGTTTTTGTTTAAACAAAATACAACCAGCTCAGATATACTGTTTAAAATACAAAGATATCATACTTACTGCTCAGGAGGGTTGCTGAGCCTGGGGAGATGGAACTGACCCTGTTACTGTAACTGTCTGGCATGCAATCATATTCTTTCCTATGACCAGCCTCCAACAAAGCAATCTTCTTATCATGGAAGTGGATATCATGCCCTAGAATAAGCAAGATTTTTGGTAAGAACATCATAACAAAGCATCTCATTTCCTGTTTCTGTGTAATAAAACAGAAGAGATGCAAAGCTTAATAAGGAAAGGCATTTACAACACAGGTTTTGACCAGAGAAGTAAACTTCTGCAGTTTGAAGCTTTATGACCATTACCCTTCTTACTGAGATGAACGTTTTCCAGTTACAGCAAAGAGTAAACCTTTAAATTTTGTATTAATGTCACATTTTCGTACAAATTTGTGCCTGTTTTATGATGAAAGTTCATTACTGAAATATTATTGAGTGAAATCTGCACTGTTTACTCCACACACACCCATTTTTCAGAGCTTAAACATAAACTCACTTATTAGAACATGAAAACAAATTAAAACTTTTAAGATACTCAGCATCTACATTAATCATAGAATGTTGGGGTTGAAAGGGACCTCTGGAGATTGTTCTCTTTATCCTTGTATTCCGACAGTGGAATAGCACAGGCGCTTTAGATGCTACCTTTCAGTTAGAGAAGGAAAAAAAAGATGACTCAAGTGAAGAGTACATCACACTACAGCTGAATCACTCCTGCTTGTTGCATCTGACCACTGCGGTTGCAGAAAGAACCAAGACCAGCAATGGTGTCCCTAATTTACAAACACAGCTATTCTAATAACAGCAGTATCCTCAGCACCGTTTTCCAGATTGTACATAACCTGATCTTTGCACGGTCGTGGTCTGCACGTTAGCCTTAAATACCACTACTAGAGAGAATCCTTACAGAGTCCTGATCCCACTGTGGTTGTATTTAACATCACAGGCAGAACAGTATGTTTGCAAGGTAAGCCTTTATACTTGCAAAACATGACGGCGGCAGGGGCAGAAGGGAGCAGAATGTGCAGCCCTCGGCATCCGCGCCGCGGCCCGGAGCTGGCGAAGTCACAGCCTTACCCAGCACGGCAGCCATAGCGCTTCCGACCATACCCCCGCCCGACACCACTACATCGTAGAGCGGCGCAGCGGAGGCTACAGACCGGAGTGGAGTCCGTGGGCCAGCCCACAGCCGCCCACCGAGCAGAAACAGCACCCTCCGGCCGCACGCCGCCGCCATCGCTGCGGAAGTGACGATGCGCCGCCCGCCTCAGAGCGCAAGTTGCTCGGGGAAACCACGACAACGCAGTCGGGCTGCAACACCTCCTCCCGACCACCAGAGGGCGACAGGCTCCCCGTTTTGATTGGCCTCTTGTAGCCAGAAAGGCGGGGCCAGAACACTGCCGCCTCCGCTGACTGGTGGGAGCCGGGATAGGTGCCGCTGGAGGTCTGAGGCGGCGGCCTGCAGGTGAGGGGAGTGCGGAGGCTGGGCGGGGATGCTAGGGTCGTATCCCCGAAACGCGCAGGTCTCGATTGTTTTTCCTTCCAGGTGTCGCAGCCTCCCCTTAAGATGTAACGGAGCAACTCCTGTGTCTCCCGCCAAACAGAAGCTGGGTGCGGCCTCTCGAGATGGGAGGTCGGCGGTCTCCGTTAGAACCCCGCTTACCGCACCAAGCACAGTTAAGCGGTGATCTCGGGGTGTCCGAAGAGGATGAGGAACTCGAGGGTTTCATGCGGGAGGCAGCAATCCTGCGTGCAAAGCTGCGGGAGGCTCTCAGGTAGGACGGTAGCTGTTACGGATGGGAAAATAGCATGTGGGATTCCTGTCACTTTCGACCAGTGACGAGGCAGAGCATGAAGTCCCAAGATGCATGTATATGGTACCAAAACTCTGGTCACAAAGGTATTCACATAAAACATGAGTAACAAATCCTGTTCCTGTTCATCAGCTAATCACACTTAAAATTTGCTAGCAGATCACACACGTTTCTGTCCAGGGTCCAGTCTCTCCCTCTCTCAGACCTCTTGGCTTTGTGGTCAATCCAGCTTGAAGTTCCCTAGCAGATCACACACTCATGCTTTTATAGAGGAAATAGTTTGAGGAACAGGCTGCAGCAATCACCAGGCAACTGTATTGACCAGGAGACTATCACACATTATCAGCACCTCCTGCTTTATCCATCCCCTTCCACCCCTCCCCATTTTCCTGTTCTTGGTCCACCCTGATCCACCTTGAGCCTTCCCCTTTAACCCACATTTATTCCTTCCCAAGCAATCTCTTTTTACTCAGTTTCACAATCACCCTCAAACATCCTACAAGTTTGCTATTCCACTGAGACTCATTATTACCAATCATGTGGTCTTCTCAACTACCAGCCTCAATGTTCCCAGGTGAACCATTTAAGAGTTGCATTAAAGCAGTTCCTTGCAATGGCCCTACCATCAGCATTTTCAGAATGCTGTTTGTTAGGCTTTTTGCAGGTGTGTGGCTAATCTGTTGCCTCTCCTGAGTTTGTCTTTTATGCTGAGTAGCTAATCAGACAGATATCCCTAAAATTGTAACTTCCTGGTTTACTTGTGGCCTTTCTGGCAATAGACTGCTAGCAACATAATAAACTGTATTATGAAGCTAAGTAGGCATGACTGCCATTTTATACGTGGAAAATGGAAACCAAGCAAAGCTCTGCTCGTGAACTTTGGTAGCAAAGCAAAATACAGAGCCTGAGAAGGATAAGCGCTAAGCCTGTCTTTTAATGACCAGCTCAGGCTCCAGTGTCTTTATCCTAATCAGCAATGTCTCCCTTCTTTTAACTAATTCTTTTAAACAATTTAACTTATTTCCCCTTCATAATGTCTTTGTCTTAGTCATACATCTGGTAACAAAAGGCAGTCCAGTTCCTTGATTGACCTCACCTCGGACAGTACCTGGGATCAACAAAAGCCTCAATTCTTTCCTAAATCCTGCTTGAGGCCAAAAAGTGCTTCATCTCCCTGGATTCCTTCCATCACCATCCCTCAGCCTTTCAAAATGACGCTGCGGGAAGCTCGCAAAAAGTCCCAGTTGATGAAAGCATACATGTTTCTTGAACTAGACAAACACAGAGATAAAAGACAAAGCCAGGATGAAGCTGAATGTCAGAAACAATTCCGGGCACAGCCTGTACCTGCCCATGTGTTTCTGCCCCTTTATCAAGAAATAATGGAGCAGAATGAGATTCGCAGGCAAATAGCAACACAGAAAAGAAAGGAGCTGCTAATTTCAACTCAGCGGCCCTTCAGTTTCCTGGAGAAGGAGGAGAAAAAGAAAGAAGCTATCAGACAAAAGTTCCTGGCAGCAGCAACCCCAAATGAGAGCTCCAAACAGAAGCAAGCCAGTAAAAAAGTTCCTAAATCTACTTATGACCCACTCCTTGGAGATAAAGGTAAAACACCAGGGATTTTCCTGTAAGAAACAATTTCCTGCCCATCTCTTGCTGTCTCCATGCTGGGAGGTAGGATCATGGCCCATAGGGTGTTACCTAAAGTATAAAGCCAGTGTCACTACATCCCCTGGTGTTGCCTAATTTGCTGTGTATCGCTGGTCATTACATTTCATCTAGACACCCTTATAGTACAGGAGAGTATCCTAAATTTAGTAGCCTTCCATCAGTGTTGTCAACAGCAGTTCTGTGCCACTCCCCAGCATATATGGGTACACAGATTTCCATACCCTTTTTGCTGCAAATCATAACATTTTGGGAATCCTTCCCTGCATTGGATTCCATGCCTAAAGGGACTGGAATAATTTGTTGCACAAATGTGAAAACAGAAGTGTCCAAGGTCTGTCTTGACACTTAACAATTTTAGCCTAACACAAGTGATCTCTACTGCACAGAACCCCTAGAGGAAAAATATTTCCTGAACTCAAATCAGACTCAGTTCTGAATTACAGTGCAGCAGTCCATACTCCTGCCATGCTCTGATACTACCTTCCTACTTGTTCTCCAACTTCAGAAGTGCTAAGACAGATAGTAGGTGCCAGGACCATTCTAGACAGAGGAACAGACAAAGTAAATATCCTGATGCTCACTTTCTTTCAGATGGCTTAAGCCTCCACAGTTTTAACTTTGAAATAAGCTACAGACTCCACTCTTGAATATAGGAACTAAACCAGTTCTTGATAGTTCTCATTGCTTTTCTTACCCTTTTCCCCCCTCACTGTTTCCCACTATTTTCTTCTTGAGTATACACCAGTCCAGTTTTCATCAGAAAACATTCTGTTGTGGTGTACTAAATTAAATTAATTATAAAGGTAAAAGAGAGCAAAAGGACAACCCCTGTTTTACCTGAGAAGGAATGAACGTTTCATACCTGAGTCAATGCAAATTTACAAATATACTCAAAAAAGTTTACTTTTGCAAGCAGCAGTATTGATTTTTTTTCCTCCAAAAAGTGACGACCCAACATGCAGCCAACCATTTGCATTTTTAAACACTTACTGCTGCACAGGAAAGGAGTCACTTTGACACTACCACATCTTCTTTCTATGGGAACTTTTTCACATAACTCCTAAGATCCCATCAAATGCTTCCTACTTAAAATTTTTTCCAATATAGACAGACACCGCTGGATATTACACAGAAAAGTCATAATCTGTTACAAGTGTATTTGAACATGCCATTTGGATCACACAGTCAACATAAAGACAAAGTCCCATTAATCAACATAACACTTTTGCAAGACAAAGGGCACAAGTTACCTGGTACCCTTAAGAGGAGAAAGCCTGTTCAGTAACTACCTCTGATAAGTGAGAGATACCTAGAGATTAATGCCTAAGAGATTCTACCATGTTTATTCTGTTATCTTTGAAACATTTTTTTTTCCCTGGGAGGCTAAGAGAGCGGCTGGGAAGTGAGGAGAGAGGACACAGGATGCGTGGCCTCTCCTATATGTGTACAGCTGTGTGGTGACAATTTCACAGCCGTTGACGTCACTCATTCTTCTCATTGCTTTGCTTTTGATTCATTAGAAGCTGAACTCTACAGAGAAATCCGCATTCAAATGAGAGCAAAGGATTTGCTTAAGAACTCCGTAGCTCCCATAGATACAAGCGCCTGTCGGAGAGAGCCTCAGTCCCGAACTGCCAGTAAAACTAAGCAGAAAAGACTTGGCTTCTTGCAGGACAAAACTTTCAGCTTCAGGCCAAAGATTAATACAGCAGTACCAGATTTTGAAGGACTTTACTGGGCATTTCAGACGGAAGCAGCAAGGAGACAAGAAGTCAAAGAGGCAACTTGTAATAAGCCATTCAAGCTAAGAACCTCCAGTCTCCATGGCAGGCAGAGGCAGGCTAATGACAAGATAAAGGTGAGATGGCTGGGTATTTCCATGGTACTGCTTTTTCCAATCAAAATAGAAACTGCTTAAGTTTTTTTGCATGTTTATGGATAGTTAACATCCTGTGACCTTTGTCCTTGTTTTGGGAGTACAGCAGAATAGTAGGACAAAACAGAGAACAAAATTCTATACGAAGAGATGAGCTATGACACCTAATCACTCTACTCCACCTCAGCCTCTATGTAAATCCCTACTGATAGAAGAGAGAAGAATGAGTGCACTGTCCATCCACCTCAACTGTTCTTTTTCATAGTCCAAGAACAGAAGAGATTCTGTACTGTAAATAAATACACTGAATAAAGTGTTGGCTTTTTTTTTTCTTTCAGGATTCTCAGACGCTTTCCAAGGTTTCAGTGCAAAAAAGTCATTCTTTGACTGGCCTTTCCTCTCTGTCCTCCAATACCCTTCCAGTGTACATTACAGATGCAACTAGAAAAAGAGATTCTGCTATTAGGTAAGTAAAAGACTTTGCCTACAAGAATACACACCAACTAATGACCAAAATGGAAGAAAACATGCTGGTGCTTTTCTTCATCACATCAACTACATAGAAAATACTTTTCCTAAACGTTTCTCTGTCATCTTTCATTGCTAATTGCTTTCACCTTGATTTCAGAGCTACAGCCGTGTATGTCTGAAATTAAAAATGAGATTATGAAATCCTGAGAGTACTCCAAAAGTTAAATGCCCTGCTAGCACATCGTCTGACAGTCTTAAGTGAGCTCATTAGTTGGCTTTTTTTCTATACAGATACTCCCAAGATAACAAAAAGGAAGGGGATAAAGAAAGAATGTATTGGGTGGAGAAACAGAAGAAGAAATGTCAGGCTATCCGAAAGTCAGTGAACAGCCGAGCAAAAGCCCTGGATCCACATAAAAGTCTGGAGGAAACACACAAGGAGAAGTTGAAACAGAACTGGTTAGTATCCTGTTCTGCATAGAAATAACCATTTACTTTACTAATTGGGTATCATCAGATAATTCCTTAGTAGTAATTTGGTCTAAGAACATTCCTAGCCAAAAGTTTTTGGCTGTCATACCCATTCCACATTAATTTGGATTTCTTGACAATTTCATTCTGCCCCTTCCACACAAAACAGTTTCCTTTAGATTAACACGTGTGGACACTAGTTTGTACAAACAAGCCTACTGAAATGTGTCATTTGGTAAAGCACACCCAAGACAAGGTTTTCTGCACATGTGAACTCTGGTTCTCTGCTTACAGTCTAGTAATAAAGCTTTGCTAATGGTTCACAACTTGCCCACAATAGGATTTTTTTTTTTGGCTCAGCTTTTGGAATGAATTACCAGAGCCATTTCAGTGGTTATTGAGTATTTATCTTTCTTTATCAGCTACAGTCAAAGGAAACCTGTACTAAACAGGCAACTTTTCCATTTCAGGCAAAATATGAGAGACAGAACAAAAGAATACAGAAAGGAGCTGGAAGAAATGCAGCTGCGAATGAAGGACAGACCATACCTCTTTGAACAGGTCACCAAGGTAACTGGTCAAAGTTCCAGAGTGTTTGTGGGTGACAGGATACATTATTTGTGGTTGCATTCAGCACATCACATCCAACACACAGTACCAGCTGCAAATCTGTATTGCTCTTGAGGTACAGATACCATCACTTTATAAGGTACTTTTTCACCTGGGTTTTCTTTTCACAGTTCTATCACCTTGCAGGGATGATACCTGGTTAGAGACATAGTGACACATTGACAATATGCTGATTCAAGATTTCTCAATAAAAGTACCCTTCTGAGTCAGACTTTCTGCTCAGATAAGTTTGAGTCTTTAATAGAGGCAGAGAACACATTTGTATGATAAATGTTGTCATCATTTTTGTTTGCCATATAGGCAAGAATTCACCAGTATCAATAGCATTCACGCACTCTGAGACAAGATTTCTATCTTTCAGTAACTGGCCAGTCCCTCTGGTAAACTGTCACCTAAGACTATGTTAATTTCTAATGTTTGTTTGGAGATAATAAGGGCATAGAATGCAGGCTGCTTGGTTTTCAGTTTCATGAGGAAGACCTGATAGGAAGCTATGTCACAGGTGCTCTCCATTTACTAAACTCCACCCTTGTTAGTACTTACAAATTACAAGCAAACATGCTCCCAGAATTTCTCATAACCCCTTTTTGCACATATTCTCAATGTGAGTATCAGAGTCAGACACAAATGTGTTAGTCTGGTGAGACTGGAATGATGTAGAAGCAGAACAGGAGAAGGAAGGGAAAAAGAACAGGAGTAGGAAAACATGTGCTTTGGCTTTGAGAGATGGGAAATATTGTCCTGGTATTCAGGTTTGGGACTGTATTGTATGGACAGCAAAACATTTTTTATGGGGTCTTTGCTGTCCTCTTGTTCTCCTTAGATGTGTCAGCCATAAACTTCAAACCAACTTGGGTGTTACAGGGAAGCCCCAGTTCTCTGCTTACTGATCTAACTTTTGAATCCATAGCGTGACGCTCGTCAGGGAGCAGAGCGTCGCTACATGCACACCCTCCAGCAGGCTGGGCTAAGTGAGGAATTTGTAAGAAAGAAAGGGAAAGATGCCACTGACTTGCTGGAAGAAGAATCTGATGTTCACAGGTAATAAAACCAATGTAGTAGCACTCTGCAGCCTTTGACTAAAAACACTGTCCATGTTCATTAAAACATTCTAGTTTGTATCTCTTATTAAGCATCATGGCTTCTCTCTCAACTGCTGTGGCTGCAGCACTCTATTTCTTATGCATGGGGCTAAGCAGCATGTAAGAATCGCAGACATTAGCTGTTACTTCTGCAGAGTCTCCAGACCTGAGGATGGAAAGGATGACTGTACCCCAGAGGAAGAAGAACATCAAGAGGAACAGAACAAAAAAGAAATAGCAACATAAGATCTCGCAGAAGAATCCACTAATCAGCTCTTGATTCTTTTTTTTTTTGATCAAGATTCTCCAGGTTAATCCTTGGGAACTTCATGGTTTAGGCCAACACACTGACATTTAAGATCTGAGAACTTAGTAAAGGGGGAAAAAAGCTGTTGTTTAGAGCATGTCTTGTCCAGCCCAGCAAACTCTGCATCCTCCCTTAGTCTTCACAAGTGTTCATGTAAGCTATTTCACTTTCTTGAGCAGGAAACATAACAAGTTTAAAAGGTTGATATATGTGGTAGGAGGCTTTTAAACAAGGTCGTTCTAAAAAAACAAAACTGCTTGGGGAAGACTCAGAAGTCTCCATTTCTCTTCATTCACTTATTAGCAGCTCCCATATAGACAGACTGCTGCTTCTTTCCAAAAGAAAATGCTCCCATATTTCATTATTTGAATCTGTTTTAACATCCTACCAATTTAAGTCATTAATTTGACTTGAAAAAACACCAAAACTATGAAGAGGGTCATCATTAAAGAATGTATCACCTTAGATTGCTGTTGACATAATGATACCAATACTGTGACAGCAAAGATGGATTTCAGTGGTAAAAAAAATAGAAGTTACCTGTCAGCATGTTGCACTCAAATGCCTAGCACATCTTCCATGATGTATTTCACCTATTAGTGGCCTTCCTTTACCTGACAGTAATAATGATCTCAAAATTACAAACCCTTACCACCTGGGATGTTTTTTGAGAATTACATTAAGCACTCTTGAGATTTAAAAAAAACCAAACATCAACCTATAATGTTTCTGCATTGTCCACTTTCATCTCAATCATCCTTTGCTCACTTTTTGAATAGAGGCTGCGTCACTTTTCATCTTTGTCACCTCAATCCATTTCTTCTTACAGCATAGCAACAAAACTCATTCACAAATCAGAAACACAGTACCTGTTAGAGCTATCACATTAAAGATGTAAGACTGAGTTAATGACATTTTTAATCATGACGAAGTACTAGATCAAAGAATTTATGCCCCTAGGATTTCAGGCTGCTGTGTTACACTTCTGCAGAGATTAACAGGTAGCTGAATGCATTGGTTTGCAGCTGTTTTACTGACGCACAATCTCCACACCAAGAAGAGACTTAAGCACCCGGGAAAGTTTGAGAAAGGCTGAATTGGTGTACTACTTTCTACTTAGGTTTAATTGTGTAGGACACGCAAAGGCTGTTCTTTCTCCTGCATCCCCTGGAAAAGTGTAGTGATGTAATATTGTCACCATGCCTTGTCACACTGAAAGAGGAAGGAAAGCTAAGTTTCTTCCATGCTCCCAGTCTGAAGTTTAAAGTCCATTAGATGTGTATGATGTATCTGGAGAAGTGAGAGTGAAGTTTTAACTTATACATTTTAAGAAGTATTTACTGAAATTGGTTGCTAATTCCCATAATGCTTGATTATACTGGAAAAGGCAATTTCCAAGTATGTGAAATTTAAAGGAAAACTTTTAAGAAAGGAAGCATAAGGGCTTGATTTTAATTTAATATATGGGATATTAAATTAATATAAGGAATATTATGCAATATTCCTGTAACAAATGCTAAGGTGACATGCATGAATACAATAACAGGTAAATCCAAGTTTTAATATTGGTCCCTAAACAGAAATTACTAAATGGTGAGTTTGAAGCTTTTGCTTTCATAAGTAACTGAAATTTATTAACATCCTTTCCACTAAACCAATTGTTGTTCTAAAAGAGATTGTAATCTCTTAAGGTATGTCAGTATGGAAATAAAGAATTTAAACTTTTACTCTGTTATGGGGGGTTTTTTTTGCATTTTATGAAAATATTTGGTTATTTTTTAAGTTTGAAGAATTACAGCCTGTTCAGATAACCTTTAAAAATACTGTAGTATAAAAGAAATCTCACTTGAGCACCTG
The DNA here is from genome assembly GCA_013400475.1 of Tricholaema leucomelas. Taxonomy (NCBI): domain Eukaryota; kingdom Metazoa; phylum Chordata; class Aves; order Piciformes; family Lybiidae; genus Tricholaema lacrymosa; species Tricholaema leucomelas. The sequence goes on from WAAF01015985.1 coordinate 1,023,247, forward strand.
CCATCAACCAATGATATGGTAACCACATCAGATCCTTCTGCAAGAACCTCCAAATCACATCTTTATCAACATCAACACTACCTTTTCATTCAGCTAGGAAGCAATAATACCCCAAAGCACTCTCTTCACATAGAAGTTGTTACAGACAGTACCTCAAAGCTCTGCATTCTTATTAATCCATTTCTGAAGAAAGTCTTTAGGTCAACAAAAACTTCAGAACATCCAAATGGTAACATTCATTTAAAAGGCCTGATATACCAAACACATTCGGGAGGAAAAACCTGACTGGAGAAAGCAGGAAAAGCACACAGCACTTGTAGTTAAGTGATCTCAAGTAATACATTTATTTCAGATAGTAAGTCAGCTTCTGACAGTCAGACGTATTAGAATATAGTCTCTGAAGGTAAAGGATGGAAGGAAGGCCTGGTACTCAGTGTTTGTACCGTACCTAGTACAATGAGGTTCTGGTCCTTAACTGGGGCTTCTGGGTGCTCCAGCAAAAAAAAAAACAACAAACCAAACCAAGCAAAAAACCCTCCATACTTCAGGCTTTTCAGGCTTTAGGAGAATGGACTGCATAAACAGTTTCAAAATGGCATTCCACAATGTGGGCTAAATGACACCTAAGCAGTGGACTTCACCTTCTAAGCTCTGCAAGAGAGAAACTTGGTCCGGTAGGTCTTCTCCAACTCCAGTTTTGTGATTCACTCTCCATCTACCCACCTGCTCTGCACAGTAAAACCAATGTTTGCTCATTCCACTGCAACACAGTGAGCCTCAGGGAGGAACGATAGATCCCACTTTAGTCACCACATATGAGAGGGCGGAAAAAAGAGCAGCTGGTCTCACCCTCCTCTACTCCAATAATAGACTCAGTATCTGGCAGATGCAGAGACTCAACACCAAGGCTGGGCTGAGAGTTCATGGAGATGAGATTCTTACTGTGCACTGTAGATTCTTCCAGCAAACTGCTGCCCATCAGTGACTCTATAGGGGAAAAAAGTGTAAAACAAAATTATGATGTAATGATACTGCAATGTAAGACAGAACCCCTGCCCCACTTCATGTCACAGACTTTCCTAGACACCTACTTTATCTATTCCTACACTTTGGGCATCCAGTGAATGGTAACTTCTGCATTTATTACTTGGAGCCTTATTATGGTAACATGTCATTCAAGCTTGATCTTCTCTTTAAATAATTCACACTGCATAAAAAACCCTAGACTGCTTACAAAAATAATAAACAACCCAGAACATAAATTTGGGGGAGGCGGGGGGGGGGGGCGGAAATCAAGCCAAACAAACTAGATTCATGTTAATTTTGTAAACGATAAACCTACCTGTCCTTTGATCACAATACAGAAATACAGCTTTGTCTTCTATCCTAGAAAATGAGAGGGTAAGCAATCCATCCTCATCTCCAAGAGGATCAGCCTTACTGGTTTGTGGCCTCCTGTTTTCAGGACATACATCTTCCCTTTCCTGAGCATCCACTAATTCTTCCCTGCACCTCTCTCCCCCAGAGCATGTCCTTCCTTCCTTCCTTCCTTACCTGGCTGTTCTCGCTCCCTGCTGCCAGCTGTTCCAGCGCGGGAGTGGTGTTTCCTCATATGCACATTTCTGCTACCACTCTGGGAAAATGTTTTCCCACAAATCTGGCACTGATGGGGCTTCACTCCTTAGAGTAGAATGGGGAAGAAAAACAACCCAAAAGTTACCAAGCTGGGAATAAAAGACCTCATCAACTAAGAGGCCAATAATACTGATTTGAAACAGGTATTGACACCACTGGTGTTAATTATCAGTGGAAAAAAACCCAACAGATCAGAAATATTCCCATTTTCTTGAGAGACATAAGCTCCTAAAACAGAAATGTTTAGCTGTCAGTATTGTCAGCTGTTACAAAACTCAAGCCTGGGAGTAACATAAAGCCTTCAAGTCTGATTTATAAGAAGGAACAAGTTACTTGAAATCCCTTACTCAGTGACATGGAGATACCTGATTCACATAGGTCCCATACCAAAAGCAAGGACACAAAAGCAAGGAAGCTGTCTCCTGGCATCACACAGGAAACTGACGCATCTGGTTTACATTACTGAGCAGAGACAAGATGATGACTTGCCCTTGTGAAAGGATTTACATTTTACAGGACAGTCTGTCATTTGCTTGGTAAAAATATGATGCCTGCATGTGTGAGCTCAACGGTATGAAAGCTGTGGAGTCAGAAAACATGCAGAGAACTTGGGTAATCCCCAAAGTTACTACCTGAATAAAATCCTCTCATTCTCAAACATGCCACGTTTATCAAGTGCTGATGATATTTAAGATAAAAACAGAAGACACAAGTTTTGAAACATCTGTGAAATACATTTCCATCTATTTAAAGTATATATTATTAAAAAATAAAAGAAAATCCTACCTATGGCAGAAACCTGCTCATGAGAGATTTCAGATTTCAATAGCTCTGATTAATATACAGTGGTACTAGATTCCCAAATAATAAAATGGCAGCTATGAAACAGCTACCCAGTTTGATGACATTTTAGAAATCATTTATAAAAACATACTTAAAAATGTAAAATTTAGAAACAGAAACAACTGAAAATATTGAAGTGTACAGGTTGCAGGCACCACGGAGGAAACTGTGAAAGACTAAACCAGAAGTCCTCTAGAAATCAGATTTTTCTTAAGGAAATGAAATCTGAACTTCACAGTAAAAATATTTTTCTCAGATAGGTCACAGATTGCCAGATGAAGACTCTTACCTGAGTGGACAACCAAATGTTTCCGAAGGCTGGAGTATTCAGCGAAAGAGCGGCCGCATCCCTGTGCCTCACACAGAAAGGGTTTTTCCCCTATAGAGAAATGCAAGTTCTTAGATTTCAGGATCACAGCTTGATCTGATTGTCCAAGTCTCTGAGAATAGCCTGAAGATCTCTACCTCATTCTCCCTTTAGGCCTTACATGCAACAAAGTTGGACAGAAATTACATACGTGCTTCCTATGGCTTTTAAAGCACTCTTTTCATTAGCTTTCAATAGGAAGTGCTGGCATTCTTTCTGAAATGGTCTTAGATCATCATGCACTCCCCACTGTTTCTAAATAGATCTTCCAAGTATATAAATACTAAAAGAGCAATATAAAAGCACCTGGACTATGATACAGTTTTTATGTGCAGTTCTTAACAACCAGCTTTCTGTTTCACATGCCCTCAGGATCCTGTTTCCTCTTCTGCCTCTCAGTGCCAAAACTCCCATTAACTATTTCCCTTAGTATCAGACTCTATAGTTCATTTCAGATCAGGCTGAACTTGCCAAAATCCTGTGAGAGAAGAGTAATTTCTGTGTGAAGGAACAATAATTCAGGGCACAATTTGTCCTCACTGGCTGAAATCTGTTATTTTTATAGATCTCCACAGCTATTTTTGTATTTGTCTAAATGATAAACTGGGAGGTGATTACACTATTGCAGCAGAACAGTAAGTCCGTTCTAAACGCCCTCTTAATGTAGCCTTAAATAAAAACAGAGGTAACTTTTGCCTTCAACTCCCCACTGAAGAACTCAAGTTTAACACTGTGATTTCAAGTCTGATGCAGTAGTCTAGTAACAGAGTAACAGCAAGCCCACAGGAGATTAAACAAACTATTTCAGCTATTTTATTGTCTAGCACATACATAATTCTGAGTAAACATCCTTTTATTTTTTTTTCTACTGTGATTTTTGCCTCGGCTTCTTATCTACTGTAACACTGAACAGATTTGAGGCAAAAGGATCAACACAGTATGTTTGGTTTGGCATTACAAAACTATGTAGCAGATTCTCAAACACCGATTGCACCTTCTGGATTGCTATAAATATGTGAAACCTTGCAAGAAGGAAGAAAAACTACGACTGACAAAAATAGCAGCACAGTTTCATGGATCTAGAGCTTCTAATAGACTTACATCTGCAGTTCTGTAACACCTTGGGTCTGATCAAACTCTTAATTGCACTTTGGCAATTTTCAGTTAAGAAACTTATTTACACCTCTAGAATCTACAATTCTGTTGTTCACAGAACACTCACTTTGTCATGAAGGATTATGCATGTACCAAGCTGGGCCTATTTTACCTCCACCTCAGCTAGGAGTTTCAAGTGCAAAGGACAAACTGACTGCTGTTAACACACGTTCAAAATTTTATCGCTGATGTACATAATTTTAAACTACATCACAACATCTGCACCCAAACCACGTGCTCTAGCTAGACTGCAAACTCTTTAAAACAGCAACTTTTTGGTGTGTGTATCTCTGAGCCACATGCCAGAAGGTGGTGGTGAAGTAAGGCAGAAGGCACAAATAGCTGCTGGCAGCCCACATCATCTGTGATTGTATTTAACTAGTGGGAACTTGTGCTTTCCTACTTGTCAAGGTTACTTTGAAATGTTAATCAACTGTAATGCAGTGCTTCACGCCAAGGTCGGCAGGGAGTCTCTACCAATATCTTAAGAGGCTTGAACAGGACTATTTAAGTGGCACGATAACCCTGAGGCTTAAAAAAAAAAATAAAACAAACCCCCCAAACCATCAGAATATTCACTATGAACTTTGCAAACTATTACACTGCTGATTATTTTAGCAGTAACTCATGTGCCTTTCTCATTTTTCTAGGATAAAAACGCCTAAACCACTTCATGCAGTTGTCAAGATTTTGGCTGGTACACCAGCTTCTAAAAACATTGACAAGGCAGGATCAAATTCTCCAGAAGAGACAGCACAAACAAACCATGCAAGAAATACTGCACTATGAAAAAAAAAAAAGTTCCTGTTATATTTGATACAAAAAGCTGAGCATGAGTTAAGAGTACACAGGCTCCAGCATATGGTAACATTTCAAATTAGCATCAGCACAAACAGAGCAGTTTGCATGCCAAAATACTGTCTTTTAATCACTGCCTTTTTCTGCTAGAAATTGCTACTATATTTTTGCTACTCATTCTACTGTATGTCTCATTTCCCTAAATTTCCCACATGTAGTAATTCTACTAGCACCACAGGCAACATAAGCTAGCTAGACTCAGCCAGATGTCAGTACAGCTATGACTGTGTCCACCAGGACTACATACTGGAGAAGTATCTAAACTGCTGTGCCTTTCAGGAATTTAAAACAGCTTCTTTACCAAAACCAATCACAGCAATTGTGTCTAGTAACTATTCACTTAAGAACAGTCTAATCTCTCCCCAAAACAACATAAAACCCTCCCTCCATCACACAGCTGGAGGTGAGAAAAACTTCAGAGCATGGGTCTGAGCAGAGTACAGAACCATCACACATAGTATTTGAAGGGTGAAAATATACAAGATAGTAAGGGAGGTAAGCAGTAGATCAATGTAAATTGACAGAAAAAAGACATTAGTGGAAGGCAGAGCTAAACAACATAACATTCTCAAAAGTCTGAAGACAGAGGAAGAAAGGGTTTACTCCTCAGTTAAGACCCCACCTCTGCAGACTACAAATAGGTGAGGTCTAAAACACACCAGTGTGAATTCGGAGGTGATTCTTCAGGTTTCCAGCTGTTGTGAACTGTTTCCCACAGCCCAGTTCTGTGCACACAAAGGGTTTTTCACCATTGTGAGTTCTCATGTGCACCTTCAGCCTCTGTAAGACATAGAAGCTTTTTCCACAGCCTTCTGCTGGGCAGGTGAAGGAGCGGTCATTCCTGGAAAGCAACAGAATATCTGTTTCAGTACCAGCTACTGCAATGCATTTTTCCTGATCACTTTTTTTTTTTTTATGTTAAATAAAAAGCAGAACAATTTTAAACAAAATTAATTATATCACAAAAAGGAAAGACTCAGATGAAGTAAGTGACCTAAATTAGTCTTGGGTGGTGCACTGGAAGCATTCATTCAGGTAGGACTTTTTCAACCATATTATCTTATTTATTCTCTACTCCGGATAATTTAGTAAAACAGAGCAGCAGATTATATAAGAGTGTTGTGGAATTTAATTCACTGGAGAATCAAAAGTGACTGTGTGTACATAAACCACACAATTACTGCTGGCCCTGTCTCAGAGCAAGGTGATGGGTTAACGTCTACAGAAGTCCTTCCTAGTTTTTAAGCTTCATGTCCACAATTCACCTTAAGAGACTGCCAATTTCGTAGCCAACAAATGATTAACGTTAGAGTAAGCAACTTAGTTCAAGGATACATAAAAATATTATAGCATCCTACAAGTTCTAATGTTCGCTATATAAGAGGTATATCTGTTAAAAATACAAATATTCTAAGCCAAACACTACCAAGAATCTGCACAAATAATCTAAATCTAGCCCAAAAGTTTCAATATAGATGACCTAAAATAAGCAGCAGGCCTAGCATTTCTAAGGGCAACCGCAGGTTTTCACAGCTTGTCCATACCAAAAATTAACACTACTCCAAATACAGAGCACAGTTTTTCAAAGCCAACTGTGTGACAACACACAGCTTTATTCTGCTCACCGGTGTGTTTTCAAGTGATACTTGAAGTGAGCTGGCCACACAAATGTCCGGTCGCAGCCCTCAACTGTACACTTCAGCTTCCTCTCCACACGAGATAAATGAGGAATGGGGCTAGAGTCTTTCTGCTGCCCATCTCCTGAGCAAAGATGAACATTTTCACCTGGAAGAAAAAGCCCACCAAAATCTAAAAAGCATATACAGATTACTATAACATGTCAAATTTAATAGATAAACCCAGCATCACAGGAGATACAGGACCACAAAGTAGACATGTCCCTGGCTACTAACTGTTTACATATCACAAAATCACAGAATATATTTGGTTGGAACAGACCTCAAAAATCATCCAATCCACCCTTCAATCCAGCACTGAAGGGTCAACACTAAACCATGTCCAGAGGCTGCTGAACACCTCCAGCGATGGTGACCCCACCACTGCCCTGAGCAAACCATTCCACTGTTTGAGAACTCTTTCAGTGAAGAAGCATTTCTTAATATCCAGCCTAAACCTCCCCTAGTAAAGCTTGTAAGCTTTTTCTCTAGCCCCATTGCTTGCCACCAAGGAGAAGAGGCTGCCCTCTCCTGGCTCCTACCTCCCTTCAGGTAGTGGTAGAGCATGACAAGATCTTCCTTCAGCCTTCTCTTCTCCAGACTGAACCACCCCAGCTCCCTCAGACACTACTTGTAGGTCATGTCCTATATGATGCCACCTAGCCGATAACAGGGATCAGACTCAGATTTGCAAACCTCACCAGGTCCACAAACCATTCCCGACAAGGTATATGTACTCGAGCAGCTGCTATCAGACAATGCTTATCATAAGAACAGAAAGCTAATACAACATGCTCAAAAATCATAACCCATCACCAATATCAATCAAGAAACTTTAGGTATGTGCTAGTTTGAAGCTAGCTAGAATCTTTTGGTGAGAAGAATTAGATTACAGGCTGTGAAAGAGAAACAATGGTGATGTCTACTTCACTCATAGGCTTGCCGAGATGTATAAGAACAAGTGTAAAAACACAGATACGGCATTCGGGCACTGCCTGGGCTGTGGGCTGCATTTCTCTCTAACCTCACCCTCCATCTCTCTGATTAATCCACTTGCTTCCTAACCCCCCTGGCCAACCCTCCATTCTTCCTTGGGGCACAAGGCAACATCTAGGGTAAGGTAGAGGGGTGGGAGAAGGTGGAAGGGCGGTTGGGAGCCCCTCCTGGGGACTCAGGTTTCTGGGAGGGGAGTTGTGTTTTTGTATTACCTTTTGTTTTGTATATTTCTGTCTATAACTGTATATACTGTAAATATCTGCTTGTATATTGTGCTAGCTGTAAATAATAAGCTTCATTCAATTTCCAGAGCCAGCTGAGTCTAGTCTGGGTGATTTCCAAAGTGTGTGTGGACTGGCAGGTAACACCCAAACCACCACAAGGTACCAGACAGAAAACTCTTTCTAAAAACATCTTAGCTCAAAAGCAAATGAAAAAAAAATATTGCAGCTGTTCCTCCACAAAGTTGACCTCCAAACCCACTGTAGCTAAGAAAGCATGAATTACAGCATGCATTAAAAATAGACACTTGAAAGTGAAAATGAAAGCTTAAACACAAGCAGTCAGAAAGAAGACACTCTTAACATGTACCAGAGAACAGGCAGACTGCAATGGAACTGCTGGGTCCACTGAAGTTCATTCCCTGAGAAAAAATTAGGAGCCTATTTATAGTGCCGACAAAATATATGCTTGTGCTGTATAAAACTGGCAGTGATGATTTGAAGACATTCAAACAGATTAAAAAAGAAGCAAGAGAGGAATAAACAAGCTGAAACTCAAGTCCTTGTATTGAACAGCCAACTTTTGAGAAAGAATCAGGGGATCTCCTACCATTATTGCTTGCTTTGGCACTCTTAGCAAGCTGTGCCCGAGTGGCAGCAATCAAACTGTCATGGGCCAATTCTTGCACTCGTAGGAACCACGGGGTACTGCTATCTGTGCTATCATGAGACAGAAAGTCATTCCCAGAATCTTCTGCTTCATCCTGAACAAACACCAAGTGCTCTGCTGGAGACCCCAGTCCTAGAAAAGAAGACAATGTCATGAAACATAATAATAATGTAAGAGAAGGAAACCATAGTGCAGACTACAGTGCATAATAGCACAGATACAGCAGTTGCGCTGTAGTCTGCACTGACCTCCACGTTATACAAAGCTGCTGATTAAACACTCCTATATCTGATAACGCCCAGCAAATTTTGTGGTCTTTCTCCTTCATAAGCAGCAAGGACATAGTTATTTCTCCTGCATTCTCAAGTCATCTGTGTGGATATGTCTTAGACAAACAGAAGAATCACCTGCTCTTGTTAGATTGAGAAGAATAAATGAAGTGCTGTCATTGGGCTGGAGGTCTTGCAGTAAGCTGGAAGTCTCTGGAGTTGACAGAAGTTCAGGTGATTTCTGTACGTTCTGTGCCCTTGTTTCCTCTCCATCAGGGCCCACATTTACCTGAAGGCTTCTCAAGACAGCAGATGAAGAAATGTCTTTGGAAGAATTAGTGTGACTTGGAGAAGTGAGATCTCTTTCATCATCTAGTGCAGAAAGTGAAGCCAGAGTAAATAAAAGTATAAATATGCTACAACTAAAAAGCTATCTATGAAATTATTTCTCTAATAAAAAAAGATTAGAACTTGAGAGAGATCAGAGGGGGAAGGAATTTTCTAACTAGTCAGATTTCACTACTAAATGAGAAAAGTTTTAGTCACCCTTCTGAATTTGTTCTTCCATTCCTGGAATGCTTTATCAGCAAGAGGCAGTGGACCACAGTGGCGCAGTAAAGACAGCTGTGTGAAGGGCACGATTGCAAAGATCTGACGCAGAGATTTTACCTGGCAACATGAGTCTGTTGCATTCTGAGGTCTCGGTCACAGGAAGGAGAGAGAGACAGGTGATGTCTTTTGGTTCTGATTCCACCAGCCCCTGCCCCAGTGGAATAGAAGTGTTCTGAACAAACTGAACCAGCAGCTGAAAAAAAGATACTGAAGATTAGGCCAAAAGCAGCATAATACAAAGTAAATTATGTGAGCCAAACATGCTCTAAACCCAGTCCATTATTCCTGTGCTGGTTTGAGGCTAATTGGAATATTTTACTGAAAGAAATTAAATCCTTAGCTGTAAGAAGAAAAAAGTCCTGTATCACTCCTTTTTTTCTGCTGAGAAACACAACTAGTCAAAAAAGACACTTCTTACACACTTCTCAGTTAGCTCTCACTTCAGTTCTGCTCCTTCTTTCTGGCAGTCTGGTCCCTGTGGTTGCTTCTGCCTTAATTCTAATCCAACCTAATCCTTTTTTTTCCCCTCTAGCTTTCCTGTCATCTTTTTGACATCTCATCTCAGATTTCTCCTGATTTATCACGTGAGATATATGTGGGTTGATCTGGTTATTTTTGAAGGGAGGGAAAGAGGGAGGAGGAAGGGGGTTTGGGTCGGGAGCCCTCCTCTGATTTCTGGAAGGGGTACTGTGTTTCTGTATTACTTTTAACTTGTATGTAACTGTATATATATGCTTGTATACTGTGCTAAGCTGTAAATACAGCTTCACTCCTTAACTTCCAGCTTGGATGAGTGTAGTCTGGGTGATTTCCTAAGAGTAGGGGCAGCGGGTAACACCCAAACCATCACAGTTCCCTACTGTCTTGTAGGGAGCAGCCTGTCATCACTGACAACTATGAACTTAAAAATTAAGTCTGAAGTCATTCAGATGCCACTGGAAGTTGGCCACAAGCCAGACTGTAGAGTAAAAGGTTAGCATTCTTTCCTCTTAGGCATAAGATTATCCAGAGGACTTAGTCCAAACAGGGAACTATTGGTATGTTGTCAAAAAAATACATAGGCAGTAAGACGGTTCCTCCCCAAGGCCATGCATAGTAACTTAAGATTCTTAAAAAGCAGAAGAAAGATGGGTAAAAAGAGAATTAGGAATAACAGAGCAAGGCAACCAGAAGTTTGGGCTAGAAAATGTGAGCAGCAAGACTGTTTTATATTACTGTATTTTCTTACGTTTATAAGTTGTGACCACTACTCTGCCTACACCACCACAAAGCACTTGTTTTACAGTCTCCTCTATTTTTATACAGAAAGCCTTAGGTAAACTACAATAGGAAAGCAAACTCTCCACATAGCAGCTTTAAATTCCTAGGTCAAAGCAAAATGTAGCATCCACAAGCAGATGTCCAGCAAAGAGATGATTTTTTAATTACTAAAGTAATAACAAACTAGTACACAGAATTAAAAGGGGGCAACATAACTAAACAAGGTGATATGAATCATGGTCATTATTAAAATTTGGAATAACCCTCCCACACCCAACTAAAGCAAACCACACACTCTGTATCAAAAAAAATCAGAGAAATCCTTTCACAGTTTTGCCTTGGCAGCTAAGCACTTTCACAAACCTTCCTTCCTGTTCAAGATCATTGAATATTTTTTGTGACAATTACAGCAACTCGAATATGGGGGGGGGGGAGGGTGGGAAATCACTGTAAATATTGTCATGCTTTAAGTTTCTTTCAGTTTGGTTTCACATCTAAAGGTAAAGAGGAAATTGTAAGGGCATCTGGTATTTGGCCCTTCAGCATAAATGACTGCCAAGGAATGGGAGAGGTGCTAAATACACGGTTAGACAAATTCTGACAAACTTCAGATAAGAATGTTACAAAGAGCAGAATTCTTGGTACACTGATGGATGAGCCAAACAGAACAGACTTGAGTGTCACCTTGAAGAAATTCAACCAGAAACTTTGTAAGAAACAGAACATTATTACCATGAATATTCAGAACACATCTCATAGGCAAGAACAAACTTACGAGGGAACTTCCAGAACATTAATAATAAATAAAACTTAATAATAAGATGTATTAAGAGGAAACCGTGGGAATGTCAAAACCCTAGGGCGGCTTAGGGGAAAGATCAAAGGTGGGGAAAGGGAAGAGACAAAGTGGATAGGAGAGGAAAAACCACAGGAAGGGAGTGAGGGATAATATGGGTCAACATTAGCAGGCTGCAGGTCAGTACACATCTCTGTCTCTCCTCACTGTAGTCTGTTCTGTCCTCTCAAATGCTGTTTGCTCCTAAACAGGTTTCCAATACATCATCTAGCTAACTTCACACTGGACTAGCCTATGAATTGGAGGAAACCACATTCTGGAAACCCAAAATCCCAGCCAGAGGATGGAAACCCCAGGGCCTAGAGATGGATACTGAAAGGACTCAAGGTTTGGAAGAGGCTGGATAGATGCACGATTGTGAGAATCCATGTCAGCTGCATGAGGGCATGCGTGATCTGCTAGCAAATTTCAAGCCTGATTACCAAACAAGCAGCAAGAGAATTAGGCCATCTGTGGACTTCCTGTTCCACGTGAAGGCCATTTATACTGACATGTGTCTGTGAAAGTACTGTCCTGCCACGTGTTAGTGTTTACAGCTGTACATATCTGTGCTGTGTGTGCACACAGGCATGCATTTGCAGTTCAGCTTCAGCCTCACTTCTCTGCACACCTGGAAAAATCCAGTGGTCTTGTCTTGAAGGACCAGGACGGGAGGAATCTTCTGGATGCTACAGCTGATCAGATCTCATAACCACATAATATCTGACATCACAAACAGGATCCAGATAGGCTGCAAGTATTCCCAAAATGGTGACTATAGAATCTCTATGTAAAGAAGGGACTGATCTCTCTGCAAATATGACCAGAGTTTGTAACCAAGCAGACAGAATAACTTGCAGCACTTAAATATGAATAACCTAACCAATATGGATAACCTAACATACAGAATATTACATACAGAGAAACAACATACAGAATATTAACAAAACACAAAAGAAATAAGAAGTGTGAGGTAGCTTTACTCTATAGCCAAGAGATCTGCTGGAATTTGAAACAAATTCTGATGTTTGCAAAATGGCATCCTTAAGTCAGAGATTCAAATTTTATAGGCCAGACATGAGTTACAGAGACAATCTATAAGCCTCAGATGGACAAAATGGGCCAAGTTCAGCTGCACCACACCAGGAAGAATTATGGGTTGTTGTTTTTTTTTTGACATAACACCTTCATGAACATACCCTCCTTTTACTCCTTCTGAAAATCCTATACATAATGCAGTCAGTGTATCTACTAAGAATGCAAAATATTCCTTTGCTCCTGCTACTAAAATAATTGTCATCTCTACTGGTCAACAAGAGATGGTTGGACAGGATATCCCATGGCCCATCACCATAAGCAGTGCAGAATGCCTGTGTGACTAAGAAGTCTGGATAATGTCCTTGACCCAAGACAGCAGGAGGAAAACAAAACCAATGAAAAATCTGTTTAAAGAAATGGGAACCCCTCCTAGAGATCCTATTGGGGGGAGGGAGAGAACCCAACCACCATAACAACCACCAAACCAAAATACACAACAAAAAAAAACTTACAGTAACAGATTAAAATACGCCCATCTGGGGTGGGCCGGGTTGGTTTCCCTTCTATAAGAGATCCCCTTCATCAGATGATTTAAAAGCCAAAAGGTGTCAGGGAGCTGCTTTGTTGAAGGGGGGAATGGCTAGGAGGGACAACGGAGGAAGGTTCTTGGGCACTAACTTTCAGATATATCCTCCCACTCGATAGCTGGAGAGCTAGACTAGACTTGTAATCGATACAGTTTCAATTTTAATGATGGAACCACTAAAAAATAAAGAGTTTAAAAGGTCATTTAGAAGAGAGAAAGTGAGGGGTGAGGAAAAGAAGGGCTGAAGCTGAAGGATGTGGAGGGCAGGAGGCCCATTAGCTAGAAACTAGGATGCCCTAGCCCCATACAACCTCTGGAAAATTAGCTCATTCACAACAGTCTCTCCTTTCGAGTCACTGATGAGGAGATAAAGCAGGGGCTAAAATACCTCCCCTCACTCTTTTTACAATAGCAAACTCAATTAATAGGTCAGAGCTGTAATTCACTTTGATCATGCCAGACCTACCCCAGGCAGCAGAAAGCACCCGGCAGTAGACCAGTGTGGTAGAGGTGGCTGGCAATACTTGGAATTGTAACACATCACCCTGGAGGCCCAAAGCATGCAAAATACAGATCTTATCAGTTTCCCAAGGAGTGCAGCTAATACAGCTGTGGGGGCAGAGTCCAGAAAAGAAAAGCAGATCCATCTGCTTGCACAAACTGTCTCCAAACAACTTTGTAACAGAAGAATTCTGGTTTACTCAAGCATTACAACATTTACTGGCACGTTGGTGGCTTCTTTAGGGATAAAACCACCAGCAAAGAAGCTTATGCAATCCATCTGTAGTGCTTTGATTGGTATTATCTAGATGTTATACAAATACAGCTAGCTCTTAATTAATGCTTTTCTCACATGGTGGTGGATATGAGAGGACATCTGTCGCTATAAGAATTATGGTGCCACGGCTCACCAGAGGATAGAAAATCACAACTGACTTTCAGAAATACTTGAACTGCTATTTGGAAGAGGTGCAAAACTGGCACCTACCAGTTTCACATTAAGATTGTAGGAAACAGTACTGACCTAACACTCTCACAATCAGAACCGGAAAGAGGGTGTGTATAGATTTGGTAACCCACAATCCAAATCAATCTTATTTTGTAGTTTAAAATAGCCGTGATCAAGATTAAAGAACGTGGTTTAGAAAACAGCACCTATGGAAAGGACGCCCTCTGTAACCACTGTAGATTTCAGGCATCCAGGGTGTTCCCACTGAAGAACAGCCTGTTCTGGGCACACTGGGAAGAAAATGCAATTTTGCTATGGGGAAATAGAACCATTATGAAAACATACCTAATTAACAGATACCTTACTTGGGTCAAGAAAAGACACAGCCCACTTAACAGCTTTTTATTTGAGGAACTGGGAAAGAAGCATTCCAACTATTTTGCTCCTTGGCTGTCAGAAAATCTATTGGAATTCGCCCACTGCAGTAACAAAGTCCCTCACCTTCTCCTTTAGGACTGGAATCAACCCAAGGTAAAGGAAAGGAAATCCTTGCAGCCCATGTTGAGGCTGCTCAGAGCTGTACAAATTTGAAGCTAGTTTTCCTGAACAGTGTGATTGGAAGGGTTTTAACTGCTCTATTAATAAACAAATACCACGTCATCTGGGCTGTGGCAAATTACCAGAATGTATCACCATTTTCTTTACAGCACCAGTTTAAGATGTCTGTAATATTGCTTATAGACTTAAGAGACAGAAACAGAAATCTCAATTAAACAAATTCAAGTTTAAAAACTTGAAAACTTCCTTGAGTCTCCTGCTCTAGGACCTCAGTCTTCCGAAGTAGAAAAGCAAGGACACAAATTAATACAGTTCTCTGCCCTTTTAAGTGTGAGAATGCATAGCTAGCTGGCCAACAGCTATTCATTCTAAAAGAGAAAGGCAAGAAATTGGAAACGTAACAAAATGAACACATTGGCCAATTGTGTTCAAGGTAATTATGTTGTGTTTACCAAATTATGGCAACAGTAACAAAGACCAGAAGCCCTCAGACACTGATCCACAGACCACTGCTGAAGTGAAATCTTGAAGAGGTTCAACTAGAGCTTTTGTAAATGCTAAGAAAACAACATTGTATCAGATGATCTGAACAGGTCTGGTAAGACCAAGCAAACTTAGTATCTGATGCAACAGCAACTGCAGGATGTACAAAACTTATTATGCAATGTTTACGGGGAGGATCAAGAGGCATCGAGGTGGGTAAGTGGAGAAAGAATCACATGTTGGGGGAGAGAAGAGATTCCAATTGCACGTTCACTAGCTGCTGGTCAGTATACTGCTGTGTTTGAGCATTGCAATCCCTTCTAATTACCAAACATATTCATAAACATTCTACCTGAATGCACTGCTAGTGAACTTCTAATTCACTAACACGTGAGGAGAACAAAACCATAACCTCAAAAAAAAAAAATCCCAACAACCAAAACACAAATTCCAGACAGACACTGGTTAAAAAACTCTGGGTCTGGGCACAGATACCAGAAAGAGTTAGGACCTAGCAGAGACCAGAGACATCAGTGAATGTAAGTATGCAGGAGAGTTGAGTGATGAGGGTATAAATATATTCCACTAACAAATTTTAGTGCTGTCTGTGCTCAGCTCTTAATGGCACCAGTGTATGTGCTAATCTGTTTGTGACCAGCTGCACACACACACATGCATCATTGCAATTCTTTGGCCATGCTACCAGCTGAACCTGGGAATGGTCCAGCAGCTTCACACTGAGCAAGCAGGATCACCTGGGTGCTGCTGCCTACAGCGACAGGACTTTACAGCTGCTTAATGGAAACACAAGTCCTTTAAAAAACACGACTGGCTGATGCTAATAAAATAATCCAGACACCCCAAAACCAAGTAAAGTCAAATTGGTTTGAGGGAAGGACATAGTCAGTACAGTAATTAACTTTATTCTTGTAACAGAAAGAACAATATAATACTGGGAAAAAAAATGTAACCTAAGAATATGCAGGAGTATTGCCTGACCCTTGAAAGGAGGGGAAAGTCACTACAATATTTTAAATTTTTTAAACCATTCAAATCAAAACAAGGAAGCATTAGAAGATTCCTGAAAAACTGAAAACACTTTGAGAATTCTCCACATGTAAGAAACACATTGAGTAGACTCACTCAACTTTATCTAAGTGCTGCCCATAAATATTCCTGGGAATCACACCCAGTTTGCACGTGCTTACCTCAGGTTTGGATTCTAACTCATCCGATAACATTGATTCAAGTGTCCAATTCCTGCAGCCGTCCTCAGCAAGGCACAGTTGTTTTTTCAGTTCAGAGAGAACAACACTCTCTGCTTATTCTCATATTTTCCTAAACATAAAACAGTGTGGCGGTCCTTCCGCATGAAGCTGTGTTGTGCAAATATTCACTTTAACCTAAAACAACAACAAAAAGGAATATAAAGAGATAGGAACAACAACAACAAAAAAAACCAAGCAAAGCAAAAAAGGCAAGCAAATGTTGTGTGCAACTGTAAAATACACTTTGAACCACTGGGAAAACTCATTTACCCAGGTTCCTGTATCTTCATTGCCACTGAGTCAGCAAAATAACATCCTAACACTGTAAAACTGATTTTTCTGAGGCTCTTTACCATACCTAATTTTCGAAAGAAAGAAAAATAATAATTGTTTGTCCTGGAAATTTACGGGGTAAACTAAAAATCGCATAGACCTTGCAAGAGATAAGGAGGCTGAATTCCCAGCCTGCAAACGAGTAGAATCAGCAAACTGTTGAAGGAAGTCAACCATGTAAAAACAACCTGTCATCAGGAAACTTCTGCTTTTCTTGTCTGTTATTATACTTCTGTTTATGTGAAATACCCTGACAAACACAGGTTAAGTTAGCAGTTATTTCACAAATACACAGTGTTTCTTCTTTGGGCTACAAAGGAAAATGGGAACGTTCGTAGCTATTTTTGCCTACTGGGGAAGCACTCAGACATTAGCATAGGAGAAGAAAGTGAACTATGTACAGTTCTTTACTCCCTATTTGCACCATAATTACAAATCCGATTATGAGAACACTGGATCAGCTACAAAGAGAACCTAAAAGTTTTCCTCTACCACTTCTAACACCAAGCTATGAGGCACAAGGTATCCCAAGAGGAGCTTCACCGTCTACTGTCTGGGGACACGATAACAATCACGCTGAAACCAGTCACTCGGACCAACGCGGGCAGACAGGGTTCGGGAACGTTCTCGCTTGTTCACCCGCTGCCCTTTTTCAATCTGCACCCGGGAGGGCGCGCCCCGCGCGACCCACAGGGACGAGAGCCGGGGCTGTCAGGCCCGGCTGCCCCTACCTCAGCCAAGAGGGTAGAGGCAGCCAGGAGGACGCCGGCCGGAGCTCTGTGGCAGCAGGAGGAATACCTCAGCGGCACGGGGCAGGGCGGAGCGCCGAGGCCTGTCTCGGGCCGCGTCCCTCCCCCACTGCGGGGCAGGTGCGCCACCCCTCCCCTTCCCAGCGGGGGCCGGTCCGTCGCCCTGAGGGGCGGCCCGCGGTAGTAGGGGGAGCCAGGCCGCCCTCTCCCCGGATCATTTGGCTCTTGTGCCCCGCGGAAGGCGGTGAGTCCAGGAGGAGCGTCCAGGCCCCCACCTCCCCCCGCCCGCCTTACCGGCATCTCAGCTGCCCGGATGTGACGGAACCTCCGATTGGAAATGCCGATGGCTCAGAGGTGTGCGCATCTCCCCAAGCTTGATGGTGAGAGCCGTAAGGAGCGCCGCTTCCGGCCGCCACCCCCAGTTCCGGCCGCCGCCGCTACAGCTTCGCGGCGGCTGCGCGGGCAGATAGCCCTGCCCCCGCCTCTCCGCGTGTCTGTGCTCGGCAGCGCCGCCTGCCTTAAGGGCCTCACCGTGCCCGCCTGGGCCCGGCCTTTCGGAGGAGCCTCCACAGGGATTAACCTCGCTCTCCGCGTGAAGTTCCCTCCTGCCCCGTGAGCAGGGGTCTTGCCGTTTCCCTCAGCCTCAAGAGACAGAACAGTCACATCTCGGTGTCTGGCTTTTCTCTCGTTCCGTAGCGATCGTTACTAGGGCTACTGAGTACGGCTGGTTTCTCAAAGTAAATCACCGCAGCAGACACACTATTTCGGTTTGATAGAGCACACGTGGAAACCAGTTTCTTACTGGTACCTGGTTTCTCTTTCTGCTTTGCTCCAACTTGGTGTGTCTGCTCTTGCAATTGGTGATGGAGAACTCCTGAGTTCACAGCTGCTTACTACAGACACACACCAAGTTAACGATTCTGGAAACACCCATGTCTTAAAAATGTACCTTAAAACCAAGACAGGACTAAGTAATTTAGCAAGCTTGTACTTCGGGTTTTGCTTGTTAGCCTTATTTCAGTATCAGCACGTTAGCAGGACAAATAGCTCCCACAGCAGCACAGTTGGCAGGTTCTGGTCTTGACATGAGCTGCTGAACCAGTGACCTTCAGGTCTGGTAAACTTTAACTTAGTTATGACTAGTCTGTAGCACTGCAGCACAAAACAGCTGCTCGTGGGATGGTGCTGGCACCGGTGAACAATGAGAATCCCAGCAATATGAAAGTAAACCAACAGGAGCTGTTGAGGATAGCAAAACTAAGTTTCCCAGGGCTCCCTATGCACACAGCCCATCACACATGCATCATTGCAATCCTTTGGCCATACTACCATCATCTCCTGTTGTTGTATATATTAATTACTGACAGGCAAAATAACAGCAACAGAAGAATATGTGGACATAATAATCAAAGCCAAAGCCGTTTATTACTATAGCAGCAGTCTTTTTATATGCCGTGCTACAAGTTGTGGAAATTCTACAAGTTATGGAATACAGTGATTGGGTAAAATGTTGGTTTTAACATTCTTATTGGATAACAGTGAGATAATAGTGAGGTGTTGCCTATCTTGGCACAGACTACTTTCAGTTCTTTGTTCTAAGTCATGTTGCTTCCATTCAAATGTTACACAAGGCGAGAATACCAGTTTACTATGTTTCTAACCTCAATCTTAACCTGCATCAAGGGTACAACAAGAATGCGTTCCAGAGATACATTATTTATCACATTTAGCAGACTCCCTTTTTTGATTCCTGCAATCTCCTGCCTGTAAACTTCTTTGAAATGGCTTCCTCTTTTCAGCCCCTCCAATATGTGCAGCATGGCTTGTCTGACTTCCAGAAATTTAAAAATGTCTGAGATATTATCCACTTGCAGTGACTGCATTACTACTAACAAAAGCCTGCACGAGGAAATCAACTCTCAGTCAAGCTGATGACCATTTCTGGTGTCCAAGTCAAGGAAAAATGTGATTTGACACCCAGTACTGGCAGCCTCTGAGATTTGGTTGTCTCCATTGCCACACTGGCCATGCAGATAGATTGATTAATGTAATCTCACAGTCTGGCATTTAACATGTCAGACCACTTGGCCATAGCTGCGACGACCTGAAGCTTTAGACAGACCTATTTATTCACTCAAGCCTACAAAACTGAAGGTAACAGCTCCCAAGATTTGAGAGCTCAGTAAACTGGAGCTAACTATGCAAAGGTCATAGTAAAAGACTGTTGTGTTTATTATCACAGGCATGATCCTAGCATGACAAATTTACTGATCCAATACAATCCAACAAAGGTACACAGAAATACAGAACTTCATAAACCATTTTTCTTGATGACAACTCAGTAATCCCAGGGCACTGGATTGTAAAGCTTGATTATACTAAGATTCTCAGTAATCTGGGAAGTCCTTTGATTCATCATCAGCCAAACCATGTGGAATTGTTGAGTAGGTATTAAAATGTGGAGACATGTAGGCACATCAGTTCCTTTAATTTGAATTCTTTAGGCTAGATGAGTTTGGCTGCTTTAGAGCTTGCATCTTGACTGCCTGGGGAATTTTTTGTTTAATCTGACAGGGGAATCTGCAGTGCAAGTAGCAGAGCACTTACCTCTATTGTTTATGCAGGTCCAAATTACATGCACAGGTGTGTGAAGCAGCACTGGTCCCAGATGGGAGAGCTGTCCCACTAGGAATTTCCTAGTCTTACTTTCTCAGTAACATCTGCCCCTCTGAGATCCTTCTCTACAATCAAGGAGAAAAATAGAAAACTCAGTCACATTTCCCCCATGACTAGATTCAAGAAAAGATAAACTTTTGACCCCTGTTGCGAGACAGAGAAAACGGCTAGTCACAGAGTGACTGCAGAGTGGCTTGCAAAATTTCTTTGTTGATAAATTGGTTTATAACGGGACCCTATTCTGAGTGCAAAGAGATGCCTTTATTTCTCTTAGCACATCTTTTGCTCTTTTGTGTACATTTCAGTACACTCAGCTATAACATTCTTATATAAATATATGCATTTTTCCGATATACTGGCAGCACTCGATTTTATTTCAATGTTTTTAAAACCATAAAACTTACATGTGCAATTAACTTCACTGATGTTCAGCCTGTCCAGCATTAGTATGCAACAGATTTTTAAATTCTTGTCAAAGTCCGTATGCACAAGATAAGTTACGTTTCCACACCTACAGATGATGTTGGCATGGGTATTGTAAAGCGCATTAGTTTTAAGAAACAGAAAACTAAGATTTGGAGCATTTCCTTGTGTCCCAGACGCATCCAGTTCTGTCACGTGTCGAACTCTGTCGTGCTTCCCCTTTCCTCGGCAGCCAGCGCGTTTCCCGTACAGGCAGCTGGAATGCTGCTAGTTTCGCTAGCTGAAGGCATACACACAGTCAGACACTGGCCCCTAGCCTACCGCTACCCGACAGCCTTTCTCAGTTTTTCCTGACCACAAGGCGCCCGGAGCAGGCGCGGCTACTGGGGGCCCTTCCCGCGCCCGACCCTCGGCTGGGCCTGACGTTCCCACAGAGAGCAGCGGCGGCAGCAGACCCCGCAAATGCGGAACTCGCAGGGAAGCTGACTCCGGAACCTCATCCCGATCCCGGGCTTCCCACCGCACTGCGTTAGGGTGAAGAAGGCGTAAGGGGTGAGAAGGGTCCGCGCTGCAAGACCGGCCCCTCAGACTGCCGCGCCCGATGGGCAACCTGGTATTCCCGCCCTCCTCGACAGCAGAACTGCGCTTCAACCCATCGCTCTGGGTCCCGCTGCGGGGCTCAGGCGGAAGCACGCAGCCTCCGCCACAAGGTGTCGAGGGCTACGCTGCGGAACGGGACAGGACGGTAACACTAGCCACTCGCTACCGGCAAGGAAAGGTTAACAGCCAGACTTCCCCCGAGAAGTAAACATTAGCTCCGCCTCCCATTCCACCGGTGGCACGTTCCATTTCTTCCGAGGGGTAATTCCTCCTCCTTCCGCCACCAGCGGAACAGAGCGCAGCGCCGCCAGCGCGTTCGTTCACACCCAGCGCCGGAGAGCTGGGTGGTAGGTCCCGCGCGACGCTGGGCCGGCAGGGGACCCGAGCTACCTCTCCCCTCTTGCGCTCCTCCCCGCCACGCAGGGCAGTGGTAGAGCCCACTCCTCCCCTCGTCTCCCCCCTCGGTGGCGGCGCGGTTGGTGCGTCCCGGCAGTAGCCGCGTCCCGGCCGGCGCCCGCCCCCCGCCCCCTCCGCCTTGTCATTGATGTTGTTGTTTTTGTCGCAGGAGCCGGAGGCGAGGCCGGGGCCGCCGCTGCCGCCGCCTGTGGTCGCCGCAGCAGCAGCAGCGGGGCTCGGGCCGGCGCCGGGCATGTCGGTGTGTGGTCAGACGGTGGGTGCCGGCTCCCTGCCCAGTGAGCTGGTGGTTCACATCTTCTCCTTCCTGGCGGGCCCCGACCGGCTGCGGGCCTCGGCCGCCTGCTCGCACTGGCGGGAGTGCCTCTTCTACCCGGCCCTCTGGCCGCGTCTCCGCCTCAGCCTCCGCGTCTCGCCGGCCGAGCGCCCGCGCCTCGAGTTCCTCATGCGCAAGTGCGGCTGGTTCGTCCGTGAGCTTCGCGTACAGTTCGCCGCCGACAACTACCCCAGCGGCGGCGGCGGAGGGGGAGCGACGGCGGCGGCCGTGGCGGGCGAGGGCGTCGCGGCTGCGGGCGACGGGGAGGCGCCGCCGTTGTGCCCGCGCTGGCTCGACTTGCTGAGGACCTACCTGGAACTGGTGTTGTGCGTCCTGACCAGCGTCCGCAACAACAGGTACGGGTCGGGCCTGCGACGGGGAGAGGGCCGCGCCTCGCCTGGCAAGAGCATGAGCGAAGGCGATGGGGCGGTGGGTGCAGGCGGAGCCTCGAAGCCCCTTAGAACCACGCAGGGCTGGGGTCCGTCCGTCCCGTCCTCTTCCGCAGGTGAGACCTACGCTTGCTCCACGCGGGCCGGTCCCTGCGGAGGCTGCGCCTCCGGACCCCCCGGGGCCGGAGGAGTCTCACATAGGCGGCCTGGCTACCCCAGGGGGTGTTCCTGTGACTCGGAGTTGAGCGGAAGCGGAGGCGTCCTGCTTGAAACTACCCACATTTTGTCGTGTTCTGTAATTTGATGGCGAGTATAAACGTAGATCTTCAGTTGGCAAGCGGTTAGTCAATATGCAGCGCAGATACAGCCGCAATAATAAAAACTTATTCGTTCATTTGAAGGACGAGGGAACGCAGCTCAAATCGAGCAAGTGAGAGCTGTGAGTTTTGAATTTGATGCCTGATTTGGCACCCTGCTCGTGTAAGCCTCGCTACAGATGTTCTTTAAACCTCCTGAGTATGACTGAAAGATAATTGGCATGAGAAATTAGCAGAGGGGTTAAAATTAAAGCGTTGGTAACTTTCTGGAGGGAGAAGTATGTATTGCTGCCCCGATAGCGTACTATTTTCGTCTTTCTAGCTGTGACGGGTTTTGCCTTTGAAAAGCTGCACTTGCGTGCCAGCTCTTGTTATCTGCTAAACTGAGATTTAGTTCAGTTTTAACTAGGAGGAGGATTTTGTGTTTGTTTATTGAAAAAACCGCTTCAGACATAGGAGCTTCTTGGCCAAATTGAATTAAAATAGTTAGAAATATTTTCCTGTGGTTTGGTCTTCGTGTGTGTTTAGATCCTGCTTTGTCACAGATTTACACAGGTTAGATAATTTCTGATGGTTGGACTTCTTTAAAATGAAAATATCGGCATTCTTTTTACCCTGTGTGGATATGACCAAGATCAGTATCTTAAAAAAAAAAAAATCCTAATATATGGCCTCTAGTCGGCACCTAGGACAGAAAAGCAAGAATATTGCATTTAGGTTATGATGTGATTGAAAACCATGTAGATCTCAGGACAGGAAATGGTTAATATTATTTCTCCTCATTGTGCATATAGTTTTAACTACTAAGGAAAAAAGAAAGATCTATGAGTATTTCAAGGTGTGTTTAAGATGAATTGTAGATAGGTTCTGGAAAACTGTCTGCAACTGTGTCATGGTGTGGTCACAGCCTGTCTCTGATTCTGGAGGAATTAGAGGTTTGAGGCTTTCTTTGAGTCTTTATTTTGAATTATAGCAAGAGAACTTTAAATGTAATTCCTGGTTGGTTTGAAATGAATGCAAATGTGGTGTGTGAAGTCTCAGTTCCTCTGTTCTGCTGTGCCTAGCAGGTACTTCCTGTAGTGCAACTGCGATGTTTGAGAGTTAGAAACCTTACTTCTGAAAATGGCTCATTGGTCCCAGCTCATCTTTATCTTAATTTATTTCTTGCCGTGTGAGTCCTTGGCGTGCAAATAGTCTGCCTTGGATCGATCTTCTCTTGCCTTTAAAGATCCTTCACTCAACTATTGAATCTTTAGGAAATTCGATTAATGTTGCAAGTGGAAAAAATGCTGAAGAGATGTTGGTGATTATCTGAGACAAGAAATACTGCATGTACTTTTAATTTTAAAATTAATAGTATCTGTAGGAGATCTTGCCTGAGGATTTTTCGCTGGAGAAACTAGAATCCTTTTTTTGATCTGCCTCAGGGAAATGTGAGCCTGTCGAAATTAAGCGTGTTTTGAGAAGACTTTTCGGTACATTTTTCTTTGGAAGAAGGTTCGTTCTTCATGCCCTTATCTGCGACTTGTACAAGGATACTTGCTTTCCAAAGTTCTTCTTACTGATTCTGCATGCAAAGTATGGCTCAGGACTGCAGTAGAATACTCAGTAGAAGTAGTCGTTTTACCACTACCTGTTCTCTGGTAAATTAATACAATTTTGGTGGAAAGAGAGAGGTGAAAAGTTACCAACTTTGATAGTGTTTTTTGTTTGTTTGTTTTACTGTATTTTCTTGCTGTCTTCAGATGATTTGCGTGCTGCTTTTTTTTTTTTCTTGAGATGAGGAATGTATGACTGAGGAACACAGCATACTTGGTTGTTATTATAGCAGGCTCTTTTTTTAATGTGCATTTTAAAAGTGAGGGTAGGAGAATTCGCATGAAGCACTTGACCTTTGTGATTCAGATTTACGTTTTGAACAGAATTTTTTCCTCCTCCACCAGAGAAGTGGTGTTGTTTTATTATTATTATTATTATTTTGTTGTATTGTTATTCTTGCAAGGTAACTACTTTGTATTTAGTTTGCATGTAGAATTTGGGGGTTTAGCTCTTCAAGTAGAGTTTTGAGATTGAAACAAGGTCGGAAGAGGCATTACCATATGCCAGATTGCTGTTTAGTTTTTACTGTCACGGCAGGTCTGAACTGGAGGCTTTGTCACCTGCCTGATGGTTGTATTTGTTTAAAGAATGACCACAGCCATAACTCAAGGATAGTTAATCCCTTCTTGTATTTGGTGTTTGCATTGTTTGTGTCCCATACATGGGGTATCTATTGTAGTTTCCAAAATGATGGAAACAGCACCGTTTGTAACTTCTCCAGTGGCTGAATCACTGTAAATGCATTCCTTTTTTTTTGGAATTAAGTTTAAAACAGGATGGTTCTTTCATAACTCCTGTGAGCTCATGTGACAGCTTTTTGGCAGGGAAGTTGAAAGAACTTACACTTCAGAACTAGAGAGGAAGAAATCTGCTTTTGTGAAATGGTACACTGTTTCTTAACTGTGTAATCTTGTTGTAGGCTTTTAAATGTATTAGTGAGCAATATAGTAACTAGCTCTCTTCTTGCAGGAAAAAAAATACTTGACATTAGTTTGGACTTCACAGGACCAGTTTCTTCTAAGTGGATATATTCTGTGTGTGAAAAGTAATGACTAAAAATAATTTCTAGATACTCTCTCGGTAGAGGAGAATGATGTTTATTTTTGCTAGTAAGAGTATTTTCTGTACAACTTGCCCATTTGTAAGGAAATAAGTCTAGAAAAATATTTTGAAGTGACCTTTACTAGTTGTGATGGAATTAAGGAAGTACTACTCGTCTGCAACTTATTTTAAAAATGGTTGATAATACTCTGACAAGTATCACTGCTAATTATCATCCGAAAAGACGCATTCAAGGTCTTCTTCATATCTGAGGTAGAGATCAAGGTGCAATTAGCTTAGTTTTGCTAGTGGCAGCATATCACTCCCAAAACATTATTTTAATAGTGTTGGGACCATGACGAGCTGTAAAAATCTATCATGTATTTAATTAAAAGGTGCTAAAGTAGCATTTGCATGAGCTGTTACGTTTATGACTGAGAATGAGGCATGCCATTGTTTAAACAGTTGATGTTCTACTTCCTGTTTAAAAATAAAAGGGGCCAGATGGGACAATCTGTAGCAGTATCAGGAGGGACAGGTTGTTTCTTAGTGGCTCTTAAAAGATCCTTATCTGCATCTTCTCAAATTGAGCTGAGTTCTAGATGGTAAGTGAGAGGGCGACAAACTTTTTGTGAGTCATTTCACTGCAGCTAATAAGTAACTGCTGATCATTCAGGAAAGTTCTGTTTGTTGGTTTTATTTTCTTTCTTTTTTTTTTTTTTTTTTACATGTAACTCAAATCTTCTAGCTGCTTACAAGGGAAGACAGGAAGGTGGTGATTTCCCCACCTCTCCTTTCCTCCGCAGTCTGTTCATTTGCGTGACTTGTTTGATCTTTGCTATGGAAACAAAAATGCAGATTGTAGTAAACTGTGGTATCTTGATGAAGTATGATATCTACCTTGGGAGTTACAAAAAAATTGATAGATTGCTTGAAACAGTAGGCAGTATCTCTATTTGAGATTTTCCAGTGACTCCTTTCTGAGCAGGTCCTGAAAGTGGTCCATACTAGTATAATAATACAATATGTTCCTTACTACTTTGTTCATGCTGAATATTTTTTTTACTATTGGATGTTCAAAAAGACCAACCAATTGAAGATGTAGCTTACTTCTAGTAATTTTTTTTTTTTTGAGCTAGTAGAAAAGAAGTGGTTTATAAATTCCTCACGAATGCATTTTTCCCTATCTGTGTGTCTGGGTAGTACAGAGCATCAAGATGCCATTATAACGTTTAGCAAAAGATTGACAATCCACTTCTAAGTAATCTTATTTAAATGCTGATTGATTTATTAACTCTCTGAAATAAAGGTGAGACAAGAGCTGAATGCCATAGATGCTGTATGACTTAGTGTTGAACTGTGATCAGATTTGTTGGTAGTGCTAACTGTGCTATGAATGGAGAAAACAATGTTTTCATTGCGTAAGTTTTGAAGTGGAGAACTTTCCCATATGTCTCTGTAGCACATGAAATGGCAATCAAATCGATATAGTAAAAACGTGTGGGATGTGTAGTGTTTTATGTGTCCTGTAGCTTGGTTGCTCTAAAATTAATACCTGCTTACAATAGCATTCTCTGGGCATATGAATAACACAAAACAAGACCCGTGTGTGAATATGCAGATGATTCATAATTGTTCTGAAGATTGCGTTTTGTCTCATAGCTCTCAAAATTAAGTCACTGAGATCACGAGATAAAGGCTTAATTATAGCATTGGCTGTGAACACTGTCTTTTGTACCATGTGGAAGTTTCTGCTGCTTTCTCTGTCTTGCCAGACTACCTCTTACAGCTTTTGAGGAAAGAAAAATCCAAAATACTCTTGGTGGTGGTGCTAGTGTCTTCAGATTTCTCTGCCAAGCTTATTCTTTAGTATGATCAGGCACTGTCATAATCAGATTTATAGAATGTGGAGCATCTTGTCAGGGCTCAGTTTTTCTTAATGTATCATCACAGCTGTAGTCCTGTATTTAAAAGATTAAATATTAAATTATTGGATTTTCCAAAACAGTTGTGCAATCCAGTTATTTTGCTCCAGTTTTTGTCTGACTCAGTGTGAAGCTTATAGATCTTGCTGCTGTTGTTCACCTGTAGAAAAATACAGTAGCACGTGTAACTGTAGATAGATTTCAGGAAACTGGTGTACAATTACCGAACACAGGATCTTCAAAATAAGCAAAGTATGATATTTTGTGTGTGTGTGTAACAATTACATGCTGAAATCAATACTTAAAAAAATTAAGACGTGACTACTTGAGACTTTTTCCCTTGTTCTGTTCTGCCCCCAACCTAGAATATCAGCTTATACTGTGGGGATAGTGAACTTGGACCAAAGTTTCTCTATGTTTTAAACAGTGCAATTTTGCTACATCATTTGAGAATGCATTATTGCATCCTCAAAGCTGATCTGTAGTATTAGCATATGATCTGTAAAACAACAGAAATAAGGATTTAAGTCACTCAGTTGTCAGCTACAGGTTAATTGGCATCTACTTGTACAAGGTGAATGTAACTCGTATCTGCTTACAATGAAACTGGAGTTTCTGCCACATTAAGTGCAGACTTAGTACCAAGTGCAGACTAGTCTTTGCATGTTAGGAGTACATCTAATTTACAGCATGTAAAAATGAAAGAAAATGTTGACTGGAAACTTAGTCACTTTGGAAAAAAAAAATCTTGAAAGTAAATGCCACACAGCTACTCCAACACTGCAGTTATTTTCATATCTCTTAGTCTCTTTTAGGAACAGAAAAGAGGCAAGTCAGAAATAAACTGTGTAGGGAAAGGAAAACTGACTGTCTAGCACACTGAATCATGTTCAGCATAAACTTAAAAGTTCTTCTTTATCTTTTTAGATATCACTTCTAAAAATGAATATTATACATCATGGTGGACCACTAATTGTCTTCTGGTCGTTGTTAGGAAATACTAGGACGTCTTCCCCCACTTTGATATAACCCAAATTAGTCACTATTTAGGGTGTGAGAAACTTACATATTTCCTGTCTGAGGTTTGTGTTGCCTCAGCTGAGGCAGGATTGGGCTCCCATTTGTAACCCAGCTGCAGTACCTAAGTGCTCAGACAGATTTGTTTCTGGTTGCATTCCACTTGGCCGTTAAATGGAGTATTAAGTGTTAAAAGGAACAGATATTTGATGTATTCATCTGTGACACTTAGTACATATGTTCCAAGGACTAAAAAGTGCATGAAAGCACTGCTAAATGTTTTCTTTATGGCAGTGGCTTGCTGAAAATACTCCTGTGATGGCTAAAAACTGGCGTTTGCTTTTATAGCTGGATTGAGCTGTGTGTGTAGTTGTCTTCCCCTTTATACTTCAGTCTCATTTTCTGTAGTTTCAAGTGTGCCTGTGTTTCACGGCAGCAGGACATTTCCCAAAACAGACTACAAGTTCCCTGTAACAACACATTCTTATCTCCTGTGTTTGTCTTAGCCAGGATGATTCCTCAGAGTGTTTCATTTTTGTGTACAGATTCCTTTTTATTTTGTTGTTTTATAGGAACCTCCAGAAGTTAAGTCTCTTTGGGGATATAAGCATTCTGCAGCAGCATGGAAGTATATCGAATACATACCTCGGCAAGGTTGACCCTGATGGCAAGAAGATTAAGCAGTAAGTTACATTTGTAAATTATCAAATGCATTATAACAGTAAGGACAGATGTGCAAATACAGATTTTCATGCCTAAAATATGTGGAAGAGAAAGCTTTAAGTTTTTCAGTAGTATGGGGATTTACATTCTTAAACTGAGTTAATTTCTCTTCCTGATATTTACATGAAGTAGTCTGGTTTTGTGGCCTGTTTTGTTTGGTTTTTTTTTTTTTTTAACCTTCTCAGTAGGATGAGAATCTCTTCTTTCCTCTTCTCACTGTGTTCTAGAAACAATATTATGTTAATGAAACAAAAGGGAAGGAGGGACGGGGGTTGTTACCAGCACCTCTACTGTTACTGTACATGAAGAAATTAGAAAAGGAAGTATTCTGTTGTATTTCAAAAGAATTGAAGACATGTAGCACATAAACGTGAAAGGGAACATAAGCATGAACAGCTTATTTCAAGCTGCATCTCAAACCTCTGTATTTGCAGAATTCCTGACGTTCAGGGAGACCTTATAATGGCCTTCCAGTACCTGAAAGGGGCCTACAAGAAAGCCAGGAAGACACTTCTTACAAGGGCTTGTAGTAAAAAGATGAGAGAGAATGGACTGAAGCTTGAGGAGGGCATATTATTAGAATGGATATTAGGAAGAAATTCTTTACATTGAGGTTGGTGAGACCCTGGAACAGGTTGCCCAGGGAGGTTGTGGATGCCCCCTCCCTGGAGGTGTTCAAGGCCAGGTTGGATGAAGCCATGAGCAATCTGCTCTAGTGAAAGGTGTCTTAGCCAGTGCTAGGGATGTTGGAACCAAATGATGTTTTAAGGTCTTTTCCAACCCAATTTATTCTATGAATGGATGTGTTTGGGACTTGCTAGTCCTTTTCTAAATTAAAGCTGGCAGTGTTTTATTCGGTGTTCTCAAGTTTATCAGCACTAGCAGCAGATCTGCTTCATGAAGTAAACCTTTGTGATACCTTAGTCTGGGCTTTTGCACTTGGAGTTTACATCATTAAGTTACAAAACATGAATACTGATAACTAACACTGAAAGGTACTGAGCAACCTTTGGAGATAGCATTATTGGTAGTTGAGGATTTTTGGAATCTGTGATGATAAACCTTACTAGCTGTTTCAGGAACTCCTGCACTTAAAGCAATCAGGGAAGAAAATGGGATATTTCCTTAAGTTTTGTAGCATTGAGCCGGATGTAACAGACTGTGAGTGAAATCTCAGTTAGCAGAGCACCAGTAGGATACCCTCCCTGGTTAAAAGGGTAAGGGCTGTTCTGAGGGAGAGGAAGGTTGTGCTTCTGAAAATGTGCTTTTGGAGTGATCAGTAGAGGTCTGCTTGTTTGGTTTGGGTTTTTTTTTTCCTGTGTAGTACACGTGTCCCTGGTTACTTGCTAAAATTCTCCTTACAACTTAGTTCATTACTGTTGAGAAGTTGAGTGTAAACTGTTTTTCTTAAGCTGAATAGTCGTTTAAAATTTCTGAAATTGGCTTCCCATGATTGATCTGTGTGGTTCAGATAGTTTGATTTCCCAAAGAGGAAGTTTAGCCTCTCTTATTAAACAATTTTTATTGGTAGACTTTAATTAAACAAATGGGCTTCATATGGACCTTGGTAATGTGTTTGTTTCCTGTCCAGTGCCTTCAATGTGTTTCAGTACTGGTCACATCTATTTTTGGGCTTAAGCAGTGACTTAGCCTGTGTAATCAGGCCTTGGTCTGTCATCTGGCTGAAAGTGCCATTTGGGACATTAATTGTGAAAGTATTTTTTTTTTTAATAGTTTGCTCTGGTTTGGTCATTTGTAGGTTTTAAGTTGATGGTGAACATCCTGTAATTGCCACTTGAAAGGAGCAAAATGGACTGCCTAGGCATACTTGTTGAGGCATCAGTAGGTTGTTGCTTTCTTGTGTGTGCTGAGCTCTGCTTCTATTTTGTGTTATATTTACTAAATCACACTTAAACTTCATTATTATAAGCAAGCTTTAAGACAACTATATTTAAGTCAGGATAGATGTACTACATGCTAGTTCATACAGTCATAAGGTAGGTAGGTGTTAAAATTCCCAAGAATTCACTTAGTATGTCTAAATTCTTAGAACACAGTTCAAACTATTTTGCAAACTCCAGTTAGGTGCAGTCTGTTTATGAAAAAATAAGATGTGCATAAGAATTTGCATCAGAGGGAAAAAAAGCACCTGGTGTGTTTGGAAAATTAATTTGAAATATGTTAAAATAGCATGTGGTTCATGTAGGGCTTTCTCTCTGACCCTATAGAATCATAGAATGGTCCAGGCTAGAAGGGACCTCTAGAGGTCATCTAGTCCAACCCCCTGCAGTCAGCAGAGACATCCCCACTAGACCAGGTCACCCAGGGTCCCTTCAAGCCTCACTTTGAATGTCTCCAGGGAAGGGGCCTCAATCACCTCCCTGGGCAACCTGTTCCAGTGCTTCACCACCCTCATAGTGAAGAACTTGTTCCTAACATCCAATCTAAATCTGCTCAACCTTGAACCCATTGCCCATTGTCCTGTCGCTGCAGGCTTTTGTAAACAGCTTCTCTCTATCCTTCCTGTAGGCCCCCTTCAGATACTGGAAGGCTGCTATTAGGTCCCCCCGGAGCCTCCTCCTCTCCAGACTGAGCAACCTCAACTCCCTCAGCCTGTCCTCATAG
This sequence comes from Tricholaema leucomelas, assembly GCA_013400475.1. NCBI lineage: Eukaryota > Metazoa > Chordata > Aves > Piciformes > Lybiidae > Tricholaema lacrymosa > Tricholaema leucomelas. The sequence goes on from WAAF01015985.1 coordinate 1,054,673, forward strand.
CAGAGGTGCTCCAATCCTCTGATCATTTTCATGACCCTCCTCTGTACCCACTCCATCAGGTCCATGTCCTTCCTATAATGGGGGCTCCAGAACGGATGCAGTACTCCAGGTGAGGTCTCACCAGAGTAAAGTGGCAGAATCACCTCTCTGGATTTGTTGGATCTGGATAATGCAGATACTAAAACCAATCAAAAAATAATCACTGTCAGATATTCTCTGTTGACACGTTTGAACCCTTATTAAATATGCAGTAGAACTTGGGAGGAAAATGGCTGGAAGGTTTTCTTAGGACCTGTGTTAAACTGTCAGCACAAATATTGAAATTTTAGTGCAAGTGTCAAAGTATTACACCAAAAAGATGCTGTGTAGATAGCATTAAATTGGTATCTTTCTTTTAAAAAGTTATTTCCTGCAATCCCCACAGGGAGAAAATCCCACAGGGGAGAAAATCTGTATCAAACCTATTTTCATTATGTTATGTGAGTACTAGAACAGCTGAAGCTGTATCAGAAGCACAGTTTAAACTGTTTTTTAGTGCAGCGATCTATATAGACGATAGTATTCTACTGAGATCTCAAAACTGACTTGTCATCTTGTCAATTGTTCTGCAAGATATTACAAGCACTATTAAGATGGACTACTTGGACTATAACAAAACAAATAGACCTTTTCTGCAACCATTACAGTACCTTTTGTAGATGGAGGGTGGAAGAGAGTGGGAAGAATCATTGTTACTTAGAAGAAATTAGAGAGGTTCCTGTGCTAGAACCTTTGTCTTTGGGGGATTGTCAGAGAATCAGCTTTCAATTTTAAGCATTGTCAGGAATAATTCTGAAAACAAACCAAAAAAGGCCCACAAAGCACACAAACAAAATGGCCAAAAACCTCTAAAAACTCCAACCAAAACAAACACAAAACTCTGGAAAACCAAGCAACCCCCAAACCATTGCCAGGATCAAGTGGGGCTCATCTAAACTGTTAAAGAATTTAGGAATAAAATAGCAGAACTACACCATCCATGGCTGTTGTTTACAGCTGTGTTTAATTTGTGTCACAGTTGCCAGTCTTCAGTTTGAAAAAAATACTCAGAGAAGATCTGGAAAAATTGAAGTCTTTAAATCTGGTGACTATACTAGGCACAACTTTGGAACTATTTTGAGGTGCTTAATAGATACGGTAGCCAGACCAACTTTTCCACTTAGAAAAAAAAGTCAGACCATGCAAACCCAGTACATTCTTAGGAGAGGGAAGAAAGGACATTCAGGCAAGGGAGAGGGTGAATAAGGATTTTCAGAGCAAGAGGATGAATAAGGATTGATCTTTTAACTTTCTTGCAACAGAAGGATTATGGGGCACCAAAGGTAGTAGGTGACAGGTTCAGAGCAAGTAAGAAGAGAATTGCACTGCAGAGGTCTTTATCATTGTTCCCAAATGCTTACTTGTCTGAAAGAGGAACCTAGATAAATTTGTAGAAGTGAAGTCTCTTGATGGTTACTAAGTACAGAAAGCCACCTCTGGCTAGGGAGGTCTGAGCTAGAGATTTTTTTAGATCAGGGTGATGTTTGAAAAATATCCCCATGTGATTCCCTTGTTCTCTTGCACTTCTTAAGGCATTAGTGTTTGTCTGCTGTCGGTCAGGATACTGGGCTAAGTAAGCCTTTAATTTTGTCTGGACATTATCTTGATTAGAAGATACATAGGTGAGAATAATGGCATCATCTGGCACCAATAGCATAAGATCAAAATGTTATCAGGTTCGACTTATTTTGGTAAAGCTTGAACATGTTGACACTTGAAAATCTAGTTAGCTGTACATTTGGAATTAAAGAATCCGCTTCTTACATATCTGCTCTTTACCCTTTAATGAGCAAAATCAAGCAGGTAGTTTCAGCTGATTCTAAATGTGCAGAAACTTGACTTTGAGTAACCTTTCATTGAAAATGACTCTTTTTTTCATATTGAATTTGCAGTTCTGGAGAGGTTAACAAATATGAGAAGCTGTTTTCAAAAGCAAGAGCTGTGTTTTAAAAGCACTACAGATTTTCTTATTTGCATAACCTTAAAATGTATGTGGGAGGGTGTTAAATGCATGCTGGAAAATACGTGAAATGAAGGTTCCTAGTGCATCGCTGTTGGTGAAAGATGAAGTACATCATTTATCCTGGCATGCTTTACAGTTTTAACCTCTTTAAGTACAGCTGTGGGAGGTCTGCAGAGCCAGGTTCTTTTGTAGTTCACAAAAACCCATAGTAATAGTGCCTTGCTGCAGAATAAGGCCAAAAATGAAGGAAGAATAATTCTAGAATAAACCAGAATGCTACCTAAGCGGTGAGACTTGTCTAATGGGGTGATTGTTTCTTTTGTTTATTTGCAGAATCCAGCAGCTGTTTGAAGAGATACTAGGCAATAGCAGGCAATTGAAATGGCTGTCTTGTGGGTTTATGCTGCAAATAGTAACCCCCACATCATTGTCCTCCTTATCAAACCCCATAGCCAACACCATGGAACATCTGAGCCTCTTGGACAACCACATCCCTGGTAACGCCACTCTCATCACTGCGGTTGAGTTGGAGCGCTTTGTAAATCTGCGTTCTCTCGCTTTGGATTTCTGTGATTTCACAGCTGAGATGGCAAGAGTCCTGGCCGACAGCAACCATGTGCCTTTGCATCGACTGTCTCTCCTGGTCCATAGTGTTTCCATAATGCACAAGTCATTGGACAGTATGCCAGAAGATGAAAACTGGAAGGCACTGACTCGCAACAGCACTAATCTTCGGGTCTATATAATGGCCTTTGATGTCAAGAGTGATGATATGTTAAAGATTCTTAAGCCCAGTATCCCTCTAGAGAGGATTCACTTTGACAGCTACATCACTTGCGTTTCAGGGGCCGTTGTTGACCTCATATCCAGGCAGTATGACAAGTTTCTCACTCACTTCATACTAATGAATGATGTGATAGATATGTCTGGCTTCCCAGATCTTAGTGACAACCGGAATGAAGATCCGCTTGTCTTATTAGCCTGGAGATGCACCAGACTGTCTCTTCTAGCTGTTCATGGTAAGTTATACATTTCATGGGTGTAGTATGTGACTTTGAAGTGCTTACAATGCTTCAGCCTTTCTAACCATAATATGTTTTGGTGGAATGATGTTCTGAAGTCTGCTGCATGGTTGCTATGCATGCTGTGGTACTTCATACTGATATTTTTCCTATTTGAAAATATGAGGGTGTTTATTTTGTATGGTCTAGGCCTGCACCTGGGGAGGAATAGCCCCGTGCATCAGTACAGGTTAGAGATTGACGTGCTGAGAAGCAGCTCTGCAAAGAAGAACTTCAGAGTGCTGGTGGACAACAGGTTCACCGTGAGCCAGCAGTGTGCCCTTGTGGCTACAGAGGCTAGCGGTATTGGAGTGCGTGAAAAAGAGTGTAGCCAGCAGGTCAAGAGAGGTTCTCCTCCCTGTCTACTCTGCCCTGGTGAGTACAGAATGCAGCTGGAGTACTGTGTCCAGTTCTGGACTCCCCAGTTCAAGAGGTGAGAGTTCAACAGAGGGCCACAAAGATGATGAGGGAACTGAGGCAGAGATTCTGCCTCAACACAAGGGAGAACTTCTTTACTCTAAGGGTCACAGAGCACTGGAATAGGCTTCCCAGAGAGGTCGTGGAGTCTCCTTCTCTGGAGAGTTTCAAGGCTCTGGATGTGTTCCTCTGTGATCTGTGTTACCATTGTCCTGCTCTGGCAGAGGGGTTGGACTTGATCTCCTTGGGTCCCTTCCAACCCTTGATATCCTGTGATCCTGTGATCTTTTTTATGCAGACAGGCTGAGAAACCTGGGGCTCTTTAGTCTGGGAAAGAGCAGACTGAGAGGGGATNAGAGTTCAACAGAGGGCCACAAAGATGATGAGGGAACTGAGGCAGAGATTCTGCCTCAACACAAGGGAGAACTTCTTTACTCTAAGGGTCACAGAGCACTGGAATAGGCTTCCCAGAGAGGTCGTGGAGTCTTCTTCTCTGGAGAGTTTCAAGGCTCTGGATGTGTTCCTCTGTGATCTGTGTTACCATTGTCCTGCTCTGGCAGAGGGGTTGGACTTGATCTCCTTGGGTCCCTTCCAACCCTTGATATCCTGTGATCCTGTGATCTTTTTTATGCAGACAGGCTGAGAAACCTGGGGCTCTTTAGTCTGGGAAAGAGCAGACTGAGAGGGGATCTTCAATGCATATAAATATTTAAAGGGTGGGGGGGGGGTCATGAGAATGGGTCTGGGCTCTCCTCAGTGATGGCCAGTGATAGGACAAGGGGCAGGGTTTACAAACTAGAACACAGGACATTTCACTGGAACATAAAGAAAAGCTTCTTTACTTTGAGGGTGATGGAGCATTAGAACAGGCTGCCCAGAGAGGTTGTGAAGTCTCCTTCTCTGGAGACTTTCAAAACCTACCTGAATACATTCCTGTGCAGCTTCATCTAGGTGACCCTGCTTTAGTGGGAGGGGTTGGCCTGGGTGATCTCTGGAGGTTCCTTCTAACTCCTACTATTCTGTGTATGAGTTCTAAACACTCTCATAGCTTGCTAACTTTGTTGGACAGTCACATAGGATTTTATTCAACTGCTCACAGGAGTGAGGGTAACTTAAGAACTGGGCATTACAGGAGGCTCATCCTGAAGTGGTTTACAACAGGCAAGTTCCACCAAGTGAGGGCTGGTCATGTGAATACTGAAAAAGTTTACTGTTTTACTGTGAGTTTGTATGCTGTCAGGATTAGGTGATTGCGCTTCCTCTTTGTAAATAGCATGGGTTAAGTGCTCCAAGGTTATGGGAAGGAAGTCTTACCGGTTTGGTAACTTTGCCAGCAGATGAAGGCTGAAAAATACAATGCTGCCTGGCTGGATGCATTGGTTTCAACAGTATTGCCAGAACTGGGTTTTTCCCATTTGTTTGTTTGCAGTGTAATTGGAAATAACATTTTCTAAAGTGTGTATTTGCATTCAGCTCTTGTCAGTGTAGTACTTGCTAGAGGTTATAGTCTGGCAAATTTTAAGGCAGCTGGAAGTGAAATAATGCAGAATAGTTATTTTTGTTTGTACTGGAAACAGCTTACCAAAACTAAGTTTGCCAGTGCATAAAGAAGTTAAGTGATGACTCTATTGTGTTGCATAAGAATGAATGAATGGATTGCAGGGGAGTAAATCTCCAGTCCTTTAGCACAAATAGGAGAGGCCCTCAGTGGTGAAGGTTGTATATTCAGATTTCTGTTGGCTTAAGTCAGAAAGTCCTACTGTATTTGCTAGGAAAGGGTTATTCCACTCTCTTTTACTGAAAAATTATAGAGAGAGGAAGAAAAATAAATTCAGCTGTTTGTCCTGTGTAGTTTCAGATCTGACAGGTTTTGGATACTGCCACTGTCTCTAAATGTGGATTTCAGCAGATTCTAGCAGTTTCTGTTAATTAATATTTGGGTTCAAGTTTGAGGAGCATTAAAATAAAGGCAGCTGAACAAACAAACAAAAGAAGTCACAAACCCAAATGTGTTACCTTAATTTATCTTCCTACTACAAGGAAGTCCTCTAGTATATTATCTAAACTTATAAAGGTGGTAAAATGATCTGAACGTAACCTGACATAACTATAATTTAGCATATGTCTATTCAGTAGAAGGTATTAATCTGTGCAGAGCATTGGAGAAGCAAACATCTACAATTCTGTTTAGCCGTGGTTGTTGCTGCATATTCTTTGTTGGGAGAGATGCTGTGAATACCTGGGAAAGAGAACAGTCAATACCACCCTTGCTGTGATACTGGGATTCAGATTATTTCCTCTTTTCTCCCCTTCTTGCAGCAGAAGGTAGCTAGACTGCTTCCTGATCTTTCTTCAAGCCGTGAGTGACTTCTTTGCTGCTGTAGCAGTCATCTTTCTTCTGGAGTAGCAACTGAGAACAACAGGACCAGGAAGAAAGATCTAGAATGCTGTGCTGTTTCAGTACAGCATTTTAGCCAGATGTTTGTATTTCCTGATTTTGTATTTTCTGGCTAACCAAATAATGACCTTGGGCTCAATTGGTTATATTCTTCATGACACCGTCAAGCTCTCTTCACAAAAAAAGTGGTAATTTTATTCAAGGCATCACATTTCACTTTATATGTAGGTGCTCAGATTTCTTCTCCTGTCTCCTGAAGTGGTTATTCCTCAGTTGCTAGTGCTTTTTGTTTGCTTGTTTTACCTCTTCTGCTATTAGTTTGCTCTAAAAAAGGCTTTGATTTATTTATAGTTTTGGCTACCACTTGTCACTGACTGAAGAAAGAGGGTAAAAACATACCCTAAGGATGTTCTTTTTCTTGGGTGCCTCAAGATTCTCTTCTGTCTTTTACGGGAAGTCGTAGCATCTTTCCACCAAGCTAGCATCTTCTGAAGCAGAGGAAAGCTGATTGAAGGCTGTTCAAAACATTATTACAGAATGAAGGAAGGATATGAAGAGTTTGTGGTAGGGACAGCAGGATTGTCAGATTGGTATCATCTGGCACTGAATAAAAACCACAACCTACCAATGGGGGTTGAAGCCTTCTTTTTTTTCTTTTATACTATTTCCACTTAGGAGAAGGACACAGCATTTGTATTGTAAACAAACTGTGTTACCTATGAGATTCCCAGGCTTATTCTTTCCATGAGCAAAACTGAAGTGGAATTTTTTTGCTGGCAAGAAAGAAGAAATTATGGCATGCACACGTTGAATTCTTTGTTCAGTGATACCTGGTAGTAAAGTGATCATTCCCTGTTACCTTTGAATACTTAGCTAGCCAGAAGATTTTTAGCTGCCAGAAGGTTACTGAGAAACTTCAAACAAAACGTTTGTAAGGGGAATTAATTTAAAATGAGATTAAGATGAGAAGAAGATGGTTGCTCCAAAGCAACAGTCAGGATCTGACTGTGAAAAATACAGCCATATACCCAAACCACAAGGATGGTATAGGGGACTTAACTGCACCACAGTTGTTGTTCCCTTTATTCATGCAATTTTCTGTCCTGGGTTTCTTTAGAAAGCTCCTTTACCATCAAGATAAATGGAAGGGGTTGTGAGCTCCTTCAAATCCTGATAGGGGAGTGTTATCTTACAAGTGGAAATTTCCACTTGTTTTAATGTCTTGCAGCCTTATTTGACAGCTTCATCTTTTCCGGACAGTTGTGCTGGAGGGTGGAGCATCAGCAGATGAAAATTGTGGGAATTCATGCATTGCTAGTGGCTAATATACCAGGAATGAGCCATATGGACACATGCAGGCTTCTTTGTTGAAAAATGGTTCTAAGCAACATATTTACAGGAAAGATTAGAGAAAAGCAGTAGGAAAGAGTACTAGAAGACAGAAAATATCTTCTTTCTTTATTACTTTGACATCAGTTTTCTTTATTCTGTAGCTAGCCTGTCATATTTTGATACATTATGGTATCACAGAAATCACAGACACATTCAGGTTGGAAAAGACCTTCAAGATCACCAAGTCCAACCAATAACTCTACAAGGTATACCCTTAACTATATCCCCAAGCACCACATCCAAATGACTTTTAAACATATCCAGGGTTGGTGACTCAACCACCGTCGTGGGCAGCCTCCTCCAGTGCCTGACCGCTTTTACTGTGGAAAATTCTGTTCCTAATATCTAGTCTAAACCTACCCAGTTGCAGCTTGAGGCCCTTCCCTCTTGTTCTTTCACTCTTTACCTGTGAGAAGAGGTCACACTAACCTCTCCACAATGTCCTTTCAGGTAGCTGTAGACAGCAATGAGTTCTCCTCTCAGCCTCCTCTTTTTTTGAACTAAACAGTCTCAGCTCCCTCAGTCACTCCTGATAAGATTTATTTTCTAGGCCCTTCACCAGTTTCATTGCCCTCCTCTGCACTTGCTCCAGCTCCTCCACATCCCTCTTGTAATGAGTTGCCCAAAACTGAACACAGTACTTGAGGTGTGGCCTCATCAGAGCAGAGTATAAGGGGAGACCATATAAACTACATTTGGAAGACCAAACTACAGTACATTTTTATGAGTAGCTTAGCTTTCCCAGTTAAAATACTGTGCAAATTGCAGCTTTACTTGGACTCTAAGTGGGCATCTCACCAAGAGGCTTAGCACCTGTGAGAATGGTGATGAAGGCAGAAAAGAGCTCTTCCTTTTGCAATGGAAGAGGTGTCTTGGCAGAGCTCCCAAAAAGGGAAATTCCCAGCTCATCTGTGGTTTGCAAATAAGAAGGAGCTCAGCATTTGCTTTAGCCAGGGTACAGAAAGCTAACAGGTAATTGAGGAGTAGATGTTTTAAAAGAGGGGTGCCAATTTACACTGATGGTAGGAGGGGGAAGCCTTGTAATTATGTTTAACCTTAGGCTGAATAACAAGATACTGCAGATGTAAAATATTTTTATTTTTATACTGGTGTGACCTGTTTCCTGGAGTTACTTTTGGCTTGTGTGTGTTGTGAAGTTTGGTTTTGTAGACTTTAAAAAAATACATTAAAACCAGTTGTTTTATTTTTCCCCAGCAAAAGCAGAGTTTTGAAACAATCCTTTTATATATTCCCTTAAAATAATTGGTTACTCACTTTCCCTCTCCCATTCTATTTATTTATACTACAAATATAGTTTGCAATAGTAGATACAATGCAAGTTGGAATAGGGAAGTCTCCTCTTCTACAAATGATAGGGAAAATAATAAATACAATCTAGAAAGGCTTGGTCAAACTACCTGAAATATTTCCAGTATTTGCTTTTTCAGAATTTTACCACTTGGAACAATACCACAATAAAAAAAACAGGGCAAACAAAATCACCCCAGTGTGTGGTAAGGGGGATTCTACCAGATGGAGGATGACAAAAGTTATGAAGGATATTGAGATGTTTTGGTATCAAGTAGCAAAATAACAAAGAAACTTTTTTGTGTGTTTTCTTCTTTCTCCCCCCTCCAGGTTACACAGTTTGGGCTCATAACCTTATAGCAATTGCTCGTCTTCGTGGCTCTGACCTGAAAGTTCTGGAAGTCACAGAAGAAAGCATCGATTTCGACCAAGGAGAACTGGCTGATCAGGATGTGGATCCAGTACACAATCTCATTGAGCAAGTATCTCTTGGTTTGGGTCGACCTTGGCATGCAGTCATGGACATAGAGCTGCTCAGTGTCTTCACTGAGCCAACCCGTCACTTTTACCGAGAGATGCAGAGCTTCAGTGAAGGCATTTAGCTCCTTATTTACAATTCCTGTGGTTACATATGCAAGTAGGGTCCTATTATGTTTTTTTTTCAGTAGTGTGAATTAACCCTTTTTGTGCTGTGTTTAATCAGTATTAGCTATATAGAATTATATATGTGTATTCTACTTCTTGATCAAAGAACGTAGTCGGGTATTGGTTTAGAAGCTGAAAGTGGCAGTGTTTAGGGTTTTCACGGTTAATGGACTTGTCTACCAAACCTTGGAGAGATGCAGCCAGAGGCTGGCTGAGGTTGCCAGCTAACTTTACTTTTATCGAGTAACTGCATTTTGAATTGTTTTCTAAGTCTATCGGAGTTCTATGCTCAGGAGCCAACTCTTTAGTACCCATATCCATAGCCCAGTGGATTTCTGTGCTCTCGTTGTGTGCTTGATCTGCTAGCATGCTACTTAATAGGCTTAAAAGGAAGAGAAGTCTAGCCAGGGCTGTCCATTGTAAGACTCTCCCCTCGCTTTGTTTCACGTGCAGGTTCTGAAGCATGACTTAGGACCACTCTCAGCTGTTAAGCAGTGATGTGAAACACTAGCTTTTTCAGGTATCTGCACTTACAGGTTCACTCCATAAGCTGTAGTCTTTGGGATTCTTTGCGAACTCTTCCTCATTTATTCTCATGTTCTGTCATCTTCCTTTAAAAGTTAGCTTTGGGCCAAAGTTTAGAAGCGAGACTGTGCACTCCGATGAAGTAAAAACGTTAACAGGGAAGGCTTCAACACAAAGGTAAACACCTGCAAACCAACATTAGTCGTGAAATCCCTAGCAACCAAGTCACTGGATTTTCTCTGTCAGCGCCTGTGTCAGCTGCCAAAGAATAGATTAAAAACGAAGAAGTGCCCACATGCTGGCAGGGGCAGGCCAACTTTTGGCCAGCCAGATACTGCTAGATTGTAATATATAAGGTCGAATTTCGACCTGTGGTACACAGCTGTGCTGTGGCTCAGTCAGCAACCTCAGAACTCTTAACAAACATGCACCTGTTTCACTGTGAATAGTGAATGTAAAGGAAGGAGAGGAAACAAATACAAAGCTTGTTCTATCACAGGTATGAGCTGCTACGATGCATGAAGAACATTCCATGAAGTATGTTTTAAAATCTTGTTATATCTGAGAGGCTTTAAAAGCCGATTTAACTGTTTCAGGGCAACCGCGGTACAGACGTGGTCTCTGTGAGACTTCCACCTGACCCCAGTTTTAAGTGGTACGAATGTTGTGCATTTAATGTTTAAAGGACAGTCTGCAATAATAAAGTTAAGTGGCCAACGTGGGTGCCCAGCAGTGCTGAGACCTGGCTGCTATATTGTAAGCTTTGGAAAACACAATTTATGCAACAGATGTCCAGATATGATTCTATTTATGGAGAAAAAAAAAAGAAAAAAAATTTATATGTGTTTTACAAAATGGTTTTACCATCTTATATTGAAAATGACCTTTTGACAGGTGTGCGCTGTTTTGTCTCCAGTGAGCACATACCATGCGGATTTTATATGTACATCAGTAGAGTGAATCCACTGGCACAGTGTGTGTATATGCCAGATGTGGTGAGATTTTATCTTATGAAATGCGATCAGACGAAAAAACACAAACCGGAAAAACTACTCCTGACAGAAAATGTAAGGAAACCAGCCGAATGTTTGAACTGATGACTGATGTTGTATGGTTTATGTTAAATGTATATTCTTTTAATCAATGAATAAAGCATTAAAAATTGATGGCTGTATAAAATATTTTATTGTATCAGCATGAAGACTTTTAGAGTTAAAACAAAGCAACATCGTTTCATAAGCTGTGTATAACTGGTAGCTCCTATTGTGTTTAGGTCAACAAAAGAGTTTAAAAGAAGCAGTATGGTTATTTTTGGGGGGGGGTGGGGGGGAGAGAAATTGGCTGTTTTGTCAACATTAGGATTTGTTGGGTTATTTGGGTTTTTTTTGGTGGTGGAAGGGGAAGGATGCTTTGCTTAAAGATCAGCCTATCAGACCAGTTAGCACAAGCAGTATTTAATGACATGACTTACTAGACTGATACAGTAAACTGTGGATTGTAGAATATAGAAGACTTTATTTTTGAAAAAAAACCCTGCATCCGTTGCAATTGCTTAAATCAAAATCTAATGTGCTCAAGAAAAAAATGTGTAGTACTTCTTTGGTGTCCCACTATTAAATAGATTCTGAATACCTGCAGTGCTTTGGTTTGGCATTTTATCCCTGCAGCCCGAGTGAGAATTGCACATGCCTGGTGAGCTGTTGAAGAGCTGCCAGGCCCTGCAGTGGCCGAATGTGCTGTGACAATTGTCAGAGTGGCTCTTCTCTCTGTGTGTCTGTGTGTGTGTGTGTGTGTGTGTGTGCGCCAAGCGTGGATTTAGCTTGAGCTTCTGTGCTTCATTTTAGGATAGAGTCCAAACTGCTACCAAGTGTGAGAATTGTGCTGCTTGTTGTTCAAGGAGTCTGCCAGATCTAGATTTGGTGATTGCGGTTGTTTACTGACTTACTGGAGTGCCATGGGAATAAAAAGAAGGTAAACACAGTGAGAGCTCCTCATGTTCCAGGGAAGTGAAGTAACAGGATTTGGTCTCTGTGCCTTTCGGGACTCAGCCTCTGGAAGGAAGTTTATGTAGCAGTGAAATCTGATGAGGGTTGTCCAGCATCATCTGGACCTGAAACATGGTTGTAAAGTGATCAAGATTTCTGGTTTCTTCCACATGACTTCCTGAAGCAAATGCTAGGTTAGAGTTGTAGGCTGTTAATTAAGTCTGGAGAGGAGAAGGCTCTGAGGAGACCTTATTGTGGCCTTCCAGTATCTGAAGGGGGAGTACAAGAAAGCTGGTGAGGGACTTTTTAGGATGTTGGGTGGTGATAGGAGTAGGGAGAACGGAGTGAAACTAGTAGTGAGTTGATTCAGATTGGATGTTAGGTAGGAGTTCTTCATCGTGATGATGGTGAGACACTGCAACAGGTTGCCCAGAGAGGTGGTGGAGACCCCATCCCCGGAAGTTTTTAAGTCCAGGCTAGATGGAGCAACCTGGTCTAGTGTGAGGTCTTTCTGCCCATGGCAGGGGGGTTGGAACTAGATGATCCTTGAGGTCCCTTCCAGCCTTTACATTTCTATGATTCTGTAGTTGTCTCTCTGCAGATTTGTTTCTATGGCTAACTGCCTTAATTAACACAGTTGGGAAGTAACTTGTTTGCCTTTGTGTTCTGTAAATGAGTTTCTGTCTTTAACCTATTTTCTGCTTTGTATGTAGTTAAACTGATCAAAGGTAAGATGTAGTAGAGAGATGCAAGGTCCTTTGATTTACTGCGGTTATATCCACAGTCTTTGATAGAGGTTGTACTAATGCATGTCTGTTGTTAGCGCTCCAGTGATTTTTTTTATTATTTAAATCTTTCATACAGTGTGAAGTCTTAAATCACTGGATATGGTTTGTGTTCCAGACACAGCATCAGTGTACTTACACCAAAACTACTATAATCTTTCTTAAAAGCCTCAGGAGTCCAGTAAGGTGTGGGCATGTGGTGAAACTCGTACCTTGAGCTGTGCTAGAGAAACCCCACTTTGATTGTTGTCTTACAAATACTTAAAAGTTATTTTTATTGTTTGTAGTTTTTAGCAACAATGTGACTTAGTGATAGCAGGATGAAGAGATTGAAGCTGAAGCAATCAAATACTAGGAAACAAAGATATTCCCAGTGTGGAAAGTGCACTTGCATTTGGGAGTGGGGCCTTACAGATGGTAAACTTGTGTAATCCCAAGGGATTTTGATTTTTTTTTTTTTCCCCCTCTGTTTTTCCTGACAGACAGGGCTGTTGGTTAGCCCTGCTGCATTGTAGACTTAGCAGGACTTGGAACACAGGCCTTTAAGTGTTGTTTTTTCTTATGGAGTGGAAGAGCAACTTAATCATTAGAAAACAACTAATTGGCTAAAACTGATGCACCAGCTGAATTAAGCTAACTAGCAGTTAAAACAATTTAACATGTTTGTTGTCAAAATGTGTTGTTGAGTAGCTAGAGTATAAAAGTTTAAGAGCTATTAAGGACTGAAGTGGAAAGGAAGGAATTGCAGGAGCGAGCCATGGAAAAATTCTGCAGATGAAATACTGGATAGTGGTAGGAACAGGAGTACTGAGCTGTGAAAGAAAAAGCTGCCTTTGGCAGCCTGGATAAAGGCAATTATGAAAAAAAACGGGCTGGAGTTTTTTTTAGTAACATCTAATTCTGGGGTGTGGTGGCTGCATTTACATTAGAGGCTGAAGCTGTGTGTTGTGTGTTGGGATGGCAGTGCAGCTGCCCAGCGCTGCTGCTGCAAGTGGTGGCTTGTTTAGAAAGTCTCCTTTGTTACCAGAGAAGGTTCTGTAGTAAATGGCTGCACTGAGTAATGACATGGTTGGTTTTCAGGTTAAAGCTAATTTGTTGGACCAGCCAATGCCTTCTAGCGGTCAATAAAAACAGAGCTAGGCTCTTTACAGACTCAGCGTGGCACTGAAGTGTCTGCAAGCAGGTTACAACTAAGAGGACCATGCCTCCTGCGATGGCCATGGCCACGGCCACAAGGGAAGAAGCAAACAGTAACTTCACAGGAAGAGGCAACGCTCAAAATGCATTTATATGTACAAAATCTTTAATGCTGCAGTTTGCCACTTAGTTCTTGTGGGGGTTAGTAATTTTTTTTGTGAATCTTAGCAATCACTACAAAAAGAAAAAGCAACAGAAGCAGTCAAGACATGCTGCCATGGCAAACAGTTAAACCCCAACTATATGTCTGCCATGGCAGCACGTTCTTGACTGTTTTTGTTGCTGAAGTGTATTGGGTACACTCCTGTGCTTGTTTTAGACACAAAATGAATTTCTTTTTGCCTTGCAGTTTTAATTACCTGTACTCTGTGTTGGGATAAGCAGGCTTACAGAAATCTCCTGTCGCAGCCAAGGCAGACTGTTGACTGAATGCATTGGAAAGTGTGAGTTTGTCCTACCCACCTTCACTGATCTTAGTGTGCTGCAGACGTGCATCTTCAGAAACAAGGAGGGAGTGGTGCTGAAGCATCACACAGTTACCAACTCCTTCATCCCATGTCGCAAATACGCATCTTCAGTAATGCACTATTCCCCCTCCAAGTTTTGAATGAGAGCTGCTCTATCTTCCACTTCCCCCTCCCTCCCCCTCTAGTAGTAGGCAGTTACCCTACCTCTAGTGGTAAGGTAACTGCCACTTTCTAACGCTTTGGTAAGTGGAAGATAACCTGTGTCATCACTGACCGAGTATGGATGTAGTAGGGAGTCACATCAACTCCTCCTCACCTACATCTATGGTATCACGTTAACAGGGACATTGCCTTCATTTTGGGTAGCCTTTTATTAACTTTGTTTGTTTGCACATTCTATTCATAAAGCAGCAGACATCACTTTTGGCATGCAGAAAGAGTCCCCGGACACCTCAACAAGGACAAAGCAGCTGGACTTTTAAATTATGGTTTCACCTGGTTTAATTTTGTACACCTCTGAAGAGATTGCTCAGGTTAGAAATACTTAATTTAAAATTACTACTGTACAGCTGAACTCACTTATTCACAATATTCATAGTTACCTTTTTTCTTTATTTACAAAATACTATCCTGAGAATTTTCTATTAAGCTGCAATTTGAGCAAAGTAGTTTATAGAGACCAAAGTAACAACAGTTACTTGATGGAAGGGAAAATGCCATCAGAGTACAGAAACAGCTCAGCTCACTGCTGAAGTGACCGTCAAGTCTCCTGCTGCGCTTCTGGTTGTTCTACAGCTGCTGGATTCGACTGAGGTGGCTCAGTTCTACTGTCAGGAGGTGGTGGTGGTGGCAAAAACCCAGGTCGTTGAGGTGGGTAGTGAGGATAAGGTCTCATTGGAAATGGATTCCTTACTGTGAGAGAGTCAAGAGTAGGCCAGTTATTATCAATCACAAAAGTAAATACAGACCTGCTTCTCCTATCCCTTGGCAAAGGCTGCCTCAATAGCAGACCTAGTCTAGATGTTATAGTCTGAAGATGCTATGAAGGAGGAGGACAAAACAATTACTTTTCTCAGCACTTACCCATGACAGACTTGCAGCAGCAGCCCAGTTATTGTTATTGTATTAATGGGCTGCTGCTGCCACCCTCATCTTTGACACAACAGCAGGAGACAGAAAGAAGCCCTTTGTCCTGATGCTTAGTTCTTGCCACAGTAGTGCAAATGCCGAGAAAACCAGCAATGGGTGCGTCCCCAAAGAGAACCCTGTAAATGCTGAGCAGTATGAGTATGGGGATCTTCCAACCAACAACAAAATCTATCAGGCCACTGGTCTTAACCAGAAAAGATGCTCCCTGGCAGTTGAAATGAGAAGTAGTAGGGGAAGCAAGCTGAAAGTGTTCACTCAGTATGGCAACTGGCTCCCTGCACAAAGCATTCATGTTCTTCACCTCCAAAGAAATGCTGGCAAGAGCTACGTACTTGGCAGTGGAGGGTGTGGAAGCCCAAAGTCTCGTACTGGAATACATTCACGTGGTCCAAACATGCCAGGAGGAGGAGGAGGAGGAAAAGGAGGTCCTCGTCTCATGAAAGGTGCTCTAGGGTCCATAGGCATCAATGGAGGCCTGACTAGAGGGAAAGGTGGAGGAGCAAACCCTGGACCAACAGCTTCACTTTCAGATACCAGCAACTGATCAGGTAGGGAGTTCTGCAACACAATGAAAACAAGGAAGTTATTACCTCAGGGAAAGGGATAAGGAAAGAGAACATCTCCAATCCCATTAGGCCCATTTCGATGTGGACTGTGACATCATCTGACAGCTAGTTCCAACTCTGTCTTACCTATGGTATAACCCTCAGCAAGGCTACCTGTGTGCATTGATCATCAGCTTGACCACAGTTTCATCTTTTGGGATTAATTTTCACTAGGGATTATATTAACCATACATCAAAATTGGTTCACAAGGCAGTAAGTGCTGTGATAAAAGGACATGTGGAGGTTTGTAGTTTGGGCTGCACCATGCAATGTAACATGACCAAAGGAGCAGAGACAAGTTTTTCTGAACTAAAACTGCTTTAAATCAGGTTTCTGCTTAGCTACTTACAATCATGTTAGAATGATCTTTCCCATCATTGCCGCTTGGTTCTGTTCGCGGGCTATTTTCTGAAGACGTCTGTCCATCTGTATGCAAAAGTTTTAACAAGTTATTCACTGCTGACCACCTCTGATTTCAGAATTCTTTTTGAAATCACACTACACAGACAAGAAAAAAAATGTAAATATAAAAATCCATTTGCTGTGCCAGGCACCTATGCTGCAGGCAGACAACTGAGAAACACAAGGCTATGCTTGAACATTTTCTTAACTTCTGTCCAAGCTGCGCAACAATTACAAGGCTGCAGCTTTTAACCAAGGTTTCTTGTATCCAATAAGGCTTTTTTTTCCATTTCATTTCTTTTTTGTTTGGCGTTTTTTAGAAGTTACAAGTGCATTCTTCTAGTGATACATCTTAGCAGTACTGTAGAAGCTCCACTTTCCCCCTCCCTCCTGCCAATTCCTTTGCTAAGTCCCACTCTAGGAATGAGTGCGCTACAATGCACAGAGCTTGACAACAGGTTTTGTATCCAAGTCTGACAAAAACTGGTTCCTTCCTTAGCTGCTAAACAGCACAGAGACTTTCATAACTACATTAGGAAGTACTAGAAAGCAGAAGTGAAACACAGAGAACCTTTATAAAGAGGGCCTTCAACATCAAACAGAATTCAGTGTTCCCAGCTCGCACACTTTGACAGCAAAACAAGAACAAAGGTTCTCTCTCCTCTTGCCAGAAACTAGGTGAAAACAGTAACTTGCTACTCCTCAGGGAGTAACTGAATACAGAGTTTCTGTTGCAAGTTTAATGGTTTCAGCCTAGCTGATAAGCCAGACCCATGTGACCTACCAGGCATTAAATAAGGATGAAAACTGCTTAATAAGTATTAAGGCTTTAAGCTCTTAAAACTCTTCTAGTGATAAGGTTTAAGTCATCAAAACTCTGCCTCTGAGCTTCTGGTTGTTGTTAAGTATCACAAACTGCAATTTATAGCATCAGTCCATTTAAAACAAATGTTACTTGGGTCAGTGACTTGAGAGTTAAGTTGGGGGACCATTACATTATCAATTACGAAAAGATGTAGGTGTGGCAAACCATTAGAAGGAGCACTATGGACCTTCTCCTTCAGTGCACAAAGCCAGTGGATAGTTGAAAATTTTGCTGTTGTTCTTTAAGTCTTAGTGATTCTTAACTCTAACTTTCACCAAATGTGGCATGGAAACACAGGTAAGGGTTTGTGATATTTTTATGCTGTGGTGAGTCTCATGGGAGAGGCCAAAACACACTCAAGGCCAGTCCTGAACTATGAAGATAGACCAAATAAAATACCTTGTGACTACCATTCACTGAATCCCACCCACCTGACAACACAGACTGCTAGGGTTGATAACAAGGAAAAGGCTGGATCTGGGCCAGCAGGTGTTAAAATGTTTTTGCAAAATGGAACATCGGGTTTGTGGCACCTGTACAGTTGTCCTCTTGCCATAGCTTACTACACACAGTCACCTCACATTGATATTCTCCATTTGAGAGTGTCATGGAAGCAATTCCCACCTGTTTTATCAAAAGACCGCACGTTGTAAGTTCGTAGTTCTGCTGGTCCAGAAAGTCTTCCAGTATTTGGAGGATTAGGGAAAAACATTTCTTGTCTTTGAGGAGGAAGAGCTGGATCAGTATAAAGCTCATCTAACACAGAAGAAATCACAAAACAGGTTGGTGAAGAATTACTCCCTCTATTCCACATCATTTTAGACCAGAAATATTCTCTGAATGTTTTAAGCTCTTGTAAATGTCCAAAGTGACCACAAATTAGGGTGATCAAACAAATCTTTAAAACCCACAAACACAGGAATCTCATAAAGTGTATACTTCTATAGCTTATGTTTCTAAGGAGCTGTAAAAGAGAAAGTTCATAGCTTTTTGGATTAACATACAGTAGAAAATTGTAATTCTCAAAATTCTATGTTATAAATGGTGGGACCTTGGAACAAAGAGGTTCAGCATAACAATGAACGTCAAGAGCAAAGTGAGGCACTGACTGTTTTAAGCCATTCTTAAGGTGCTGCTCTCTTATGTTTCACAGTGCTGCAATGTGTTTCCACCAACTTTCCTAAATCAGACCTGGCAATCAGTCATGCAGCTACAAGATAAAACTGAGATTCAAGCACACAGATTGAGGCAGAGGAAGTTCCCTGTAAACATGAGGAAGTATTTTTATACTGTGAGGGTGACAGAACACTGGAACAGGCTGCCCAGGGAGGTTGTGGAGTCTCCCTCTCTGGAGATATTCAAGACCTGCTTGGATGTGCTGCTGTGTGACCTGGTATGGGTGATCATGCTCTGGCAGGGGGGTTGGACTGGGTGATCTTTCAAGGTCCCTTCCAGCCCCTAACATTCTGTGATTCTGTAAAAGATGGGGCAAGGAAACAAGTCTCTCTCTCTGCACTATCTTATCAACAGACCAGATCTGCCAAATGAGAACCTGCATTTTGAGTGAACTTTGCATTTTATATTTGTGCTTTCACATAGATGTGTACCAACTACAATACTCCTTGTTGCACCTAACTGAGCTACTTTAAAAAAAAAAATAGGTGAAGTACAGGGATTAATTTGCAGCATTTTTCCTTCTTTCTTATAGATACACAGAAAGGTTGTCCTCAAGTCAACAGTGCATGGGGAAGAAGTATCAGTAGTACCCTCTGATTCATCTCTCTCTTCCTTGATGATAATGTGCAATACAGTTGCTCAGCTGGAGAAGCAAGACTGACTTTGCTGTTGTTTATTATCAAAGAAGCAGTAACAACACATCTTGTACTAGACAGGATGACTGTACCACAGTACTGCTACCAGTATACTGTGTTTAAAAAAAAAACCAAACAGAAATCATTTATTTTTCAAATACATTATTATTATTATCATCATTGTTACTAGTTTAAGGCTAATGTACTATTAGAACTTTTTTCTTTCTCAGATCTCTTAATTATCCAGCCTAGAAAAGTCTATTTGATGCACTAAACAAACCCTCGGTAGAATGATGAAACCAAACAGGTTCATTGTACACTGCTAGTACCAGTATGTAAAGTGCAAGTCAACTGCACCATTCAAGAAAGGAAAAAATCCCTCCTGTTAAAACCCCACTTTCAGTGCAATTGCACATGCAGCTTTACAAAAAGCATTTCATATTTTTGAAGAGAAAAAACTTAAGTATAGACAGTGCAAGTCAGTATCTCCATTTATGCAGACGTACAGCAGCTAAGCAGATTTTTGTACCTGGTGGAGACAGAATTATCCTGCGTTCTCTATCCCAAGGAGGAGAGAGTGATCCAGTATCTGATGGTGGTCTGTGGGGATCAGTTAATCTGTCAGAACTCAGCTCTCCTCTTTCACTACCACCTTCATACATGGCAGATGGTCCTCTGGATCCTAATTGAAGAAATCAGATAACTCTTTACCGAGATATTTTAAATCCTTTCTTAGGTCTTTCTTCATTAAGTCTGAAAAGAGTAAACTAAATCACGGAATGCCAGCACTGGCAAGGTATGAGAGGCTCATGGCTCCACAGGACTCTCCAGATGTTTGCTGATGACCAATTACATTCACTAGAAGAGTTTAAAAGGTTGAATTAAGACCTTTTCATTCCAAACAAGAGTGCAATTTAAGAGTACCTGCATTTTTGTTTTTTAAAAATAAATGTTCAGAGCTTAGGTTCACTTGAACACCAGTGGCCTCACACTAACTCTTCTTAGTGCTTAAAAAATATGCTTCTAACCAAAGTCAAAATTAGCTCAAGTCAATTCTCTCACCATAAGAAAACATCACATTACATTCAACACTCCTAGTTCTAATTTTTGATTCAAGAAGGAAAGGGAGGGAAAAAAAAAAAAAATCAAAAGAAGACCCAGTCAACACATAACCAAGTGCAAGAGAAACAGTAACAATGATGGATTTTAGGTTGCAAACTTCCTTTAAAGTAGGTTCAGACTGAAAAGTGACAGAAATACTGAATTCTGGTATTATTCTCTAATTCTCTATCCTAAAATTCCATCTAAAAGCTGAAGCTATTTCATGTCTTGTGCTAAGTGAGCTAAGTACTAGAATTGCTCTGTACCTGGCATTATTTAAGCACATAATTTGTTTAATCTGCCTAAGTTACATTAGTGCTCCATTGTGGAATGTGGTAGCTACACCACTGCAACCTCTTTCCATGCCAGTGCTGCATCCTGAAATCCAGTTTTTACTTCTCTTCATCAGCAGCAGCTGAGCTTCAATTTAAAGATTCATTAAATTTCACTACTTATTGACTACATATAAATAGTCAAGTGCAATTTTGCTTGTGTGTGGTATAGCTACAGTTGAATACTCAACCTCAAGTTTTTCTGACTTATAAAGTGAATCAACTTTCATATGCATCTGGATATGCCTTTCAGAGTTTGTTTTTTTTTTTGTGAAGAACTAAAAAAAGAGGTAGTCCACGTATGCTGGTCTTTAAAAAAATAAAAAAAATAAAAAAATCAGTGTTCATTACTGAAATCCTTTGAGAAGACACATGTAGACCTATTTCTCATAAAATAACTACAGGTTTCAAAAGGTTTAACAGTTGTAATAAATTAAACAGTAGCTTCTTTACAAGCACATTCTAACATTTATCTGTGCTATTTTCATCAACATCTAAACCACAAAGGAACGGTGTTTTTCTTCCCTTACAACCCATGACACCATGGTTTGCTTTCATCTATTCCCCAATCTCCAAATTTTACTCCTTACACACAACCTTCCTGGGCCCTTTTATCCCCAAGGAACAAACTGTCTCCATGCTTCAAATTTAGAGCAATGGGAGAAAAACAATTTACTGAATAGTTAACCCAAATAAAACTGTCTCGTGCTTTTGACAATGTAGGCAGCCTCTCCTCCTCTCACCAACTGTAGATCAATGAGATGGAAGGGGCAGTATTTTTTCTTTGGAAAACTGCCTCTTGTTTACTTTAAAACCATGAGCTTGTTTCATCAGAACCCCCAAGAAATCGAGACTGATTTTGGTATTTTTACTTTTTTCAATTTATGCTTCTAAAGTGACTCCACTGATCACCCTGCAAGTAAGACCTAAATTCTTCCATTGTACTGCTAAATGTTGGACAGCTTTCAGAGGCAAGCTGATAAACAGGAAGAGTTTGTCCAATCCACTTACATTTAATTGGTTGGTTTAATACTTTTTTTTTTTTTGTCACCAGCAAGAGGAAAAGGTGTGACAGGTTTATAGGAGAGGAAAGAGAAATCCAGAATAGATACATTTTCAAGTTTAAGAATTGTACCTCTTCCTCCTCCTCCACCTGGAAGCATAGGCGAAAGCCTTAAAGGACCCTCCAGTAAAGTTGGAGGGGAAAGAAAAGCTCTTGTTTCAGATGAAGGCCGGCCCATTGGTGAGGGTCCATATGGGGAATGCTCTGGAACAGTTAAAACAAAATACTCAAGTTCACAATGTTTAGTTTAGCAAACTGTATAAAGTAATCAACCTCTCAGGTGAAGTTTAAACTGTGTAGGTGAAATGAAAATTGTGCTCTCATTACCACATGTATCACATTCTCAGTCTCCTCTCACTGTAAAAACACTTCTAGTTTCAATAAAATACTCCCCAAGGCCTGGAATCACTTATGGCTCATTTAGGATGACTGTTATTGTAAATGCACATGGCCAAGACAGTTTCCAAACAATTACATATGTGTGGTCTTGGAGAACAAAACCATAAACCAAAACAGTTAGGCTCTATTTTACAATTCAATACTGTACCTCTGCCAAAAGGTCTAACAGGAACATCAAGAGCATAAGGATCTTTTTCTAAAAGGTCAAGTTTAAATTCTGTTTCAGTTAATCTGCAAATAAACAAAAAGGAAGCAGTAAATAACCAAGAAATCCAGATGTTTTACTGGACCATACTGTTTACTGCTAGGCTTAAAAGGTTAACAAAGCAAAGTATTTTATTCCTTGAAGAGAAAGACAAAGGGTGTCACAGAACTCTGGCTTCAGGAATTTCTGGAAGAATTTTGAATTTCTGAAAGCTTTTCTCTATGCTGCTGTATTTAATTCAGAAGTTGAAGAGGCATGTTAGATGTCACAACCCCTGGCATGACAGTTCTCAGAGTACTCTAAGTTGCATTCCAAATGTTAGAGATTCCTCTCAACCACCAGCACCTGATCTGTTAGCTCAGTATTAACTTCTGAGTTCAACTGTAAAAGCAGTAGGCAACTATGACTCCTGGTTGATAGACACTAATTTCAATCAAACAAACAAGAACCACCCTCCAAACCTTTTGAGCTCCGGTACTACATTCTGCTTCTCTTCTGGTGACCTTGGCATAGTTCTTAAGTTCTTACATTGTTGCCTGTTACCATTACAGCAATGCTCACATGACTCCCTCCTTTCCAGAACTCCAGTGGAACACTGTGTTCTCTCTGCCTCCGTTTGGGCTGCAAGTGATTAACGCAGACCTGTAGATACCAAATGACACAACCCCAAAACATACCCATGGGCCAGACTGTGTTTGTTTAGCACCAGACCAGGACCATACTTACTTTTGTCTGTTATGCGCGTTTTCCTTTTTTATATCACTGAGGTGTCTCTCAGCTGCTCGGGCTGTCAGCTTTGGGGAGGGACAAAAATCAGATGCTTAGAAAACTGCTATTTATTAATTAATACCTCATAAATATGATGGGTCCTAGATGCAAGACATCTTTTCTATTTGGGGTGCAGACTGTATTTTCGCAAGATATGACTGCTGTATGAAGCATATGAAACAGAGCCTCACGTGTGTCACAAGAGATGCCACAAAGATGCTAAAGGCAGTGGAACATCTCCTTTATGAGGAAAGGTTGAGGGAGCTGTGGCTCCTTAGCTTGGAGAAGACTGAGAGGTGACCTCATTAATGTTTATAATTATGTGAAGGGTGAATGTTGCAAGGATGAAGCCAGGCTCTTCTCAGTGATGCCCAATGACAGGACAAGGGACAATGGGTGCCAGCTGGAGCACAGAACGTTCCGTGTGACCATGAGGAAAAGCTTTTTTCACTGTGAGGGTGTCAGCACTGGAACAAGGCTGCCCAGAGAGGTTGTGGTATTTCCTTCTGTGGAGACATTTGAAATCCACCTGGACACATTCCTGCGTGACCTACTCTAGATGCTGCTGCTCCGGCATGGGGATTGGACTGGGTCACCTTTGGAGGTCCCTTCCAACCCCTAACATTCTGTGATGTTGTGATCACCAAACTACACTAGCAGCTCTCTTACTCAATTTTTTGAGGGAAAATAGGGCTTTCCTTCAAGTTCTTGGAACTGCAGAAATGCTGTTCTTTGACTACAGGTGCTCTGAAGCATCTATAGAATATGTACAAGATTTGAAGTGTCGAATTTTATGTAACTAAGATTTATTTCAAAGTAATACAGTTAAAAACTGTAAAAATTATGGCCATGGAGTTTAAAGTTTCCTGTTGGGAGAAGATGGTAAAAAAAATAGATTTTTGTAGCAACATTCACAGAAAGCTGCCAACGGAACACACTCTTCACAGGACACAACAATTTCTATTAGTAGATAAAAGTAGTTAAGTACATCCAGGGAAAACATTAAAATGGCATTGAAACCATGCCAGCTTTTATTATTAGCAACATGTTACTGTTTAACAACTATGTGACATTTATTTCAGTAGATTTATTGCTAAAGCCAATATTACTGCAATAGCATTCTGCTGTGCTCACAGGTATCCAGCTTAATTATTCCAACGTTAAGTATTTTTAACACGCTTTTCTGTATTTCTGCAAGAAATATGCATGTTTAAAGGCGACAGGTTAGAGTTAAATTTGATTATCTGGTTTTAATGAGAAACAAAAAAAAGGGCTAAAGCAAGCTACTCAAGATGCACCAAGTTCAGAAATTTCACTATTTGGAACTTACCCAGTTATCATGAGCTTTTTTCTCATGTGAAGTAATCTGTGAAAGAGACAGCCATGGGATCTTTATTCATCTAAAGAATACTCTTCTAAGTATATGCTTTTAAATTCATAAATTTAATGTGTGTAAGTTATAATGACACCTCAAAACTTAAAATGTAATGTTTTAAGTAAGTTATCTGATGATCTCTATGAACTTGTGTCAGTCAAGACCAGACAGCATGAAGAAAACCACCAACCCAAACACACAAAAACCCACCACTGCCAAAAAAAAAACAAACATCACTAACCCCCCACAAAACCAACCAACTAAACAAGAACAAAAAAGCCCAAACCAGTAACAAAACCATCACCCTCCCAAATTAACAAAAAATAGTAAGATTTTTTAAAAGTAAAATAGTAACTAAAAGAAAAACTGAAAGGGAGAGAACTAAAAAGAAAGGAGTAGGGGCAAAAAAAAACCCATCCGACAAAGCCAAGCCAAACACAGTATCATGATCACCTAGCTTAAAGTGGCATTTCAATTGCAATGGTATCCCTCCTACTTGGCACAGATGGTAATACAAAGCACCTACCTGATTCTGGTAAGAACGAATGGTTCTTTCTAGCTCTTCTTCAAGATCTTTTGCTCGCTGTCTGTAACAAAATTGGGATTTGTGACATTGTAATAAAATGTGTAGGAAAGTAATTGTAAATACAGTAAACACAGTGGTAAACATGAGCTATAAAATTCTTGTATCTGTATCATACAGAATCACAGAATGTTAGGGGTTGGAAAGGACTTCGAAAGATCATCAAGTCCAACTCCCCTGTCAGAGCAGGATCACCCACAGCAGGTCACACAGGAACACATCCAGATGGGTTTTGAGTGTCTGCATAGAAGGAGACTTCAAAACCTCGCTGGGCAGTCTGTTCCAGTGTTTTGTCACCCTCACAGCACTCACATGGAACCTGTTACACTCTAGCTTGCACTTGCTGTCCCTTGGCTTATCACTGGACATCACCAAGATGAGCCTGGCTCCACCCTCCCAACACTCACCCTTCACATAAACATGAAAGAGGTCACTTCTCAGTCTCCTCTTCTCCAAACTGAAGAGCCCCAGCTCCCTCAGCCTTTCCTCATAAGGGAGATGTTCCACTCCATCTTTGTGGCTCTGCACTGGACTCTTTCAGGCAGTTCCCTGAGGTCCTTCCTGAAGTGAGTGGCACAGAACTGGACACAGTATTCCAGATGCGGCCTCACCAGGGCAGATAGAGGGGAGGAGAATCTCTTTCAACCTACTAACCACATCCTTTCTACTACATTTAGGCTCACGAAATACACTAAAATTATAGTAACAGTGGAAATTCTAGGCCCTAAATTAGTGCAAACAGGAATGCAAAGGGGGGAACAAAAAAAACCCCAAAATCTCTCCAGCTTTTCAGTGGTCTATGGTACATTCACAATACAAAGGATTTCGCTCCATACAAGCCCTAACAGTAAAGGGAACTCAGTTAGAGACCCACTTGTACTACACCATTAAATCTAACATATCAATACAATTAGGATTCTAATAGAAGAAAAGTTGCTAGTGATCTTCCATAGTCAATTTTAACTAAGTAAAAACTCCCTTAGTATGTATTAGCACACACAAACTTGCATGTAACACAAACACATATCCCAGAGAAACTGGAAGAAAATATATGCACATATGTTGGTGTTTTTATTAATTCTCTATTGCCTTTTGTTCACTTTGGAACAAAGATTACAGCAACTAAATATCCGTAATTACCTGTAGCTGTTTAGTTCTTCAGCAGCATGATTAATTTTTTCATCTACTTTAGAAAGCTTTTCTTCCTTCTGTAGGCGCTCTCTCTCTTCTACTGTCAGCTTCCTTTAAGGAAATTCAAAAACTACAGTTAATTCTGTTTCAAGTCAACAGTTTTGTAGTTGGTCTGTCAAGAAAAAAAATCTTTCCAATTACTTTGGTGTGACGAATACAGGATATAAAGTGGCATAAATAGCACTGGTTTGGTATTCGTATTAGTTTGTTAATTAACTGTTCTATATATTTTTAAGAATAGTGGTAACCTAATTGTTTCAATCTGGAAGACAATCCACATTCCCAAAGAATATTCCAGGGGCATGGTGGAGGGTGGCAGTGGGAAGGAAAGGAAGCCACAAATCAAACAAACTGAAAACCAAACTTGTGGTGATTTGCTCTGGTACTTTTCTTACACTTTAAGGTAAGTTTCCAGAGAAGAAGGTTGTTGTTATTAGCTATTAAAATAAGTAGTTACTAAAAAGTCTTTCAAATCTCTCAAAACCCCTTATTAGGCACTACAAAAGAGAAAACCCTTATTCCAGACCACAGATTATGCACAAGTTAAGTCTGCAGGTGGTACATGGATGCCACTGCTATGTACAGCCCTGAATGGATAAACTGTCATGTTCCTATGAACAGCAGTCCCTATCAATCAAGCTATCTAAATCATGGCTCTTTTGAACTGCTTTTCCACTCAATCTTCATTTTCTACTTTTCCATTTCCCTCGTTTGCACATCCCTAGCTACTTAAAAGATGCCTTGCTTTGTTCTCCTACCTCATCATGCTAGCTTCTTCCCACTACTTTTTGGCTTTTCTCAAATCTTTGAAGAAATGACTTCTAGCTAGTAAAACTGTAATTTTACCATCATGCCCTAAAACGATGCTTCCTGCTCCCTTCCCCATTCACACCCACACTTCTGCAGGTTAAACCATGCCCAAAACAAAACAACTTTATTTCTGATTTCAATCAGTAAATCATAATTCCTAATATCATCCTCACTGTAAGGCAGACAGTGCAGTCCTTATACTATTTCTTGATGAAGAAAGCCCTATTCACAGGAGTTCTATGCTGCTTATGGACAATAGTTTCCTAGCCTTAACTCTAAGCTCAGGTTTACAAATAGCACTACTCCTCCACTGACATTTCTGGCTCTTTTTACTACATAAAATACACCTCACACTTAAAGCAGCTACCGATTATCTTACAGCAACTTTCATAGCAGTAATACATTGAATCTTCATTTAATAATAAAAAAACCCAACATATTAAAAAATAATCAACCTTTCCAACTTTACTCATATAATTTCATACATTAAAAGACTGTTCCTTCTTGTTTTATCTTTGTTTCTGTACAGGCTTATGAGAATGTCCTTAAGCATACTATTGCTTTCACAGAAACAATCTGTGTAAAAGTTACTGTGATCAGACAAAAGGACACGAAGGTGCACAACACAACAGGGTCTTCACAGTTCAGAAAAGTCTGCAAAGCATTATCCAAATTTTCATTAATTTTCAACACTCCCCCCAAATCAGAGTTACAAGCCAACTGAATAGTAAACTTTGGAGACAAAAAAAGAAAGCAGCACCTGTGTAGTTTCATTTCATTTTCTTGATAAAGCTCAGTCATTACTTTCAGTTTCTGCTGAAGCCTTTGAACTTCGCTTTCAAAATGTTCATTTTCAGACTGCAAGGAAGTTTGTTGACTTTGAAGGTTTTCTATACGTTCTGTTAGAGATAATTATGTCAGGATATCAAGATTCTGTATTTTAGCAGACTACAGACTATTCCAAGCTACAAGAAAATCTGTAGGTGGTGCTTTATCAACTCCAATTGCTTTATCACTAAAATCAAGTATTTTAAATAACTAAACAACTTCAACTCGAACAAGCATTTTAAAAAAGAAGTAGAGGTATTACTATAAACTTAATTTGGTAATACCACTTTAAAAAAAGCAGCATCTTCTTCAACTTAAAGGACAAAACATTTCATTACCTGCAAGTTCTTCCTTAGCTTTATTTTCATCAGACAGTTTTGAATACGTTTGGTCTCTTTCTGTTTCCAGGGTTTTTAAACAAGCGTTTAACTAGAACCAAAATTAAAGAGAAAAAAAAAATAGGCATTTTAAGATTACCAGAGTGCAGAGAAGGGCAACAAAGCTGGTAAAGGGCCTGGAGAATAAATCTTATGAAGCAACTGAAGAAGCTAGGGCTGTTCAGTTTGAAAAAGAGGAGGCTGATGGGAGACCTTATCGCTGTCTATCGCTACCTGAAAGGACGTTGTGGAGAGGTTGGTGCTGGTCTCTTCTCACAGGTGATTAGCAATAGAACAAGAGGGAATAGCTTCAAACTGCAACACTGCAGGTTTACACTGAACATTAGGAAAACTTTGTTCACAGAAAGAGACATTGGAATGGGCTGCCCAGGTAAGTGACTGAATCATCAACTGTGGATGTGCTTAAAGTTCATTTGATGTGGTGCTTGGGGATACAGTTTAGGGGTGAACTCTGTAGAGTAGGTGTAACAGTTGGACTTGGTGACCTTGAGTGTCTTTTCCAACTGTGATTCTGTCAAACTTTTTATACATGAAAAATATCTAATTAACACTAACAGATGCTGAACTCTGTGATATTAATATATGCAATTAAACTTGCCATAAAAATTATACCTATTCTGTCACTTCCCACCCTTCCAGTGACAAGTTTCTTAACCTCACATACCTTTGCAGCATAGATCAGCTTCTTTACAGTTCGTTTTTGCTGATCATCTGATGGACAGAATAGAATAATCCATCACAATAAGCACCAAGTTTGTGACACAGCTTAGTATTATTTTGCTTTTTTTTTTAAATTAAAAAAAAAAATCCCAAACATACCACGGCAGGCACAGCATATCCGAAGGAAAACCAAAAAAGTGAGGGGATGGTATGCCTATATTCTGGTGTACTGTTTGCCAATCAGATTCAGCACATTCAAGGTCAGATGCTGAACACAGGCTGTAAGATTTACTGTGATGTGTCCTACAACATAATCAGTACCAACACCAAGAAAAATGAGGAAGGTTCCTCTGTGCTGCTGTTTTGAGGATCTCACATCTACATCCATCTGATTTCAGTGTTACCATACTGCCTTCAACAAGTAACAGCTGAGTAAGGATAAGGAATCAGAAATCAGGTTCCTAGGACCCACAATGCTACTTTTGCAAGGAGCTTCAAGAAAAAAACAAAAGCAAGGTTTCCATCTAAAAATGTTGGAGAGCCACTGCTTACTACTACCACAGGCTAAGCACTGAGTATTTATATTGTTTTATGTTACACCCACAGACAGTTAAACGGGTGCAGAGGTTGTTATTCCAGAGGTGTCCAAGTATCAGTTAACTGTTTGACATGAATGACATTAGGTGAGTTCTGAAAATCCAACTTATACAGAAGTTGTAAAGAAGTTTACAAAGCTCATCTTCCAACTTGCCTGCAAGTTTGTTGGTTTTGCATTTCTAAAACATCTATTAAAATTAACATTTAAGATGAGAAGCGATACAAACCATACCTAAGTGCTCTCCATTCTCTGTTTCACCCTTTATATCCATGTCCCAGTTATCTCCAGCGTCATCATCATCATCTCTTACAGCTGAACTCCAGTCTTTCATCTTCAGTAAGTATTGTGTCAGTGACTAAGAAAAACCCACAGGAATCACAGAAAATAAAACAAACACACACTATAAAAATGTAGTCACCATTACAATCACTTTTACAGGATTTCTGTCCTATATTTGGTTTCCTCACTAGATTAAGTGAGCTCCATAGAGGTCTGATAGTATTTTTCCTATTAAACTATATACTTGCAGGTCAAGAGGTGTGCCCTCATGAAGGCTTTTCCATGGATGTATGCTTTTAGCAGGGCTTGTGTATATATACTGTACACACATGCACAAATACATTCCCACTCTCATGCTCCAAATTGTTAAAAAACAAAGCAAAACTTTATCAGGACTAAACATTTTTCCTTATTTATCATGCTGGCTGCCAGGGCTATCAGACTGCTCCACTGTGCTGCTGAGCAACCTTCTTTTGCTTAGCAGAAAACAAGACTTTTGAGGATAGAGAAAGCAAACAAAAACCCAAACCAACCTAGTGCATATTAAAACAAGGCTGTTAGGCTTTTTTGCAACAAAATTGTAAGTGATTTGATTCAATGCTAGATGTCATCACTTACCTTGACTTGACTCTCTTTATTTTTCAATACTTCTTCTATATCCACTTTAGATGATTCAAACATCTTAGTTTGTTCATTTAGTTCACTAAGTCGTTCACCCCATCCTTCAGCTTCTTGTAAAAGCTAAAAAGGGTAACAGCAGATTAGTGTGACTGTCTACCACAACCATGAATCAGTACTTGAGCCTGTTATGTACATTATCTACACATAAGCCAGATGTTAACCTCCCACCCACTAGTAAGAATTAACAGAGACAGACTGCAAGACAGTTCAACCTTCAGAGTCAAAAAAGTAAGAATTAGATGTTATCATCTAGTTGCTTTAGCTCCAATTGCCCTCCACTGTAGGTAGCTGTTACAACAGTTTTAAACATTTTAAAGAACAGTTCACTTAATAATCCAGTTTAAAAACCCTTACATGACAATTACAGTAGATATACAATATTGACAATTTGTTTAGCAACTACAAAAACTGGGGAATGGATGAAGAGGAGAACATTAACTCCTCAATATGCACACACACTTCTGAAACAGTATCTGGGTCTTTTTAATCCGGAAGAGGTTGGTGAGGGAAGGGATTTGAGGAAGCTTTTTAGACAGCTATTTAAATTCATGTGACTTGCAAAACTCTATTATTTCTCCTACTCTCCTCCATATCTCTTTAAGTAATTTAACAAAATACTTCAAAAAAGCTTTCTTGTTAATGGAAGTCACAGCAACTGCATGTAATTAGCACCTACTAGTACCTATCTCTGTAATTAACCGTGGTTAACTAAAAAGGCAAGGGTTCCAAGGTTACATTTTACAGACACCCCACGATAAAAATCTCATTCCACAAGAAGAGTTTACAGCAGAAAAGGAATCAGTATACTTAAGCACCAGCTCATTAAAAATAACTGCTGCAACATCCTAACTGGCTAAACCACGCCTTCCTGTTGCGAGAACAAAATTGACCTTATGCAAGCTTCCATTACAACAAAACATGCAGCACAAAAGCAGGTGGTACAGTACCAAAAAAAAAATGCTTCAGAGTCTGCCAAGAGACTACTGCTTCAAGTTGCACAACAGGCAACTAATTTAAAAGCAGCCAACATACAAAAGGAACAACTAGGTTGAGCAACAAGGACTTAACAGCCAGTTGTACTAAAAACCAGAAAATGGTAGTTAAACAGGGGAACTGCCATGCAAATAGACAAGCAAGCCTCAACACTCTTTATCAAAGATAAACTAGAGGGCATAAAAATTATGCGATTAGAATTGGATGAACCCTCACTTTGCACACAACTGCACCTTTCAAGCAGTAAAAGCCACATATGAATTTGCAGCATCATGCAATCTACATGTTACAGATAGAACAAAAATACTCTTTATGCTAAAACTGCTCAGAAGACATATGCAAGAAGCTACTTTTATTATTAATTGCCATCCTCCAAGGGAAGCTAAATTTTAAGAGACTCCTTCTTCACAAAGCCAAAGAGAAAATAAATTGACATGATTTTACATACCAGTAAGAACTACAATAAAGAGAAACAGCAAGGGTTTGCGATAAAGTTATGTATATTTTAATGTTCCTGCAAGAAGCAAAGCACAGGAAGTTTGGAGGTCATTAACAGTTCCCTTGTTCAAACTAAAAGGCCCAATCCTCTCTCTGACACATCATAAATCTGTGACAGCACATCTGTTGCAATGTTTAAGCTATGATGTGCCGGAAGATTATGACCTATTAGTGTAAATGGACAGAAGAAGGTACTCTAGTTTCTGTGAACAAATAACACTTTTGTTACCTTTTGAGCATAAGTGAAATTCCATCTTAAAAAAAAAAAAAAAGAAAGAAAAATAAAAAAAGGGATATGGATATTCCAATATAGCAAACTAACTCACATGTTTACAATTGCTTCATAAAAGAGAACAAAAATTAGCAAAGCAGGCACTTTCTCTTCTTTCCTTATCTGGTTCCATCTATTTTTTCTCTCTGCCTCTGGAGAGGATCCTGGCTGTGGACTTGCTCAAATGTTTTCCTCGAGGACTCACCAAAATTCTTCTCAATTATCACACACACTTTCCTGCTCAACTCTATGCAAGTTTCCCCACAAACTCGAATTACTAAATTTCTTTTAAAATAGAACTGGTTTAGACAAAGTTATTCCAACCCAAAATTATTTTCAATCCATGAAGACTGTGGATGTAGTCTCCCTGTACTTCAGCAAAGCTCCTGGCAAAGCTGGCAGCTCGTGGCTTGCACAGATTCACTCCGATATGGGTCAAGAACTGACTGAAGGGCTGGGCCCAGAGTGGTGTTGAATGGTGCCACATCCAGCCAGCAGCCAGTGACTAGTGGAGTCCCCCAGGGATCAGTGCTGGGACCAGTCCTGTTCAGCATCTTTATTGATGATTTGGACCAGGGGATTGAGTCCATCATGAATAAGTTTGCAGATGACACTAAGTCGATCTCTTGGAGGGTAGGTCCCTGCAGAGGTACCTCCACTAGCCCAATGGGTGGGCAGAGGCCAATGGGATGAGATTTAACAAGGCCAGGTGCTGGGTTCTACACTTTGGCCAAAACAACTCCAAGCAGCACTACAGAGTAGGGACAAAGTGGCTGGAGAGCAGCCAGGCAGGAAGGGACCTGGGGGTACTGGTAAACAGTAGCTGAACAGGAGCCAGCAGTGTGCCCAGGTGGCCAAGAGAGCCAATGGCATCCTGGCCTGGATCAGGAACAGTGAGGCCAGTAGGACAAGGGAGGTTATTCTAAACCTGTACTCAACACTGGTCAGGCCACACCTAGAGTACTGTGTCCAGTTCTGGGCTCATCAATTCAAGAGAGATGTTAAGGTACTGGAATGTGTCCAGAGAAGGGTGATGAAGCTGGTGAGGGGCCTGGAACACAGCCCTGTGAGAAGAGGCTGAGGGAGCTGGGGTTGTTTAACCTGGACAAGAGGAGGCTCAGGGGTGACCTCATTGCTGTCTACAACTACCTGAATGGAGGCTGTAGCCAGGTGGGGGTCAGCCTCTTCTCCCAGGCAACCAGCAACAGAACAAGGGGACACAGTCTCAAGTTGTGCTGGGGGAGGTATAGGCTGGATGTTAGGAGGAAGTTCTTCACAGAGAGTGATTTGCCATTGGAATGGGCTGCCCAGGGAGGCCGTGGAGTTGGTGTCAATGGAGATGTTCAAGAAAAGACTGGATGAGGCACTTAGTGCCATGGTCTAGTTGACTGGATAGGACTAGGTGATAGGTTGGACTGGACGATATTGGAGGTCTTTTCCAACCGTGTTGATTCTATCAACAAAGGGTATTAACACATTGAGAATGAGGATGGGGCAGAATCATAAGAAAATGAAGTATTTCTAAGGACAATTAGGAATAACTTGCCTGCTTCTCGCTTTCCTGGAGATGGCAGTTTTCATCTACTGCATCTTGAACAGACGTCTTGAGTCTCTCTGTATTAATCTGATACACTTTTAAGGTGGACTTGGCCTAAGCAAAATAAGAAGTGTATTGTTTCAACAGCATAGATGAATACATGAGTCATGATGGTATTATTGGACTTGTTCTTCAGTTTTCTGGCTATGCTATATGCATATT
Source organism: Tricholaema leucomelas (assembly GCA_013400475.1). Taxonomy (NCBI): domain Eukaryota; kingdom Metazoa; phylum Chordata; class Aves; order Piciformes; family Lybiidae; genus Tricholaema lacrymosa; species Tricholaema leucomelas. Next base: position 1,088,519 of record WAAF01015985.1, read on the forward strand.
CTTATATTTTTCCTACAATTTCAATAGCTCTTGCTGACTGTAGTTTTGCCACACTATTACTTTGGAGTAACAGGTCAAAGACAAGACAAGGTAACTATTTCCCAATAAATGCCAGTCACTGAAAGAAATTCAAAGTTGCTAAATCAAGTCACACAAAAGTACTAAGACTTACAAAGTCTTCTGGCTTACTCAACATATTATTTCTGCACCCTTAATAGAAAAAAAACAAACCCAAACCAACATGCCACAGCTACTAGAACAGAGGAACTGCAAAGGTTCAAAAATAGGAACTATAAAGACTGGCCATACCTCATCAATTTGTGACTGGATGGACTTCGCTTCATTCTCTAAAGACTCCACTCTCGTCTGAATTTCAGCCACCTGCAAATTATTAGTTGTCATATATCTCCTTCCACAGATTTGACTGAAAAGGTCTAGGCAATTAATGAATGTATTTTAATTTTAAAACTGAGAAAGTTCTACTGCCAAATCTGTAAAACCAGCTTTTCTTCTTCTGAGTTTTTACAAAAGTGGCACCCAGCAAGCTAAAATATGTTACAGGGAATATGAAGAGAGACAAATGAGGAAACGTAGGTTTTGTTCCACAAAAACCCCATTGAGAGTATTTTGTCTTCTCTAAAGAGAGTAACTTTGTTACTACTGGAAAAAAAATAATCCATAGAAGCAGGATTCTATTTATTCTTACCAAGTTATCATTTTCTGATTGCTTGAATTTTTCTTCCTCCAGTTCTTTTTCTAGATTCTCTATTTCTTGGTTGAGCTCCAAGTTCGACTTGTTCAGTCTTTCGTGCATTTCCTAAATCAAGTTGTTATGAGCATTAATATAAAACATTTGACATTAATTTTGAATGAAGTTGACAAGTAAGTTTTAAATGTGAGAGCACAGTACATTTAACATATTTCAACATATCAAGAATAAATCTCTAGAGACTCTTGCATGGTAACAAAACCTGTAACACTTAGATCTGCAGGATCTGAGGTACAGAACAAAATTAATCTATTTGGGTTTTTTTGTTACATTAGCTTTTGATTTACTTTTGAGCCGTTACTGATATGGAGTACATCAATCAAATACTCAACCTTTTAGAATGTCCTTTACAAATGTATTCTCAGCTTGGGGAATAAAAATGTTGTAGTTTAATTTGTTTACAACTGTGCTTCAGTATTCTGCAGAATACTGAATGTGAATTAAAAATTTTGATTTTAATTAAATCAGATGTAAGAAAAAAATACTTAATGCACTACTCTCTCTCTCTTCTCATAGTAACAAGTGTAATTTACTTTTTAAAGAATTAAATATTGTCTAATATGCCATTACTTCTCTTCATTTAAATGCCTTGCTTTTATGTAATTTTTCAGTAAAGCAGAATAAAATAATTACAGAATAAATAATAATGCTCTTAAAATAACTAAATATCAAACATTCTTTATATTATATATGTATATTTTATATAGTAAAAATAAGTAAAATAATGCTGCTCTTAATTAAAACAAGGGTTTGGGAATTCTGACTTGGATTTTTCATTATTGTTTTTGGTGTGAGTTTGCTTGTTTGTTTTTTTTTTTCATGTGGGTAGCATTTTCATGAAATACTGCCTTAAATTGTAGAAACAATTTTCACTTATCTTCTTACCTCACAAAAAGATGTGTCTGCTGATTCTCTCAGAACATTATTATCCTTCAGAGACAATTCTAGATCTTCAAACTGAAAAGAAAACCACTTTATGTCAGAATGTATGCAAATAATTGCTTAAATAATAGCATTAATTGATGATGTCCTTGTCTGGAACACAGTCACAACATAAATATTCAAAAATGCACCTTGCTGGGAATCAGGAAAACCTTACCCCTAGCAGATTATCCCTATTACATAAACCAAAGACATTTTCAAGTAGTTTCTAGTGTAGTACATTGCATTATGAGAGGCAGAAACTGCTAGCACCTAAACTGCACTTAAAAGCACTCACAGAAAAAAAAAATGTATCTGAAGAATTACTTTTACAAGTTTTAAACATATTACTTTTACGTAAGTGTAATACTTGATAAATTGAGCCATATCTGAAAGCAATAAATAAGGACCATTACCTCTTTTTTGCAAAGGCTAAGTTTTTGTAGAATTTTGCACTTGTCTTCAACTAGTTCAGCAATTTTACTGGCAAGTTGTTTTTCCCTTCCTAGAGACAGACAGACAGATGTTGCAATATCCAAATAGTGGCAGGGAGGGGGAAAAAAAGTCACACTTCAAAGGGGCAGTATAAAAAGTAAGCTTACCTACATAAAGTCGACTTTTAACCTGAAACAAAAAGAATAAATACTGAAAATGTCTCATTAAGCAATCACTTCTTCATAGAATCTGAAAAATACTATTTTAAGCTGTGGTTCCATAACCAATTTAACCATGGAATTTAAAAAAAAGGAACACAAATACAGACTGCTGTTGAAAATAAGCAACTGCATCCTCTTCATTTATCCCCTCCATGCTTGCATGTTTATCCTGTCCTCTTCCTGCTGTAATTATGAGGGGAAAGGAAGCTAGTTTTCACCTGGGTCACTTTTACACACTTCTGAACAGTCACATAACCATGACTGCCAACACAAAGTGGTAGTCACTGTGCACAGCCAGAATAGTAAGAAAGGGGGAAGGAAGGGGAAGGTCCCCATGACAGCTCAGAATTAACTTCCTATGAGGGAAAAAAAAGATGTTATAATATGTAACAGAACTGTAATGAAGGTACTACTTGCTGGGCACTCTGCCCAAATGCAGCTCACTGGAAAGTGCCAATTGGCAGTTGCTATGTAGGCTGTAATGCCCCAGAATCAAAATCTAACAAACCGTGGGACAAAAACTGTCACAAATGGCCTGGAGATGCAGAACTTGGCTGAACTCACAAAGACCTTTAAACACAGAACTCTTTTCAAGGCTAGGCCCAGATTACATGCCTAACTCAACCTGTTTTCCCCCTTTTCACTTTTTCCTCCTCATTTAAAGCCATGGGATGGCCAAGGAGTCCAAGTAATAGAAAAAAAAAAAAAAAAGAAAAAAAGATCCTATCATCCCAAAAAACTCCTTATCCTATCATCCAAAAAAAACACCCAAAACCCATTGCTTTTGAGTAAGTAACCATTAATTCTTCAATGAGCGCTCAGCAAGTTCCAAGTATGGATGACTGAAAAAGCCTTCAAGGATCTCTGTAATATCTCATGCCTTAGTGACATGTGCAGGTAGAAACCAGTACTAGAGTTGCTGCTTGACTGATTTCAGATGAAACAACTCTTTCATACCACTTACAAGGATGCTGCTAGAAAACAGAAGGAATTATGCAAATCGCAGATATACGCATTATACAGATATAAATCCCTTTCCAGACATCTGAATTGCTGCTGCAGAATAAGGTGGCATTTTTTCAGATCTAATTTGATGTTAGAACCCTAAAAATGGAGTTGCTTGCATATGAAAAATGAAATCACTATGCAACCACTCTTCAAATATGAGCATCGCTACAGCTAGTGCCAAAATCACATTCTATGAAAAAAATGGGGAGAAATTTAACATCCTGAACCATGGATACTGACCTTGCTTCATTAGTAGAGAGAGTATAACAAGCAGCTGTTAGTACTCAGACCCTTACTTACCATGGAAGACAATCCCTACCTCAAAATATCTAATCTGATTTGTGCACTAAAAGGTTTCAGTACTGCATTTCTCAAAGTCTTCAGCTTAGTGCTCACAAACAGCACACAGCAAAATTGGTTCAGTGTTCCAGTAAATATAACCAAGATCCCTGTCCAAAGAATTTTAAAATGCCTCTCTTGATGGCAATCTACCCTAAATCTACTTGCAAGCAAAAGCAATTTAAGACCTGGTCTGGCTATAGCCAGGGTAGTCACAGATACATCAGTACACACAGCAATAAATACACCCTATGTAAGACATCTATGTCCCACAAAAATAGCTTAAGCCCCAACTCTGAAAGTCTGGTGTGGTAACTAAACAGAAAGGAAAAAAAAAAGCCTTACTAGCCTGAGTTCCACTGCATTTCTTCTAATAACAGTTACTCAGTACACTTCAAAGCACTTCATGTCTTTTTTTAAAGACAACTCTTGTTTTCTCTTTTAGTGGGATTCTAAAACCAGTCTCAACAGATTTAAAACTCTGAAGCATTCCATATCTTGAACAGGTTTAGAATTTAAATTCAAACCATTAAGGCACTCTACATATCTGCATGCAGTTTGCACACTTACTGATTGATAACTTCTATATAGGAACAAGAGAACTGTAAGTGCTCCAACAATACCAGCACAAATCACTATTTCCCACGGGAAACCATAAAAATCAGGACCAGGTCTCATATCTTCAGGTAGTGAAGCCACAGCCTGAAAAATAAAGTGAAAAGCTTCAACTCAAGGGAAAGAGGTTAATATGCTCAACAGAAACAGACACTGTATGTTTGCTTTAGTTTATTTGCAAGGTTTGTATCTGGAATTTTTTCCCAAAACACGGAGAAAATGGCTAACAGGAGTCTTTGGTTTTTTAAATTCCACATTTACCAAGGGAAACAAAAAAAATTACAACAAGATGTGATGACGGCTAGTAAAAGCTCTGAAAACTTTTCCTTCTGAACCTACTAGTTACATCAAATTCTCCTTCGAGCTGTTTACACGTTTCACTCTTAAAAGAATCAATACTAAGGTTTGATTTATTGATCGAAAATGTGTTTGGTAGAAGAACCTGCTCAACCAACTTCCTGCAAAAATAACATACTTAACGCAGTCAACGATTTAACACATTTTAAAAGCTTAAACACACTCACATTTGTAAGCAGCAATCATTATTTTCTCGAAGATATACCCTGCTGACATTTACTGCCTGTGTTTAAGAACGTGTTGCTTTGCAGTGAAGTCTTAATCTCGATTTCTTTAACAGAAGGGCAAGACTACCCCCACCCCAAGCCAAGAGCGGGGTGGGTATGTGCAATCAGGGAGCACTCGTCCCACAGCTTTGGCTTTTTGAGACCTCTTGTTATTCTCGAAAAAACGGCCACCTTCAACAGGACCCCTGCGGCCCGGGGTCTCGCCGTCCTGGACGCACAGCTCTCGGCAGGCAGCCGAGCCCTGACACACACCGACAAGGTACGGCCCAGCACAGTGCCGTTTCTCCGACCCGAGCCCCTCTCCACCCCCAGCAGCACCCTTTCCCTCCAAGTCAAAGAGCCGCAGCACCAGATCCCGGCCCCGGGCGGAAGCGGGTCCCGCACTCACCCTGCGCGCCCCTTCCAAGGCCAACCCGCAGTAGCGCTGCGCGCTTTCCCGCAGGCCCAACCACAAGCTGGCAGTGGCGACGTCCGAAGCATCTCCGCGGCCGCCGGCAGCCATCTTACCGCGGGAGACAGCGCACGGGCCCACCAGCGTGCGGCCCCTTCCGGCCAGCCGCTTGACAACCGGCCTGTACCACTGCGCGGCGGGGCGACAGGGAATGAACCACTACCGTCGCGGGAAGGGGGGGGAACAGCGTAGCCATAGGCGTGTTCGACGGCGGCGGCAACGCTGCGACCCGAATGGGGGAGCTATACCATGGCCGGGACGCGGGAGAAAAACGGGCGATACAACTGCTGGGCAAAGTGAGAGGGCGGCAGCGGGCTCCGGGCCTCACCGACACGCGCCTCACCGCCCTGACGCGGCTCAGATCGGCGGTGCCTACGGACGCGGATGACAGGTGCAGAACTGGAGGGTCCAAGGAATAGGTATGCCTCAGAAGTGCCCTCTCCTCTCCCTCCCTGCGCAGCCGTCCGGCGCTGGGGGGGGTACTATGGCCCTAGGGAGCCGCTGGTTTCCAGGACCCTTGCCGGCAGACCCTTCCCTTCGCCTTAGGCTGACAGGCGGGAAAAACGGGCCCCCTTCCCTCTGCGTGCGTTATCGCCGTGCCCCTGTCCTCTGGTACAGACGTGTCTCCTTGGCCACGAACCTACTACTGTTCCTCCTTGAAGTTATGCGCAGAGAAACTCACCTTCCCTCTGATGTCGGCCGCCTCCATCTGTACCCGCGCAGAAGCAGCTCTTTACAAAAACAACACTTTCTGGGCAGGGCTGTCGGGCAAAGGCCTGGCTCCAGCCGGGCAGACATGTCACCTGGCCGCTTGCCTTCCCAAGCGGCGAGCTGGAGCTGACATTTGCCCGGCGGGGCGGGGCGGGGCAGGGGCTCTAACAGGTGGATCAGCGACCGGCGGCGGCGGCGGCCGCTCTCCTCCGCGAGTGGGTTGGGTACAGGCGGCCGCGGTACAGCGCGTGATGACCTGCCGAGCCGCCTTAGGCTCGGGAGTCGCGCAACGTCTTTTAAACTACATTTCATCAGCTAAGTTTGCCGGGGCTGCAGATACGCAGACTCACAGAATGTGTCTGCTTGGAAGAGGCCTCCGAGATCATCCAGTCCAACCTCCGACCCAGCACTGAAGGGTCAGCGCTAAATGCCAGGTACATACACTGCTTGAACACCCCCAGGGGTGGTGACTCCACCACTGCCCTGGGCAGACCATTCCAATGTATGAGAACCCTTTCAGTAAAGAAATATTTCCTAATGTCCAGCCTAAACCTCCTCTGGCACAGCTTGTAACCTTTTCCTCTATCCCTGTCACTTGTCATCAAGGAGAAGAGGCTGCCCCCTCCTTGTTCCAGCCTTCCTTCGGGTAGTTGTAGAGAGCAATGAGGTCTCCCCTCAGCCTCCTCTTCTCCACGTGCTCCAAGCCATTCACAAGCCTTACTTCCCTTCCCTGGACGTGCTCTAGCACCTCAGTGTCCTTCCTATAGTGAGGGACCCAGAACTGAACATGACTAGAGGTTTGGCCTCACTGGTACAGGGGGATGATCACCTCGATGCTCCCACTGGGTTTCTAATACAAGCCAGGATGCCATTGGCTGCCTTGGCCTTCTTGGCACACTGCTGACTCTTGGTCAGCTGTCAACCAACAGCCTCATGTCCCTGTTTGAGTTACAGCTTTCCGACCACACATCTCCAAGTCTGTAACTTCCCATGGTGTTGTTGTGACCCAGGTGGAAGAACTTATTGAACTTCACACAGTTATCCTTGGCCCATTGATCTAACCTGTCCAGATCCTGCCATAAAGCTTCCCTACCCTCTAGCAGATCAACACAGCCACCCAGCTTGGTGTTATCTTCAGACTTACCAAGGGTGCACTCAATTCCCTCATCCAGATCATTAATAGAGATTTTACTATCTCCAAGACTGAACCCTGGGGGTCACCGCTCGTGACTGGGTGTCAGCCAGATTTGACTCCATTCACCACCACTCTTTGGGCCACTTTTTTTATCCAGTGAAGTGTGCACTGAACCAAGCCTGGTGCCATGAGTTTCTGAAGCAGAATGTAGGGGAAGGTGCAAGAAACAGTAGCTGCAATGCCACAGAGCAGTGGATTTTTTTTCATCTCAGTTGTGAGCTAAAGTAATCTTGAATCTGATTCTTGGAATTATGTGCCTTAGTTAACACGAATAACTGACTTGCTTAGCATAAGTAGCCAGCTTGCTGAAGCTTTAGGCCACAAGCTGTAACCTAGAGATTGGTGAACTCAGTCATAAGAGGAATGCTTCACTCACAAAAGTCTGCTTCAGGAAACCAAAGGTTTAAATGGCACTTCTTTAACAATCTCATTCACTAACATTGATTCTATTGCTTCATTGTTGTTTTTTTTTTAAACTACAGTTTAAAAAAAGTGTATTTACAGTTTTATTAAGCATAGGCTAACTCAGTTTTCACAATGCAAAGTGAATGACTTGCTTGTAAAGCTGTTATCATCTAAGAGACAGTGAGAAGTGGAAGGTAGAAATGGCTTTTTCAGCTGTATCAAACAATACAGGAGTTTGGCCATAGCAGTGAACTATCAATGAGCACTGAAATACAGTATGGTTCATGAGGAATAAAAAGCAAAGCCTTTCAGTTTTCATCTCCTAGGCTGCAGTGTAGTCAGACTCTATGTAAGTACCCTGAAAATCAGTAATTTATGGGAGTCCTAAACTTCAATTAACCAATCTAAAGAACAAAATAAACCCAGACATGTGGCACTGTTCAGGGTCAGGCTGGAAACTTCAGTTAACCAATCTGAAGAACAAGATAGACCCAGAGAGGTGTCAATGTTCAGGGTCAGTTTGAATGGGGCTTTGAGCAATCTGGTCTAGTTAAAAATGTCCCTGGTCACTGTAGAGGGTTTGAACCAGATGACCTTTAAAGGTTTCCTTCAATGCAAAACATTCTGTGATTCAAAGCACAATTAATGAAGTTTACCATGTTCCCCAACACTGCTCTTCAGTTTGGAGGGGACAATGCAACACCATCTACCTTTTCTCACTTTCCTCTGGCAGCATTGTTTCTTTTGCAGTAATGTCTAGTAACCTTCACTCTGTGTCTGTATTTTGATATTGAAAACATCCCCATAGCAATTATCTGACTTTGAATGTGTATGCTTGCTTAGAAAAATATTATGTAGTCATGAACTATTGGAATCTTTTTTGGGAGTCAAGTCTTTGAAATTACCTTTTAAAAACAATGGAAATATTCTGATTATTTTACTTATTGAAACCCAAACTTTAAACATTTTGTTTTGGTATTGTTTGTTTGGTTTTGATTGGTTTTGTTTGTTTGTTGTTTAATTAGCCATGGAAATTAGAGGGAGCTACATGTTTAATTTTAAAACAAAACCCAAATGCTGATATTATGACCTCTGAGATGTTTCCTAGCTGTTATATAACAAAACCCCAAACATACTAATTTCATCAGATTCTGCAGTACAAACACCAGAAGCAGATGAACAGCAGCTAATGACATTTATTTTGTTCCATCTCTATCTTGCTTGTCATAAAATACCCCCAGAAGTAAGGGGAGTGCAGAGGGTTTATTTAAAAGGATCTTTTATTCCCTTGTCCTTTTTTTTATTTTCCTCCAGGAGCCTCATTGCAAAACATGACCTATAACTGGTTTAAGTTTGCACTGATGTCAACAACATTGAGGTGCCAGAGCTTGTTCAGAGAAGAGCAGTGAGACTTAATGAGGCCTGGGGCACAAGGCCGACTAGGAGCATCTGAGGGAACTGAAGTTGTTCAGTTTGGAGAAGCTGAGGGGAGACCTCTTCGCTCTCTATAACTGCCTGAAGGGAGAGGTTTGAGCAAGGCAGGGGCAGCCTGTTCTTGGTGGCAAGTGGTAAGACTAGAGGGAATGGTTTCAAGCTGCACCAGGGGAGGTGTAGGCTGGGTATTAGGAAATACTTCTTCACTGAAAAGGTTCTCAAGAACTGGAATGTTCTGCTCAGGGCCCACCCCTGGCGGTGTTAAGCAGTGTGTGTGTATCTGCTGCTTAAGGACATCACTTAGTGCTGACCCTTCAGTGCTGGGTCAGAGGTTGGGCTGGATGATCTTTGAGGTGTATTCCAACCAGATACATTCTGTGATTGTGTAATATATCAAATAAAAACAAAACACAAACCCCCAAACAAACAAACAAAAACCACCCTTACCTTTTTGATAATACTCAGCACTGCTGAAAATACAGATCTTATCAATTCTCCAACGTCAAGAACACTGAAGCACAGAAGTATCTGACATATCCATCCTCCTTCTGGTTTGTTCATAAGGGGAAAAAAGAAAAGGGTTTGCATTACAATTATCATTCCAACCAATTCTTTTACAAATTTATTTTCCTTAAGAAACTTAACACTTACCATCACTAGGCACATAGTTCTGGATGGCATCTGAGAAAGGCTTTGTGACATCAACTGGAGGGTCAGCTACAGAACTGGCCACTTCTTCTGCAGAATTTAATGAATGTTGGTCACTGTCACATTCGCTGTCTGCAGCTGCATTCATTTCATATTCTTTGTCTGGTGTTTCTTCTAGTAACTTTCTTCTGCCTACCCCTGCAAATAATTGTGAAGAGAAATCATGCTTATTTTCAGAGGATTCAACTTGTGCTCACACACACACACACACACTTTTATAACCTCTGCAGAGATTTCTTTTTTTTTTTAATTTTCCAAACCCTAGAATGCTAGATCAGAGTGAAAATACACGACAGATTTATGATTGAAGAAATACAACTTTGAATAATAGTCTCAGAACAGAATTTGGAGGGTAGAGGTTTAAGCCAAACCAGTGATCGAGTATAGTAGTTAAAATTAATGTTCAGGAAAAAATGCTTGTTTTTGATAGTTAGCCTATCTAATCCCTGTCCAGGATTAGTGGGTCTATTTCTTATGCTATATTCATAGCTTTACAAAGGAACAATTAAATATGCCATGCAGGAATGAAGATTAACAACATCCTCACTGTGAAATACAAGATACTACAGGCAGGCTCACACAGAAGTATGACGAAGAGCACCTAGCTGCCTGATTTCAGTAACTTAGAGTAAATTTCCTGAAGCAAATACTGCCAGAAAAAAACACCCCAAAAAAACCCAAAAACCCCATAACTTAACCCATGTCGAAGCAAAAATACAATTTGAAAATTAATTAATTTTTAATATGCTTCCAGCCAATACTGGCTAAAGTTACTCATCATGAATAGTCCCAACAATCAAAGCTCAGGAAGAGTAACTGACTCTTCAACTGTTACTGTTGTATTAACTCAGTCTGCATTAACAGATCCTCAAAATATCATAAGTCATTAATTGAATACTATGAGTGAGGTTTGCTACCTCTTGCTTTTAAATCAACAGAAGCAGACATTGTTGCATCTGTTACATTTTTTTTTTGTCAAACAGCATATTTTGATTTTGCTAAATCACTATTTGTTAAGCATTAGTCCAGTACCTTTAGCTGCAGGTTGGGTTGCATATTTAGTAGTTACAGTAGACAAATGCTCTGGCAGCTCTAGAAAAACATTCTTTTTTTCTCCTACATTTTTACTGCCCAGAGTTAAATCATGCCCCTTTGTGCAGACACCATCACTTGTTTGCACATTGTGCACATCTAGTGAGGAAAACAAATTACTTTTTTGGATTGCACCCTCATCTTTTTCAGACAGCTGCTCCCTAACTCTCTGATTCACTTGTACTTTCATTCCTCTGTTACTATTTCCTTGTAGTATTTCATCATGATTTTTAGTTTGAGTGGTTCCTTCACTAAAACCCACATCATCTTGCAAACTCTGCACTTTCTCTTCTTTGGCTGTTTTATTCTTAAACTTCAGTATGTCTGCCAAATGACTAAAGGAGAGAAAATGGCCCTGTTCTTCAGCTATGTCAGGCTTTTCTTCTGTATTTTTTGTGTCTGAGGGATTACAGTTCTGAGGTAGGCTAGGAGAAGAAGACATCTCATCTGATACAATTGATTCATGTCCCTATTGATTATCATATGTGTCCGTATTATAATTAATAAAGATATTATAGATATTTATGTACAAACCTGACTGTTCATGTTTGCTTTCTGACTCCTGATTTCTCTTTTTAGCTTCAACATTTTTCATCAGTTGGCTTTCTGATACCAGGTCTTTTTCTGAATAGTAAGGTTCAGTTGGCTTCTCTTTGTCATTTGTTAGCATATCAAAAGATGATTTTGTTCTGTTTGAGGTGCTTTTGGTGTGATTAAGAGTACCCATACTTGCTGGCATCTCCTCAGGATTTGGCATGTTACTGTTTGAAACCATTATTTCTTGTGCACAATTCTCTTCATCTTTTTCACCTGTCACTGCTTTGAATCTCACCTCTGTTTCTTTGCCCATGTGTGGTGCTTTCTGGTTTAAAGTCTGCACTTCTTTATTCTTGTTGGCTTCATCCTCTGTTTCTCTGCTTTGCTGGTCTTCCATGGCAATTGGATCTTTCTCAGAATGGCCAAAATTAAGAACATCACTTAAACCCAAACTGAACCAATTTGATCCAGATTCTTGGCTTTCACTCTCTTCTGTCAATAATTCTGTGCCTGCTGTTTCTTGTCCAGACACACCAGAAACATCATGGATTTGTAGATCATTTTTTTCTGATGCCAAATCCATGTTCTCTTCACCAAAATACAGGAAGTCTGTCAGTCCGCCTTGAAACCAAGCAGATGCTGAAGGTTCTTGTTCCTCCTTATCATCTGGCTCTTCATTTTCAACAGTTACCACTATTTTTCTTCCTCTGTATGTATTTTCTGCTAAAGATTCAGTAATGGCTTTTAATGACTCTTCATCACTTTTACTTCCTGTGGTGAACCATCCTGCAATCCAACTGGATTGAGCCAGAGTGGGTTCCATTGAGAGACTGTTTTGCATTTGTGACTCTTCAGTATCATCTCTCCTGTTCTGGTCTTCTCTGAGCAACTTTTGGCTTACAGACTCCTCCTGAGTGTGAGTTTCCTTGGAATCACTTTCAGAAACCAATTCAACTCTTTCTTCCTTTTGCATGGAGTCCCTTGTATATTTTAAGACTTCATTTTCATGCATCTTTGATTCTGCATCATGTGGTGAATGTTCACTTTCTTTGTTGTGATCATGTAATGTGCTATCTTCATTTTCAAAAGTGGACTTATCTCCATGAAGACAAAGGAAATCAGCTTCCTAAAAGAACAGCATTAACTTTTAAAATGCTTTCATGTGTAATTTTCTACAGCACTCTGTAGCACAGAAAAACATCTTTATTCTTTCTGTGTAGTTATGTGTGTGCGTAACTTTACACAAAGGACTATAAGTAAAGATATTATTGCTACTGGTTCTGTATCATTTATCAGATTAAAATTATTTTAGAGGACAACAAGCATGCAATTGGAGAAATGGTGAAAAAAAAAGCATGTTTTGAATAATCTGAAATAAAATTTGCATTGAAACTTGAATTTCTATCTGGATATTAAATTTTCAATTGCTGTGAACTAGACTGGAACATCTGGTGATACTGGTTTACCTTAGTGAGTACTTCAACCTCTTCTGCAATCAAAACTTCCTCAATCTTCACAGCATCTTTTGGGAAATATCCAAAATCCTTTCCTTTCTATAAAATACATAAAAGGAATGAGAGTGTTTAAACTTAAATGAGAAGTATGTTAGGTGCTTGCATATATGCTAGAAAAGTATGACTAAACAAGTAGTCAGATTACAGTAGTGCCCCTTACACCTTGCTTTTTGTTCAGTCACAAGGTTGGTTCATTTTTCCATTTGCCATTTCAGAAAGCAAGAAGTATATTACTCCATACTATTTTCTGTATTATGTTTATGAACATGTGTTTGTGCAGAATCAAACTAGCAGCCTTAACACCACTTCATCTGAAGACCTTGTTGTGTGCATAGATGGTCTTAAGCAGCTCACATTAAAATCAGATGCAATTTTTCTGTTGACTGAGGTAGGAGAAAAATTGTGCCTTGATAACTAAGGACTCATTAACCTACAAAAAAAGTAGGGTTTGTAATCTGGGTATAAGGCCAGCTGCAGCTGAAGAGAAATGGAAATGAAGATGGCAGCACTACAGAAAATAAATTGGTAGCAATGCCCAAAAGAATCAAGGGGCAGTCTGACCAAGAAATCAACCACTAGCTTTACACCAAACCATTGCAGATAGCCTTTGGAGGCTAATGGAGGAATGCATCTTGGAAAGCAAGAGGGAGTGAGAGACCTGCAAAGGTACTCTAGGATTAAAAAAAAAAAAAAAAAAGTCAGAATTTCACTGTTAATCTATAAATGTGACAGATTATTTACTAAAAAAAACCAACAACCCAGGTTTACCAATATCTTCTGATTTGTAAATACAGTTTTGCTAGCAGTTGGATTTGGTTCAGTGCATCTATTTCTTCTTACCTCTGACATAACTACATTGTCACTTGTTCTGAATTATTAGATGTGTGGTAATTTCCCTGGGAACTTTCCTTGAGCACTGAACTGTGAAGTTATGTCCCAACAGTGGGCTGCTGATTAAGTAATTGTAAAACTTTCTTACTCACAGATCTGTAAGAAGAGACCTGACTGGACAGACCTGATGTTTTTTAAGGGAACCAGTGAAATCATTATAGTCAAATGATTAGATGAAGGAAATAGAAAACTTGGATTCTAATCTTGACTTTGAAATACCTTTGCCAAGATTTATTTTCTCCTTTCTACATAAATATAGTAGCAATGACCCATCTCCTAAATACCATATTGATTCATGGCTGGTTAATATTACAAAGGGGACAGAAGTTCCCTAGAAGCAAACAGACTGCATTTGTTATGTTATTTGTTATGATCATTTATAGGGAAAGTCTTCCAAATTGAAATACTTACACTTCCTGTCCACAAGTTTTCATTTTTCCTTGAAAGTTTGGAGTATACTATTATCTCTTCCCCTGCTTTGAAGTTAAGATACCGGCAGTCAGGCCCCACGTAGTCTGTGGTGGCTTGAACTCTGCTCATTGCCGCTGGAATAGTATGGAGAAAGAAAGAAACAAGTACAGCAGCCATTTTGGCTGAGGCCAGGCTGCTGAAGAACATATAAATACACTTAAATGTTCCTTATTACATTGATACATGCTTTGTTTTGATGCTAATCCATTTATATTGTCAAGTGTAAAGCAATCAATGTAAAAAAGCAGCCCTATCTTCTTTTCTTTCCTATTTACTACAGGCAGAAAAAGTTCCTGTCCTATATGGGCATGGCCCAGTCCTTGTTCAGCCAAGCTTTAGTACTGAAATGTGTGTGGAGAATTAATAGGGTCAACTGCTAAAGCCAGATCTAAAGAGCTGTAAGTATTTCTCACATATATTTGTAACTGTATAATTCAGAAAGTCTAAATTAAATCTAGTTGTTTCAGAGACTTTGTCCTCTGTTTTGAATACATTTATATTAAGAGAAAAATAGTTAAGTTTAAGCAAAATAAACCTTAAACACATTTTAAAAAACAAAGTTCCAAATTAATTTTAAATTACTTTAAGTTCTCTTAAAAAAAACACTGCTGATGTGCTCTGTTCAGTTTGGAATCCATCCCATGTGCTGTTGCACAAAGACATCTATGAGCATCAAGAATCCACTGAAGTCAGTATGACTCCACGGGAGAATAAAGATCCATCAACAGGGGAAATCAAAGTTTTCTTCTCCTCCAGGACAAGTTATCCACATTGAAAATACAAAAATTAAGGCTACCAAACCAATGGAGACAGCTTAGAAACAGCTTCAACTACATATGAGTAGGACCGGTTTCACAACGGTAATTAGTAGGTAACAAATGGGGCATAATTTCTTGCTGCCCACTTGTGATGGAGTGACTATTTACTCCCTAGGAATTCTGTAATTGATTACTGTTCTTACTTCATGTTAAAGAAGAAAAAAATAAGTAAAGAAGATATATTAACAGGTCTTTTATAAGAAGGATTACCAAAAAAAACCCAAATCAGTTTGCTTGTAGCAGAAAGATAGTTTTGCAGAATGGGCTGTGAATGTAGTACAAACACAAGGCAGCTTCCTTCTGTTTATAGCCTTCCATTTTTTTTTTAATTTCTTGTGTAACTGTAAAGAAAGAGTTAAAAAATATACTTTAGAGCTGCTTTATACTCCCCATTTTGAGGAAACCTGAGAAACACTAGCTATTAAAAAATATCTTTACTGAACTTTGACCTTGATATACTTGCACAAAGCAATCCAGCAGTAGTTTAATCTTTTTGCTTGAAAAGTCTAAGTCTGTTGCCTATAAACTTAGTATATAGATGACAAATGTTTTCTGTGGCTACTCATTTTAAATGTCATTGCTCATTTTGCCATTATGGTTTATAACAGCTGCACATACACCAGTCTTGAAAAAAAACAAAACAACCAAACCACCTTTTTTACTTACCTTCACATTCCCAATCACCACACTTCTTCCATTCTGAAAGTACCTTTGTACTCTGCAGGCTTGTTACAAATGAAATTACTAAGAGCAAAATTCTCTGATCCCAGATCCTTGACATGTTAGATTAAATCTAGAATGCAGTGAAACTCCAAAAACTGCATCAATGACTGGCTAGTGTGAATATTTTACTTTTTTTTTATCCTAACAAAGCATTGCAAATAAACTAACGATCCTACTTTCCTTTTCTCATCTGCTTAAGCAGAGGTACGCTCTGCTAACAATTTGCAGAGTCAGGTGTCCTGGTCATACACATATGTTTAATAATTAACTATGTTCTGATAGCTAAACTGATGTTTTGAAAACAAAAGAAACTCACTTGGTCACATAAAAATTTAGCTTCTATCAGAGAGATTATTTGGTGCTGAGTTGGTGGAAGGTTGTGTATGGGGAAATTGAACAAGATTTGTATTTGGATGGGATTTTTTTAATATACATCTTACTATCTGATTTTAAGGTAGACTATCAATTTTATGCTTCTGTTGGTTTGCATGATTGTTCATATTGCTGACAAATCTATACTTTTTTTTTGTTTGATAAACACTGTATTTGGTGTCCACTGACAGGCTTTTATTTAGAGGTGGCCATTGGAAACTCAGAACAGAAATTTTCCCCAAATACTCTTTTTGAATTTTCTCAGATGCTAGGTGATAAGTACAATCCTTTAGCATGGGGAACACTTACTCAACTCCAAAGACTTTTAAGGTGCTTGGCAGTTTCCAGGTTCTTATGACAACTAGAAAATCCTTGTGCTATTTTTACATTGTATATCACAGAGCAACATACCAAAGCTAAGCTGGTAAAGTGTTCTGCTTTTTGAGGAATAGTCACTATGTCTTAGCAGCCTATTAGCCAAGATAGAATTGTAAGAAATCTTCCCTCAGGTACAGGTTATGCTTTAAAGTAGTAATTATGCAGAGATTTGTAGACTGGTTGTATAGGTGTTAAGTTATGCAGAGGTTTGCTTTAGAAGTAAGCTTTACTTCAAAGGCTTCACATGATCCTGCACTTCTTGGCCACTTGAATGTTATGTCTAATTTACCTACAAAAGGAGCTCTTTCTTTTCCCACCCTCCTGCATGAAGTAGTCTCTTCTCTCTCCTTTCTTGATAGCTCCCCAAGAATTTGCATCCCATCCCAACCTGATCACGTTTACAGTCACACATTTCCTAATAGGCCTGCCCCTCCTTCAGTCTTGAGCATGAGTCACAGAACTTGGTCTGCTTTCTTGTTCCTACGTGCAGCACCGTTTCCCCTCCTTCCTGCTCTACAACTCAAACCTGTCAGACACTGGTGCTTAGCCTGATCTACTAAACCAGCAAACAGCTCATCTACTGAGAGATGGGAAAGAGGGCACAGTGATCCAGGGTCATGTTAACCAGTAATGCCTGGCAAACAAAAACATCAGTAGATGCCATGTCCTCCAGTTGGCAGTCTAACACTTTGGACCCTTCCTTTGCTCCATAGCCTGATAGTCAGACAGGCCTTCCTGCCAGTTAAGCCACTGAAGGAAAGACAATATAGATCAGCACCCATCCTTGCTCCTGACTAGCTTTGACGCAGACTTATCTCCAGCATCAGTATTTTCTCCCCTTCACTCTTTTGGATCCTGTCTTGCTTAGAGGGTTTGTGATTTGGGAACTTTCCCAGGGTCTACAAAATAACAATGACTACAATTTAATTCCTCCATGATTAATAGCTGATCAGAAGAGTGTTGCAATGTTGCACAAATAACCCCAAGGAGCCTTCAAAAGGTAGCAGTCCTTTTTTAAGATGAGCAACATGAATTGATTCAGCTAAAAATGGGAAAGAGGTATTTTGACACCTAGAGTTACATTTTTTAGCAAGTTTTGGGGGGAGAAGAAAAAACTAAGGAATCTGCACCTTGAGATTTGCACAAGCTGTCAAACCAGCTCTGCAAATGGCTCGGAGTTCAGCTTCGTAACTCTCAAATCTTTATATGGAGATAGAATGTTGTAGCTTAGCTTAGCTATTCAGTTTAACCTGCACCTGCAATTTTCAAATTATTCTGGGCACTGCTCATTGTGCAGCTCAATCTCAACCATCCTTCTAAGTCTGAATCTGTTAAAAGGCTGATGAGTACTGCTTTGATCTCTGCTCCAAGTTATTTGTTCCTCCAGTAATGTCAATAAGATATTTAACTAAAATATTATTTTCTCCTTGGTGTAAATACTGTACAAGCATAAATTCTAATCACCTTTGAACTGAAGTCAAAGGTAATGATTCATGGCATTTATAATAGCTGCCTTCCAAAGGACAAAGTAGAAAAAAATATAGCAGATGTAGTGAAACTTGGTCAGTTTGTGTTCTGGAGGACTGAAACAAGTGTGAATAAATTACATAGGCAAAGACAATGCTAGTGAAAAAGATCTGTTTCCAACCGTTTTCATGTGGATTAAACTATTTTTTATTTGCAATGACATCTTAGTAACTTAAGCTACTGAGCTAGGAATGCAGAAATCCCTTATGATACATGAAATTCACAGAAGAATAGGAATTAATGGATAATTGAAGTAAGCCATGTAGTATGGCAACACTGGATGGGTCTTTTAAGATATAGTTTTGTATAGGTAAAAGAGACATTGCATTTCTTAGACTTGTCAATATCCGTATTAACAATACAGATCCCAAAGCAAATCCTAAGTTGGTAAAAGTCCTTCTAAGTATATTAAAGTCAACATCTGTTTTATAATAACAGCACCTTTGGTTATATTCTTATGAGAGCTCCAAAAGGCTCCATACAGAATGTAGAGTTTCACTGTGTAGAATTATATTCCATTAATACACGGAAGAATACATTCCACAGCAAAACCAATCCAAAAACCTTTTAAAATATGGTTCCCTTGACTTAGGATGTTTGTATGAAAATTCAGATCAAGTTTATGGAATCAATTGTCATGCCAAAAAAGATTTTATTTGGTTTTTAAATACCTATCTTTGAAGAATTAACAAGTCAAAGGAAGAAAAGGAGCACTAATTCACTCTTGCAGACAGACAAATCTAAACAGGTAGCAGTCATTTACCCTCCAGATTTAAACCAAGAAAAAAGCCACTGTTGCTTCCACATTAAGAAAACAGTTACAAGCATGGCAACTAACAACTGAGACCTAACCACAAGGCCATTACCATCAACAAAGGATGTTTTAGAAATCTGTTGACAGATTTACTGAGTTTGGAAATTAATCTTTTTGGAGGGATGCATTTAGTTCTGCAGAAAAATGTTTGGGTTTCCTTTGAATACATGCAATGAAACTGTTTGAAAGCACAAAAGACATCACCTTGAGGAGCAGGAATTGGAAGGCATGTTTCAGTTTATAATTAACAAACTGCACAAAATCTGTTTTGACAAGGACTCCAAGTGGAGCATCATGGAAAAAAAACAACCACATTCTTGGAACTGTCATGTTTATCTGTGCATCAGGACTGAAGAAAAAGACAAGTGGTATAGTCAGTACACTGCATAAAAGCTCTAGGGAAAAAAAAAACCCAAACAACAGCAACTACTTTCTGAAGTTATATTTAAAGCTGGAAGAGACCATCTGATGCAGCACTTCACCAGACAGGCATACATGGTATGTTATCCACACACATAGAGCATCTCTACTTCATTACTTTTTTTCCTTTAAAGCCCTTTTCTATCATTCCCTTTTTCCATATTACTTGAGTAACAAGGGGACAAAGTATTTTTCCTTTGATCCTCTATTCACTGCTATGTGGAAGAGAAATAAGAAAATATTTTGTTTTCTACCCCTATGTTGTCTGTGCTTAACTCTCAGAAAGCCATCAAATTTGGTCCTGAAACTGTCAGCTATTTGAAACAGCAGGCTGGGAAGAGGAAGGAGACTGCACCCTTTGTCTCAGCCTTGTCCACAGCTCTCAAATTGTTTCAGGGTAAGAGGACCTTGAAGGCAAATGTAACAGTAATTGTAAATATGACTGCTTTATAAAGACACAACTCTTAATATTATATTGGGATAGGTCAACTACTGTCATAGTTATTTCTGTAGTGGAATATTGGTTGGAGCACAGATGTTGCATTGAGCTGCTTAGGTTTAGAAAGGCTAATTATTGGCATAGATTAAAACCATGCCAATTTCTTCTACCACTGAACTACCAAACGAGCTTTGTACTCTGCCAGAAAAACTCCTGTTACTTTCACCTTATCAAAAATACATTGCTGCCTCTAACATAACCTGAAACAAGATAATGAATCCAGTCCCTAGTGTTACCAGGACCCAACACATACTTTTTGGGAATCCTGCTAAGATGCTGCTCTGAAATAGTGCCTTCTGACTAGCAACCTTCTTCTCTAGCTTTGCATAAAGACTACAGTATCAGCCATTAAAATCTGCACAGTAAATATGCTACAGCAGTGTATCACTCAAATTCAAAACAAGAAACCTTAAAAAAACCCAACCAAACAAAAACGTTAAGTGAACAAAACTCTAACAGCTTCCAATAGCAATATGAAATCAGTTGAAATACACAAACCAGTAACATTAACTGAAGTACTCAGTATGTGAGCTTGTTCTTTGTGGTAAACTGCTGGATATAACATCTTTAATAAAAGATCTGAACTTTTGCTTGTCCTTCAAAAAAATGAAGGCAAATTGAGCAAACACATTCCTCCGAAGGGAAGGAAATGTGATTAGAGACTGCTGACATGAAGTAAAAGTGATTCTCAGCTGCAGAGAATCTGAGGTAGATAGGGTACTGAAAGAGCAAATTAACTAAAGAATCAGAATAAAGTTTGGAGCTTGTTGAGAAGGGGGACCTCTGAAATTTCCCACAATTTCTGCTGAAAGAACACTCTACTTCATTCCTCACTAGACACTTCTTTAAGCTAGTAAGTTCAGCATTTCAGAACAGGGGTCTGTCACTATTCCAAAAACTGACACCCTCCCAGAGTCAAAGTTTGCAATAGACTGTTCTGCATTTCAGAAAAACAAGGTATATATGGCATTTAGTTCGCTCAAGTAAGCTTACGTTTAATTTCCATTCTGAAACCTGTCTAGGGCCTTCCTGGTCTGCAATTTGTCACATGAGATCTGAGAATTCTCTTCCCAAGACAACACATATTATAGCAGTGTTTCATAGTCAGAGAACAGGTCTTAATTAAAGCCTGTAAGAATGTAAGATTCATGCTTTAAATGCGGGAAGACCAAGGTAACACACCTGAGTTATAGAAAACATCGTAGGCATTTACAGAGTAGTCTACAAAGCCACATTTATTTGCACATGTACAGAACAGAGAGACAGATGTTACTGTTTTCCATACAAAATTATATAAACCTAATATTCACCTTCATAGATAACACTGTACCACTTGAAGTTGTATTGAATACATTCAGAAAGCATTCTTGCACGCACACAACATTAGTATTAGATAGTCCCAGGTAACTCCAACACTGCACTGTAATTATTCCTAGTGGTATGAAGGGATCAAAGATCAGTCTGCAACTAAAACAAAATCCTGATCAAGATGCAGGCTAACATCTTTCCTCCACTGACCATCAAAGCAAGTGACTGTTAAACAGATTAACTGTCTCCAGAACATAGATGTAAATACTACCAAAGCACCTGCAGAAGACAGCTAGTAGTGGTATTCCAGCTCATGCTATCTTGGCCAGTGTTAACACTCCCCACTAAATCACTGTTTGCCTATGGATAGGAAAGAGTTTATAAAACTGGAAGATAGGATTGAGTAAGAGCTTGTGATTACAGAAGAAAACAATAACTATAGATCCAAATCAATTACTTTCCCTTCCTACCCAGCACTGGGAGCTTACTGCCTTTACTGGATCTTAAGATTCCCATTCTTGTAATGAATAGAGAGGAAAAGCAAAATCCTATGTTTCCTGCAACACTGCCTCCCTACATACGATCTAAAAGGGGAATTTGTCAACAGGACATCTCAAACAATTTATTTAAAATGGACATTTATTTCTACAAAATAAAAAGAAAGTGTATGATACAGAAGTGATCACATCTACTGAAAGGTTTACCTATTAAAATATACAGAGGATCTTCATGAATACAGGATATTTAAAAAAAGATGCAAAGGAGTGTTAATCTTTTATTTTTTACATTTTCAGGAACTTCACATAATTTTGGTAAGCAACCTTTTACAAAATTATGTAAAAAGTACAAGAATGCCTGGTAAACAGTCTGCATTTTTCCAAAAGATTTTTTACAGCATGCAATTCTTAAGGCAGCCTTCTCTTCCTCCTTACAAGGAATCCTTTCACTCAAATAATCTTCTGCTGCAAATATTAGGCTAAGGAAGCTTGGCCTCTTCTGTCAACGCCTTTTGTCTTTCCTGTCTGATTTACGGTCTCTTTCACTCCGTGAAGTTCTCTTGCCTGACCGACTACTTTCTGATATAGACCTCTTTCTGTCAGATCTTGAACTTTTATCCTTTGAGCTTTTGGTATCTCTACTCCCACCTTTTGAGGACTTGTGACTTCTGTCTACTCCTGAAGCATCCCTTCGCTTCCTCTCTGTGCTCCTTCTGCGCTTTCTATCTCGGTTATGCCCTCTTCCTCGGCTTCGACTTCTACTTTCACTACTGCTAGAGCTACTGCTGCTACTGTCCCTACTAGTACTACCACTTGTAGTGCTGCTACTGGTGGAACTACTCCGAGTAGTACTGCTGCCAGTGCTGGAACTACTTCCACTAGTAGTACTGCTTGAAGTACTACTGCTACTACTGCTGCTGCTACTACGGCTATGACTTTTACCAGCTTTGTTCCCTGCCCTAACCCTGCTTCTACTCCTAGTCTTATTCTTAATTTCTACACTTGGTGTCTGACTCTGCTCTGTCTGTGCCTCAATCACCTTTACAGATACCAAAGAGTTTTCATCCTTGTCTGCCTGGGGCTCTGTATCCTGAGTGGACTGAGACAACTGAGGTGACTGTGGCAATGGCACAGACTGTAGCTGAGATAGACCCTCAGCCATAGGTTCTGTCTGAGCTTCAGATGCTATTTCCTGTTTTTCTTCAGATTCAGCTTCAGTTTCTTGTTTGATACCTTTCTCCTTCCCAGGAGAAGGGGCATTACACACACTTTCTGACTGAGCATCACACTCTGTTTCTGGTTCCGTTTTGCCATTTTCATTTTCTACAGGTTCTACACTATCTGCCTCATTTATTTCAGCCATATCCTGATCATTATCCACTGGCTGAATGTTTTCATTTTCCTCTTTTAGAACAATAACCTCTTCATGCTGACCATCCTGTTGCTTGTCATTCTCCCTCACCTCAGCAGTCTCTTCTACTTTAGCCTCCATTTCATGTTTCTGTTCATCCTCTTCCTGTTCTTTCTCTGCATCACTATGCCCTGAACCTGTTTTTCCCTTTTCCTCCCCTAACTCCTCCATTTCTACATCATTGTGCTGATTACCTGTCTCCACTTCTTCCACCTGCTGAGCCACCTTACCCTCTTCCTGCTCCTTGTTCTGTTCTTCCTTCTTTTCTTCATTCTGCACCTCCTGCTGTTCTTTTTCCTTCATAGATTGTCTTCTGGGCCTGGCCTCCATTTTGTTAATCTGCTCTGCAAATTCATTTCTCCTGCTTTCGAAGAGTGCTAGGGATTAAATACATCAATAGTAGTTTCAGATAATCTATAGACACTGAAGTCTGTTTCCCCTTAACTATGAGCCAGTAAATTGTCAAATTCTTTTAACTTCTAAATACTGCATCCTTAACCATTCTGAAGTAGCAAGCCATTCATGCATAATGAGAAAGACTGCTAGTTACCTTAAAAAATACAAAACGAAGGGGATAGTCAGCAGAGTATCAGGATAGTAAAGCCCTAAATCTAAGCTAACAAGAAGAGTTTATTTACTTCATTAAAATCAATCGAACCAGCAGTATATCAAAATACCACCCTAATTTCCTAGTATTTATATATTAACAAGGTTATACTTCCTAAGGTAAACAAAAGACAGTAATATTTAGCTGAAAGCTTGTTAGTTATCAAGAAAGCTTAAATAATTGAAACTATTCAAACCGGTGAGAGCTTTTCTTATCCCCCAGCCTCACACAATAATGGCTCCTTAAGAAGAAAATACAACACAAAACATTTTAATAAAGAGAGAACAGTAGAACTACCATTAACTGCAGTATTTTAAATTGCTTTCCAAAGAAAGGCATCCTGTGAAACAGAAACCAACACATATTAAAGTAAAAAAATCATCATAAAATTCTAGTGCTGTGCTTGAAATGCTTCTCAAATCCTTCATTAAAAAAAAAACTAAAAAAAAAAAGACATTTCCTTGAGCCTTCAATCCACAGAATTTGCCTTTTCAAAAACTGAGTTGCTGCACAGCCATATATCTGGCTACTAAAGCTAATAAAGAAGGACTATGTTTAAATACATACCTCTGAGATAATGCATACACCTCTTGACTTCTTGCAAGAGAATTAAAGCACATCCCACGTAAAAATAAGCTACTGAAGGGGTAACGTTCACTTATAACGAACACCCATGCGA
This sequence comes from Tricholaema leucomelas, assembly GCA_013400475.1. Taxonomy (NCBI): domain Eukaryota; kingdom Metazoa; phylum Chordata; class Aves; order Piciformes; family Lybiidae; genus Tricholaema lacrymosa; species Tricholaema leucomelas. The sequence goes on from WAAF01015985.1 coordinate 1,112,873, forward strand.
GAACAGTTTGTTCTAACCAGGAAATTCATCTATTTAAACTGAAAGACTTAAATTTGTAAGCATCAAAAGGGATGCAGGAACACGGGCATTTTGCATCATAATGGCCACTTACCATTCATTTTTTTCTGTGACTCTTCCATCAGCTTCTGTGTAGCAGGACACATTCTGCCAGGTATGTAGAATAAATGGGGTTTTGTCTTAGTTCTTATGTATTTAATTATTTTAGCGTTGTGCTCGTTCCATTCTTCTTGCTAAGAAATGAAAGAAAACAACCCTAAGATACAGAAGAATAGTTTAAACAAAAAAAAAAAAAATTAAAGAATCAAGAGCAAAACTAAAACTCACCAACTGAGCAAGCTCAACCTTCTGCTCCAGCAACCGCAGCTCTGTCTGTTTAGCACGTCTTTCTTCAAACAGTTCTCGCCTTTCGTTTTCAACTTGCTTTCTTTCCTCCTCTGCCTGCACTTCAAGTTTTTGTTCAATTTCTTGTCGTCTCTTTTGCTACAATAAACAAACAAGTATTTTCAGTACTTTCTCTAAATCAAGAAAGTGTTCTAGTTTGGTCCAGTCATAATTTTTATTATTTATACCATTAAATGCATTCCTAAAACACATTTAAGAAATATCTCTTAAATCACAGGTAGTGGAAGAAAAGAGTTATCATTGCTAAAGTTTAACCCCCTGTGGATTTCTGTCTGCTTTTCTATCATTCATTTTGGATTTGAATTTTTAATGCCAACTTAAACTTTTTTTCCCCCGATAATGCCAGAAAAATTAAATAGATTTCAGATGAAGGGGAAAAAAGTCATCTCCCCCAAAAACAAATGAAAGACTGCAGTCTAGTGTTTGTGACCAACAAAGCAAATTACACCGTGAATACTTCCAGTATATTAATCACAATTAGATATATTAATGTAATCCAGGAATGCCCTGTTTGTATGTCCTAGGCAGCCATATGCTGTTAAGATTGTACAATAGCTGTCTAATACAAGAAGTACAATTTAATATCTGGACAGCACTATGTGTGTCATAAATCAAAATACAGGTCTGAGAAGTTTTATAATAAATTTTTGTGCATGGAGAAAATGGTATCTCCACAAATTCTCAAAAAATGTTGCAAAGAGCAGTGACTTGACAAAGTCTCTTTATGTAAAAATACTGCTATAAATTAGACAAGGACTCCATGTTTCTAGACTATCCCAATCAATATAATATTTTTTTGTTCTAAAGGCAAGCAGGCAACAGAGAACTTTGGTCCTCTCTCACGTGCTATGTGACAAGTCAGATTAAACAGCAGGATGTCCCAATACTGAATCTGAACATGATCAATACCAACAAAGCAAGCCAGCTATGCTACCATTACACAGAAAAGGTTAAGTTTAAAAACAGAATCTGCTTCCATCGAACTGCTGAAAGCAGAACTGCCAAACACTGTTTTTAATCTAAAGGTTATTAGTATCCACCGAATAATCCATTTAAGGTACAGTAAACAAACACCATGCCTTCCACAATTTAAAAGGGTGTATTAGGAGTAAAGGTACCACTGTCCTATACAGAGGTTACTCTGAAGTTATTGTTAAGCTGTGCAAAGCCTTCATTTTAGTACAATCACATATATTAAAACCAGGATTTTTTCTCATCTATATTAGGAGGGGAAAGCCATTTGTAGTCAAACAGGTAGCATAACACCATCACACTGTAGATGGTTATAACTTCAGCATCTGGAACACATCAGAGAGTGCACTGCTTCAGCAGTACTCCATCCACATAATTTTCAGAAGTAGCCTATGATCTATTAAATAGTTACCTGATTAAAGTCTATTTACTTTAAATTATCTCCAAATAATGTAAAAAAAGGGGGGGGAGGAAAATCTATTTTGTGTTTTACATGCTTAAAAAAAAGGTAATAAAAAAAACACCAGACAACAAAACAGTGCCTTTTCACTTTTGCAATGGTCAGAAATAGTGTGGTGAAGTCATATAATCGTTGAGTCCCTTCCCAGTCTTCCACCTCAGTTCTACTAAACTAAACAAAAACCTGTGTGTGCTGTTAACATTTTGTTGCATCTGCACCCTATGCCATGGGGAATTTTCATTCCTATTTAAAAGAGGCTTAACCACACAATTTTGATTTGTTATTTAAAATGTGATAGAAATAAATACCCTCTCAGTAGCAACTGTGGACTCCTGTTTAAACTTTTGAAGAGTGCCCATCAACAAGCCAAATATACGTCGATTCCTAAAAACAAAAACAAAACCAGAGTTGAAATTCAGTGCCAGTACTAAGCTTTGTATTTGCATAAACAATCAGAAAAAAAATTCCATCTCAGAAAGCTGAGTATTACTCCAGGCCACTAACAACAGAACACACATGGACCGTGCCAACAGTCATGGATATAATTTACACTGACATATCATGTTTTGCTTAAGAGTAAGACACAGCTCTTATCCATAACACAGCACAGTTAGCACTGGGAAATTGGAAGCTCAAACATTTTACATCTGGAAATAATGACACTAAATTAAACACTGAAAGTGAAAATAATCCTAAAGCAGAGAGTATGGAAGAAATGGTTGAGTAAATAAGGCAATGAAATGCAAGGTGATCGAGCTTTCTGTAAAACATACCCCCACCTCCAGTCCTGCTCAAAGGATTAAGGAGCCACAGGAGACTGAAAGCTTATCTGTCACAGTTTGCCTAACAGTATCTTCTATATCAAGACACTGCACCATGAGATGAAATCAGAACTGCTGTCATCTAGTGAAGTATTGACAAAATTAAACACGTAAAATTCTTGAAAGAATTCCCTTCTTCTGAACAACAACCAATTTTGAATTACACCTCTTCTTTCCATTCACTTCCAAGTTAAGCTTTACAGCAAGAAGCAGACACTATCTGCCTTGAATTTTTACTCAAAGAAAAGGGAAAGGAAATACTACTCTCAGTACCACTCTACTACAGGGACGCAAACCTGACATGGAAAGATAAAGGTACTTGTACATTAAACAAAAAAAATAGGAACAAAAAAAAATATTGAGAGGTAGAAATTACTCCCTATTTGCATATGAATGACATCCCAGAAGACACTGAGGGGAAAAAAAAAATTAAAAATNTTCTACCACAAGTCACTCAGAGATCAATAATGGTTTTCTCATCTACCCAGAAGACTACTGAAGTGCACACAACAGTGAAACTACAGCTCCAAGGAAATAGATGTTTAGCACCTGAAGCTGTAGGAAGTTCACTAAGAATTTAAGAATTTTGAAGATTTTTCTATGAGAGAAGCTGTTGGAATCTGGTCATGGAAGCACATCAGTTAGCGGTGCTATAACTGTAAAATCAGCAAGCAAAGTGTCTTTTCTTTGATGACTGATCCATTGTCCTTATCAGAGCAGCTTTCCATAATTCTTTATTCCAGCTTTCATTCTTCTATTTGAGGTATGGGTTACTATTTTACCAGCTGCACTGCAGACTGGAGTCCACGAAGTGGGACACAATTGCAAACTTGCTTTTCCAATGCCTCTTCCTGAAAGAGCTGCATTTCACCGAGAATTTTATGAACTACCTCAACACAAATAAGTAGGAAGAAAGCAAGTATACAAAGGAAAATAAGAAGCATTGGACAAAAGGAAGGTCAGTCAGACTGTACACACAATGACTCTGAAAGCAATAAAAGGAACACAACAGATGTACTGCATAAAACAGGGAGAAACCTACACTCAAAAGCCTCTTCCAATCAACAAAGTAACAAGGCAGTTGTAACAGTCCAAAGTGTTAAACAACCAATGGATACCTACTGTCTAAGTCAAAGATGACCAGTTACAATAGCACTAGCAAACTTATGCCTGTAGGTGGCCTGACAAGTAGAATCTCTGCCGTGTATGGAGCAACTGATGTGTTGTTACTACTGTGAAGTATTTGGAGGGAGTATTTCTGCATACCTTTGTTTTCCTTTCTCATCCATATTTTGATCTTGTATAAGGTCTCGACGTGTTCGCTCTTTGGAGGTAGCAACAACAGAAGATGGCAACGCTGGCTATAACAAAGAACAATGAACTACTTTGTGTGTGTTCCAGATAAGCAAATTTCTTTCTGCACAGTTCCATTTATCATTCATTACCTTTTTGATATCATCATCCTCTGCGTCGCTTTCTTGGCGTGATTCTCTTCTTGTCCGACGTTCTCCACCCAGCCTGAGGAAGAAAAAGCATTAGTGGACACTAGAGAACATATTTGTAGGACAGCATGTTCCAACATAAGAAAGTCATCATATCTAGTCAGAAAAACACTTCCAGTTAAGAATCTCCCCACTGTTCCAATGACCAGGAAGTAGCATTTTGCAAGCAGAACCTACTGTTGGTAGAAACCAGTGAGAGAAAACAGTTTAAGCTTGAATTAAGAGCCCACATTGCTACCACACTGGCTTTTAAGAAAACCTTTGGAATTTATTTCTTGTTTTCAATGGTTCTATTTTTCCTCTTCCAGAATATCTAAAAAGACTATTGATGTAAGGGGATTGTGAGACAGATTTAAATGTCTGCAGATATAATAGTTTGTATGAATTATCAAATGGGAAATGCTATTTATGTTACCTAGCCAAATACCTAAAAAAACAAGTGAGGAGGGGATCTGAGAACTTGGATGAACTATGACTTTAACAAAGAACTAAGCAGTGTGTTATTTTCAGCTTTCACTCTCAGCTTTGTGGCCCAGAACCCTGCTGCTGGTAAAGCTATTTCACAACATTCATTTTGTGCTAACGTAAAAATTCACAAGCAAACTTTGCTTTAGCCAAGAACTACCAACTGAATGAACGAAGCTCACCATCATCAGTCACATCTAACAGATCTGCATTTAGATGTGAAAGCTCAAAATCTCAGTCTGTTGTCATGCTGTAGGCATTCAATTAATAGAACAGGACATCTCAGACATGATTCAGTTTGTCTACTGCTAAATAAATCTGAGACACTAAGAAGAGTAAACCAGAAATTTCCCAGAATCATTGTATTGCTCTAACTTTATATTATTGCTATAATCATTATATTGCTGTAAGATACTAAGGAAAAAAGCCAGGTGATTTCACCACATGCAACTGCTATAACCCAAAAATGTATTTTCAACAAATCCTGAATATGTAATCTTTGAAGAACACACTAAAAATCATCAGTTATTAACAGTTACTGAATCAAAGTATTTTAAATGAAGTCTTATAAATTCTCATTCTGCTAAAGCAAGTTCTCTGCATCAGTTTCTGCACCCACCTACTGGCTGCCCCTTCAAGATCTCTCTGCTTGGCTGGGGGTCCTCCTCCACTATCCGAGAATCCACGCCTGAAAAGAAAACACTTGAGAACTTAGAACAAATTAGGCAAGCCTCAGGTCCACTTTAAATGCCTCCAGAATGAAACCGTGTTTTGGTTTTGTAGTCACAATGTAATAATAAAAAAAATTAATCAACTCTATCACCACTTACACTGCAATAGTGTTTAAATATACTTGCTATGGACCAACAAATTTCTGCACTTACCCAATTGCATAGTTATGCTCAAACAAGGAGTCCCATTACATCGAAGTGTTCATATTTGCAGTACTTTTCAATGTGTATTGTCTTAAACAGCAGTTTAATAGTGAAATTAAAAAAAAAAAAAGCAAACCCCAGGAAATCCCACAACAAAACACTCGTGGGTTGAACTACATCTGTTTTAAAATTTTTGTCAACCTCAATTTTCCCCTATTCGTCCTGGAAAAAAAACCTGCCACTTTCTTAATCATTAAGAGATTGGTTTTGGAGCATTTAAAAGCACTGAGAGTTCAAATACTATATAACAGATTCTTTAACTTTGATGTTCCTACATTTTTCAGGCTAATGGCTGAAAGAGTTCGGGAAAACCACCACTTTAAATCTGTTATAACTCAGAATGAGAAGAAACTTGACATAAATTTCAGGCTGTGATATAAAACCGCAAATGGCCTGCAGGCCATCTTTGGCGGCTGCTTGCTGAAACTGCAGTACAATAAGCGATGGGGTCAGATAAAAAACAGAAAACACCCCAGCGTACGGACAGCAAACCAATACCAGCGTAACGGCAGGATGAAGCTCACCGCCCATTTCTGCAGCTCCTTACCTTAGTAATAAGCTCCCACGCCCTCTACCTCCACCAGGGCCTGTGATGGATAACAGTCTGTTTTGAGGGGGCCTGCAAGAGACAGCGGGCGCTGTTAGCAGTACCTGTCCCGACCCACCGAGTCGCTTCAATGAGCCTCCCCGGGGCGCTGCAGCTCGCACAGCCACAGGAGCCCGCGGCCATGACCATTCGGTCGCGCATCCCACGACTGTGTCCCGTCACAGCGGCCACACGCCGCCAGCAAACTGGCGGGACTAGGGCCCCACCAGCCCCCGCCCCACGCTGCGCCAAAGGAGCGAGGACGGCCCAGAGAAGGGCGCGGGGTGCGGCGGCCTGCGACTAGCCACTCGCCGCCCGGCCTTGGGACCCCTCACACACCACCTCCTCCCCTCCACGGGACAAGAACGCAGCATCGCCTAGCCTCCATCACTCCCCTCTTCCTTCCCCGGGCCTGGCTGCTCCTCATGCTCCTCTACCAGATCATTCGCCTCACCGATGCCCCTTCTACCTCGCCTCACCTCACATCATTGGGGTCCCGTCCCGTGAGCTTGCGGATGTTTTCGTCCACGTGCTTGAGGCTCTCTTTAGCTTTCTCCAGCTGCTCTTGCAGCGCACGCACGGCCACCGCCATCCCGCCCGTAGCGCGGCCTAGCCGGGGCTCAACGCAAGGCACCGCTGGGTAACGGCGGGGAGAGGCCCCGCCCACGCACGGCGTGGCCCACCACTCCGGCAGCCGCCAGCCGAGAAGACGCAGCCAATGCCTCCTGCTAGCTCTGCAAATCACCAGAGGGACCGCCGGAGTGACATCGCTCAGAGCTAACGAGAGAGCGCGCGTCGGTTCCTCCAGCCCAATCAGAAAGCCACCTCCAGGACGTTTACCCCCGCCCCCTTAGGACGCGTCGCCCCCATTTTCCCACAAGCCGCCGCGCAAGCCGCTCTGGCGGAGCCAATCGCCGCTCCACTGCAAAAGCCGCCGCGCAAGGCAAGCCAATAGGCGGTGATGTTACTAAAGGCAGGGGCAGTAACCGGGCTGGGGAGTGGCGGATGGCCTCACGCGGGGCCTCACGCTGGGAAGCGTTGCCGGCTCTGCATCGGCTCTCGTGTCTGCAGGCCATCACCCTAACCACTGTGGCTTGGGCTTCGCTCGCCGCTCTCGATAGAGCGGCTGTAAAGTGCTGTTATTGGGCGCTATTCTTCACGTCTAGGGTGGCGAAGTTTTTAACTCTGCTCTTCCCCGGCGAGCAGCCGGTGACGTTTCTGTGGAAGGGCTGGGGGGAGCTCCCGGGCGCGAATGCCGCCTCCGGTTAACAGCAGCAGGAAATAAAAAGCGAATGAGCGGCATTTCGAAGGCAGTAAAAAAAAACATGACTCCATCTCTAGTGCAGTTTCCGCAGTGAGGAGGGGGCTTCCTAAGGAGGAAAGGTGTTTGAGCCCCGGCTCCCGTTCATGACGCTCGCTTGTGCAGCCCTGTTAGCGCCACAGCCCGAGGCAGCGTGCCCTGGAAAGTGATAACAAAGGCTCTCTCAGATAGCTGTGCCAGGCCTACCTCAGGCTGCTGGCGGGAACGCCGAACGCTTCCCTCAGCAAGCAGCACAGGCTGGGCCGCTCCGCCTATGTCGGGAACATCAGAGGGCGGTGGAGCTCGCCCGCGCCCTGAGCCCGGCCGGAAGGGGCGGTGCGGCGCCGGAGGGGCCGCGGCGGCAGCTGCTTGTTGCCGCGGCGCCGGACGGGCTTGGGGGGTGAGGGCGAGGTGGCGGCAGAAGGGATCTCTGCTGCAGAGCGGAGATGGCAGACGAGGCACTCTTCCTCTTGCTGCACAACGAGATGGTGGCGGGGCTCTACCGCGCCGCCGAGCAGGGCGAAGGGGTGAGTGGGGCCAGGGCCGCCCTGGGGGCCACCTGGCAGCAGCCGGGGTAAAGCGGCGGTGGCACCTTCTGTTTTGCAGGAGAACGGTCGCTGCACCACCAAGCTTGAGAGCATGGGCTTCCGCGTTGGGCAGGGGTTGATCGAGAGGTAAGTCCCCGCTGCAGCCTGGGCCCGTTTCAGCTCCCAGAGCCGGTAGGCGTTGCTCGTTCTATGGGACTTTCCCCTGCGTTTCCGCGGCGGGGACCCACGCCTCCTTCCCGGCCGGCTGGGGTTAGAATGTCCGCTCGGTGCTTTGGGTGGGCAGAGGGCTATGCTGTGGATATGGTACTCTTCTGCACTCTGGCATCATCTCCTTTAGCACCTCATGCATGCGGGGACCTGCGTTTGAATACCACAGGACGGTTGTGAAGTATGTTATTTTCCCGGTGCTTTCCGTCATGAGAACTGGCAGGTTATGGGGTTACTTTCAGTACTAATCATTTTTATTGCACTTTGTGCAGACCTGCTTTTGTATGCTTTTTACTTACGTTACATTTTGTATTTTCTTAGCTTTCTAATGTCGTTATTAAACGTAATTTTATGGTTGACTTCTTCTGGGTTTCGTTTTGCTAACTAATTCTCAGGCCCTGGAACTTTGTGACCGAGCAGGTTGTATCCTTGTATCCTTGTATCCCCAGGCCCTTTGGGGATGCAAGATGATTTGCTGCACATCCAACTTCATTATGCTTTTTCTGAGACCATGTGAAGACTTCTGAATCAGTGCTTTCATTGAACAAAGTGGTGCTGTAGTGCCAGATAAAGTTCCTGAAGAAAGATAAACAGGATTATAAGCAAGAGAAAAGAGGTCATATTTTGGGAATCAGGAACAAGTTTTTAAATTTGTTCCTATGCATTAGAGGTTTTTTTGCATATTTGAAGGACTGCTTCCACGTCATAAGAAGGTGTGAGTTTTTTTGTTTGGTGGAGTGCTTTGCATCTTTTTGTACTTCAACTGTCTTCAATAGTTAAACCTATTTAAATGTGCTGTTAAAATGCTTGATGAACATAGAGTGATGCTCAAATGATACTGTACAATGCTTTCTCTAACAGCCTCAAAAATAGTGTTTCAAAGTACTTTATTTCATTTCCTGTTTCTCTGTGTACCTTCATTATTGATATATTGCTCACTTATCTCTTAGGTTTACAAAAGATACTGCCAGGTTCAAGGATGAATTAGATATTATGAAGTTCATTTGCAAAGATTTTTGGACAACTGTATTCAGAAAGCAAATCGATAACCTAAGGACTAATCATCAGGTACTGTGGCTGTAGAATAATAGAATTATAAAATGGCTTAGGTTGGAAGGGAGCTTAGAGATCATCTACTTGAGCCTCCTTGCTGTGGGCAGGGATGCTGCACAACTCTACTGCTCAGAGCCTCATCCAACATGGCATTGAACAGCTCCAGGGAGGAGGCATCCACAGCCTCCCTGGGCAGCCCATTCCAGTGTCTCACCACTGAAGACTTTCTTCCTAAGATCCAGTCTAAACCTACTCTCAGCTTAAAATGGTCCCCTCTTGTTCTGTTGCTAGACATCCTTATGAAGAGTCCCTCTCCAGCCTTCCTCTAGGATCTCTTCAGGTATTGGAAGGCAGCTATAAGGTCTCCTTGGAATCTTCTTAAGGCTGAACAACTCCAGCTCCCTCAGCTGTTCATGCTTGTATATCATGTCATAAGATTATAATGTAAAAAACACTAGACTTTTAATTTGATATCTGCTGGGTGTTGTTCCTGTATTGTTATTAAAGAAGATAATTCTCACTGAATTTATGAAGACTTATACCTTAATCCAAAATGTCATTTTTCAACCTGAGAACAGTCATATTCTGCCTACAAATCCAAACCCTTCACAAAAACATGTTGTTGCATATTCAACTAATAAACCTTGTTTGTTTGTTTTAACACAGGGTATATATGTCCTTCAAGACAATAAATTTCGTCTCTTGACACAAATGTCTGCAGGAAAGCAGTATTTAGAACATGCACCAAAGGTACTCTTCAGTTTCATCCTTAGGATTTACCAGATCTGAATTATCTGTTAATAACTTTGCATTTTGTAATTGAATAGACACAAAGCCTTCAAAAGGGCAGCTAAAGTTTATTCTCCAACACCTCTGCTTTTTAGAAATGCACCACTTTTCAGAACAGTGGATTTCATTTATGTTTCATGAAGTGGTCACAGTTGTGGTGAAACTTGCTATTGTCATGTTCGAGTTGCTTCATGGTAGGAGGTGGTCTGCCATTATCTGCTAGTATCAGAAAAATTCTTTCTCTTTTGTAAAGTCAGTGCTTTTAGAAGTCTTTTTTCAAGTTTCCCAAACATGGTAAGAAGATGCTATTTGTTACCTAGAACAGGCTTATGAAATTACATGAGGCTGCTCTAGTGGGAGGTGTCCCTCCCTATGGCAGGGGGTTGGAGCTGGATGATCCTTGAGGTCCTTTCCAACCTAAACCATTCTATGATTCTATGTTCCACTAATTAAAAATAGTTTTGAATGTAGATGCTGAGTTAGGGTAATAGTTCAGGTAGGTAAAAACAATGCTTCTGTGGAAAATCTTAACATCTTTGGTTCAGGTGTATGCAAGAAACTGGGCATTCAGTTCCATGTTACGTTTCTTAATTCTTGGTCATCACAGTTCTAGGATATCCTTGGTTTTTTTTTTTTTTTTTGGTGTTGGTGAGATGTTTATTTTCTTTTGCAACATAAAATACCTGAAGGATCTTGACTTACATAAGATGTGGCCTGTGCAAGAATGCCATCTTCGACTGTTTTTCCTTCATTGACTCTAATACCAGATGATATATTCAGCTAAGTCTTGGGAATAATTGTTTTAAGGATATTAAGTTCCTGTAAATTTGTTTGAAGTGACTCAAGCTAGTCCTGTAATAAGAGATCAGTATTGTGAGCTCCACTGTACCAAATAGTGGAGCTTTAACCTATTAGAGCCATGATGGAAGTCTCTTAAACAGAACAAAACCTCCATAGTTTTATATTGTCCAGCTGTTAAGTTCCTGTCTTTAGAAACAAGCTTCACCCTTGACATATATTTAAAGTGCAACTTTGTATTTAGTATCTAGCATTTACCTGTGGACTAATAAGAGGAGGCTTATCGAATCTGGGAATAAAGAGTATTGTAACAGCTGAAGTTTCATCAATGCCAGCATGTAAGTAATTCCTTTTGTAGCTCAATTATGGTAACTTTTGGTACTGACTTATCACTGTTTATCAAGGTGGAATTAGTTTGAAGCTGCTGGGCCATAGGAGTCAATCTGAACATGAGGATATAGCTTGCCATTAAATGCTTTAGTGCTTAGAAAGTACTGACTCCATTGTATTGAGTGGAAAGCAAAACTAAGAAATTGTATTTACATTCGAAAGCATCAAATGCATAAGGATGTATGTCCAGAAGGCTCTTTGAACAAATGAAGATAAAACCAACTACATGCCCTTTCACTACAGCTACCCAAGCTGCTTAAAGTGGATTTAGGCATTTCCAAAGGGTGCACAAATTTTATATTTAGCTGTGAAAACAGGATGGGGGATATAGATCATAAATAAAAAAAAAAAAGAAAAAAGAGAGACAGAAAGAAAGCTGTGCAGCTGAACTTTAAATAGTGCTTAGGTTGTTCATGATTAGACCATAAGATTGAAATGTTCCTTACTATTTTAACAAAATTATTACAAGAAAATAATTACTTGGAAAAAGAATTACTCTAGAGGGGATAACTTTGATCAGATTTTGTTTTCTTTTTTTCTTTGCAGGTAAATTTCAGGTGATGATACAGAAGATGTAGAGCACATTTAAATCTGGGTATCTACCTTAGAAATCCGTTGTGTGCATTCAGTATCTTGGTTCAGCTTTGTTTGTAGCTTGTAAATTACAGCAGCGTGCAGCACAGTTCCAAAATGTATAATAAATGTTCATCAACACAACCCCATTCTTGTATCTTGGTATGATATTGATTCTATACCAAGGTCTATATGCTCACACGATAAAAACTGCCTACTCTAAAGTTTTCAGCAGAATGTTTCAGCTGACAAAACAGCACATATGGAAGACCAGAGGCACGTTTTGAAAACTGAGTAAAAGCTTGACCAAGACTAAATTGGAGTAAAACGAATGTGTGCCAGTGCCCAGCTGCTGCCTTTCTCCTCTAAACTGTGAGGCACTACTGGCTTTTGTATTACTCTGAGGAAGCCATTAGCATATGAACAAAAAGCCTTAATTAACGGTATTCAGTGGACTCTTAGTTCCTTTGTTGGAATGGTAAGGGACAGTAGGAAGAAGGAAATTTGTTTTACCTTGTGCATAAACTCTATATTAATGAAACCGTTTTTTAATTGTTAGCTGCAACTCCTGTAATGACTGTGTGCAGGAAGATGATTAGGCCTGCAAGAAGCTATCAAGACTCTTGAGGACATGGGGGTTTGCTAGATACTACTTGTAACAAGATTTGCATAAGAATACATATCTTGCAATAGGTAAGCATGAAAGTATCTTAAAACATTTAACGAATGTTAATGTAAGACTTTCCTCTTGGCAAGTTCAGGCTTCAGGTGAATCGAGATGGAAATTTAGGGTGTTTATTCAGAAGTGCAAGAATACTGTGTGATAGTGATGCAGTTTCTCCTTTGAGACCATTAACAGGCTAACTAGAACAGCTGACATGTCAAAATAGCACCTTTGATTGTTGCAACTATCTTCTGCGTTGGGAAAAAGTGTTGTCCAGTTGTATGGTTGGCAAAGAAAAGTGGAAGCTATTCACTAAGTTCTGGGGAAGGTGTGAAGTTTGCAACTGATCAAGCCTTTTCTAGTTGCTGTTAGAAGCTGGCAAGCTAAAAACTGTAAACGTGATAACCAAGGCTTTTATACTTGAGCTTAAGATGTGACCAAATTCTGATCTCTTGAAGTACTGTGAATGGTAATTAGTAGCTGAATAACACAACAAATCTAGGAAACACTTAAGATGCTCACAACTAGCAGAATGCCATCCCACTGTTTACAAGCAAAGATGAAACTACATCTTGATTTGAAACACTTTGTTATAGAGGTAGTTTATAGGAAGGCTGTGGTTGTTGTTCACCTTTGTAACTCAGATTTGTTTACAATTGTAGGGCTAGAGAATTAGCTAACTAGTGTTCTTGCATTTCCTGGGTTCTTCAGTTGCCAACTCATCCTACTTTTGACATGCTGAAAACATTACTAGAGACTATAAATAACTTGCATTGTATGTCTCTAATGTCCACCTATTAGTGACATCACATTACAGACACCTGCAGTATGGTAGATACGTAGTTTCAATGTAATCATTGTTAACGTTCATCTACAGAATTTAGTAGTTATTATAATTCACTTTTTTTCATTTGATGGTTGAGACTACCATTCCAGATGCAGATGTGCCAATCATTCAAATACATAGTAAAGGTTTATCAGTAAGTGGTTGTGATTAATGATTATTTGTAATAGTGAGGTGAGTGACTTAGATTCTACAGTATACAGGAAGGAGATATCAATTAATACTATCAATTTGCTATCAGTAGAATTTACAGTTCCTGTAATTTTAAAATTTTGAGGATAATTAGAACCAGAGGGAGTCCCATATGTACCAAGTAGAATCACAGAATCAACCAGGTTGGAAGAAACCTCCAAGATCATCCAGTCCAACTTATCACCCAGCCCTATCCAATCATCTAGACATGGCACTAAGTGCCCCATCTAGTCTTTTCTTGAACACCTCCAGGGACAGTGACTCCACCACCTCTCTAGGCAGCCCATTCCAATGGCAAATGACTCTCTCTGTGAAGAACTTCCTCCTACTATCCAGTCTATACCTCCTCTGGCACAACTTGAGACTGTGTCCTCTTGTTCTGTTGCTAGACCGACCCCCACCTGGCTACAGCCTCCCTTCAAGTAGTCATAGACAGCAATGAGGTCACTCCTGAGCCTCCTCTTTCCCAGGCTAAACAACCCCAGCTCCCTCAGCCTCTCCCGCTAGGGCTGTGCTCCAGGCCCCTCACCAGCTTTGTTACCCTTCTCTGGGCACGTTCCAGTATCTCAGCATCTCTCTTGAAGGGTCCAGAATTGGACACAGTACTCAAGGTGTGGCCTAACCAGTGGTGAGTGCAGGGGCAGAATAACCTCCCTTGTCCTATGGCCCCACTGTTCCTGTTACAGGCCAGGATGTCATTTGCTCTCCTGGGCAGACTGCTGGCTCATGTTCAGCCTACTATCTACAAGTAGCCCCAGGTCCCTTTCTGCTTGGCTGCTCTCCAGCTGCTCTGTCCCCCTCTATAGCACTGCTTGGGAGTGCTGTGGCCAGATGCCGATACAGCAACTAAGGAAGCCAGTATTTGTCAAGATATCACAGAGAAAATAAATTTGTTCTGTTTAGTAAATGCTTCTATTAAAAGCATTGAATAAAGCTGTGTAAATTTTTACCACTTTTTATTAAAAAATAGTATCGATCAGGAAGTAGCAATGTTTGTTTTACTAAAAATATTTGTTACTGGCTATAGTTGAACTGCTTAGCAGTGCTTAAGGTCAGGAACCAAAGCTTGGAAAAACAAAATAAAACAACAAAACCCAACATTCAGTCCTAGCTGTGTAGATTTTTCTAGTAAGTCTGTTAAATAGTATAAAGAATGAGAAAAGCCACAATGTTTAAGAAACACTTCAAAACTTCAGTTTTATTTAAAAAGCCCTCAATAGATGTGTTCTAGATAAAGAACAATGATTTGTAATGTAACTTCAGACTTCACCTAATAGCAGTGTGCATAGGATTACTCAAATGGTGGAAATTTCTAACCAAGAACATAGTTTACAGAGACAATAGCTTGAGAGATGATACCAGGCAGTTCATTGACCATCTTACAATGATGGTGATGATGACACCTGAAACACTGACAAACTCATACTAAATACAGCTCATGTTAGGGTACTCATAGCTGTACCAAATGCATTATCATGATGGTGTTCTGAAGGGGCTTTATAGTACTTCAGGTGTGAACAGTGCAGTGTTTTGCTATTAGCTCTGCTAATGCTGTTTGTACTATGACAATGTAAAATACTTTGTCTTCTCAAAACAGTCTAGGGAGGCTCATCAGCCAAGTCACGTTGATCAAAGTACCTAGTGGAGAGAGGTGAAATACTGTAAGAAACTAATGCAACATACACCTTACTTTGCTCTGAGCTGTTAGAGCCCTTGCTTTCTAAGCTCTTCTTTCAGTGTTTCTATAGTAACTATAGATTTGCAGTTCAGGAGGCTCATCTAATGAAGAAATCAGTAAGCCTTCTTTACTCTTATATTTACCTTGAGTCCTTTTAGCTAAGTTGTTGAGTCGACCTTACTTAGGCCGCGTGGGAGCGGGAAAGACAGGGACTCATACCAATATGGTACACGGGTGGTCAATCAGTTTATTGAAGCTAAGCGTGGTGCTTATATCATGGAGTTCAGTACAGGGGCGTGTACTTCTGATAGGCTTACATAGCAGAGTATGGGCTGTCCACATGCATAGAGGCAGACCTGACCAACTACCCCTCCCTTCCCCCTTTGTGCAGCTAGTCACAACATTTTCTCGTTCCCAGGGCTGACCAGCCTGCTCCCCTCACACAGCTCAGCTACCGACAGCAGCTTCTCTGCTAGCCTCCCAAGAACACTTTTCTGCAGCTGTACCTCCTTATCAGAATGACCTAAGTCTGTTCAGTTACTCAGCCCTGCTCAAACCCTGACACTAAGCAAATGCCCAGGGTATTTAACTGACTTTTGCTTTAAAACAATCTAGGTTAAAACATGAGTAATCACCCTTTTATTCTGGACATACTTGACTCTTTTAGGTATTTAAGTTGCATTACCTGCTAACTAAGCAGATTATCAAGTTCAGTGCTGATAAGCGTTCTTCATTCTTGTTCTCCTGGAAGATAAATAAACAGAACAGTTCTTTTGATACCTATGCCAAATGGAAAAGCTGTTACATGCCTGTAAGCTTTCCTTCATTCTCAAGCAACACTTCAAGAACAGGGAAATCATCCTCCTAATAATTTGCTAAGTTCAGCAAGTCCTTTGCACAATGTTTCATTAAATTTTACCTCTAGTACTCTGACTTCCGAGCATCTTCTTGCCAGCTGTCGAATAAGGGAGTGAGCTTCAGGTAGCAAAGGTTTTTCAAGGCATGCCAACAGTGCATAAAGCCATCTACCCTGTGTGCATTCAAATAACAAAGTTTTAATTAAAAGCATTTCCTTGAAGCTTCATGAGCTTTTGTTAGAACAAGCCTGGAACACAGGTCTCAAAACAAAATTGCATTTAAGTTTTACTGCTACAACTGAAACATTTGAAAGCCAAATTAGACACTATATAGTAGAGTTTTGTACTTTTAGATAAGCTTGTGAGCAGTACTCCTGGAATTCATGTTTTCTTTTGTGTTGTTTTTGGGGTTTTTTTTGGTTTGGGGTTTTTTTTTATACTGGCCAAAATATATATTAATACAGCTTACACTGTTAAAACTCTAAGGGAAGGATTATTTTAGATTATTACTTCTCTATTAATTTTTCACTTCACAAACTGCAAAAATGTTCCTGGAAAGAGAATGTGTCAAGTCAGATCTTTGTGGATTTAATGCTGTTAAATCAGCTTCAAGATTTGTACCACTGTGAAAACACATCCTTTGCATTTTACTTCACTGCATTATACTGGATATACTTCACTGGATTATACTGCACTCTTATAAATGTAACTTCTACCAGTTTAATTTCTAAATTTAATTTCAGTGTCTAGTGTCTTTCATTATGGGAATAAACAAAGTTGATGCACGAATTCTTTGCAGCTTATTAGTTAAAAAGGATAGACTCCTACAGAAGAGAACAGAAATGAAAGGCCTTGAAGGGACTCAATGAAACTGTTTAGTATTATGGGAGTCATTTTTCATTATTCTTTTGCTTTGTGCTGCTGAATGAGATGAGATGCATCCACCAAGGTCTTTTGTAGCTGCAACGTCATTATGTAGCTAGTCAATTAACTTTGTCACCACACTAATACAGCTAAGGTTTCTGGTCTGTGCTCCATGTGGAAATACTCACTATGCCTCTGCAAGCACATTATCATGCATCTCCAAACTAAAATGGAATTGTCAGTAAATAATGTGCAGCACCCTGACAGCTTCAACTGGTCAGAACCAAAGCTGCAGTCAGAGCATCTTCTATCCCCAGCACCAATACTCACGTAAACTTGTGGTTTAAGTTAGTGTAGGGAACAATAAAAAGGAAAAGGTGTCTTGACAGTACCTGATAGATCTGCATCCATTGTATTTTGTGATAAGCCTTACAAAAATGTACATAGATACTTGTTCTAGAACCTAAATCAAGAAGGTTTTGAAAATAACTGAATATGATACACACACCTAGAGAACTCTTCAGAAATTAAAATAACTTCATAGCAAACTATTATAACTTATCCCTTCTTTAATGTGTTCATGTGCAAGTAGTTAAAATAAATTAAAAATTACCAGTTCTGGAGTAAATTTTTTCTCTCCAAACCAGTTTATCAGGTATTCTAAGACACTGGTTACTGTTGCCTTCAAAAGAGGAACAGAAAGAGACAACACATGTTTTATTTTGCTGTCCTACTACCCAAATGATTATATTATATAAAAAGCAATGTGATTTAAAATATACATTATGTATTTCTGCTGCACTATGACACTATCTGATATCTGTTTCAGGTTGAAGTTACACAAGTATACTGTAAATAAAGTGTTTAAGCACCATTTCTTGGAAAGAACTTTATATAAAAACTAAATAATTTTCTGTGTTAACAAATTTATGGATAAGTAGCTACAGATTGGGAATGATACAAAGGTGAGTCATGGAAAACAATAGTAAAAGAAAGGTAAATATGATTCTTACAGCCTTAGAATGTACCTAAGGGTTCATGAGGTGAAGGAGTGCATTTAAAATGTAAATAAGACATCTTAAAACTACCAGGCACCTAATGGGGCATTCAGCAAATATTCAAATGGTAAAGGTTTTATAAGTTGCAAAGATGAAATACTCTTAGAACTAGTCATGATTAGTGTTTGCTAGTAGAGTGGTTTGTAGTTAAAGGTGAGATGATGATGTTTCCCCTGTACAAGTAGCAGTTACAATACACAATTCTCTGCTCTAGCACAGAAAAATAGGTAAGATTTTTGCAACAGATTGCATAAATTGTTACTTTTCATATTCTATGTCACTATGTGATTCTAAGAGGTAGGCTTACCTGATTCATTCTGCTTACAATACTTAGCAAAGGGGGAAAGCCCACCTGGAAAAAAAAATTAAGTTGGAAAGTGTGCATTATCATAAACATTTTGGCATGATGCTCAGACCTTTATAGTGATTTGTAAGTCATTCTGAGCTTTGAAGTGTGTTTTTAAAAATGTCTTCAAGCAAGTTCAAGATTATGTCCAAATTTGGCATTGGAGAACCTTGCTTTTGCTGTTACTCGTTAGTTTTGCTATTTTTCAAAGTGATAACATAGAAAGTGAAACAAACAAAGGCATGTTTGTAGGACAGCATGTATGAGGAGAGGAACATATATCACTATCCAACAAAACACTAAAGCAGACTGCAGAAAGCTTTCAGTTCAGTAAGCAACAGTGTGTGCTCTAGCTGATAATAAATTAAGGAACTCATCAGCTTTCTGACTGAGGGGATGGACTTGTTCTCTGCTTCACTCCGTTTCCACTTGGAAGAAAAATGGGGCTTTGTGGGCTCACCAAAGAGCACTTCCTGTTATCACAAAGTGGTAATAAACATCAGAGAACAGCAGCTAAAAACTAGTTTGAAGTCCTATACTCACCTTTATGTAATCAACTCCTAGATTTTCATTATCAGACACTGCATCTAATTCTGAGTATACTCTTTCACCCAGGCAGAACTTCTTCCAGCCTTCTTCATCCTCTGATTTTGGCTGAAGTAAATAAAAATACATGAAAACTGTGAAATATTGCTGTCTTAAAGACAACAAAGAAAAGATATTATTGAGAAGTTCTTGCATTAAACTAAAATGGGACTAACCACTGATTTAGTAACTGGATGACAAACACAGCACTGTTAGGAACTCTACTCACCATACTGACATTGCTATCCAAATGTTGTGACCGCCAGTGATTTCTGTGCTTAGCCAGGCTCTGTATTAATTAAAACAAAGCCAAATTACAGTTTAACTTTGTACTTACTATATCCTAGCCATAATTGCTCTTCATTATTCTTAAAATGTCCAAAAAGCATATTTTATGATGTTCTATAAATCATTAGAGGTGTAACTGGCTAAATATTTTTTATGCTTCAATATAAATGTAACTGAGTTGTTTGTGCTGGGTTTTTGGAATGTTAATGTTACAGATGAAGGAGTTTTAAATCTCTATAAAGTTAAGTTGAGGTACTAAGTTTTAGTAGTCTTCTAGATTTCTCTTGGTATATCAATCTTCAGAAAAATAAGCAATTTAGTCCAAAAGCACACAAAAAGCAAATATCCTGTTCCTGACAGTTGCATCAGCCTAGAAGAAGGCTGGAAAAGGACTGTTTCTGGAGGCTTGTAGGGATAGGACAAGGGGGCAATGGTTTTAAAATAGAGAGGAGTAGATTTAGGTGGGATATTAGGAACAAGTTCTTTACCATGAGGATGTTGAAATACTGCAACAGATTGCCCAGGGAGGCAACTGAGGCTTCATCCTTGGTAGATATTCAAAGTCAGGCTCAACAGGACTCTGGGCAACCTGATTAATGGAGGATGTCCCTGCTCATTGCAGGAGGAACACATTAAATGACCTTTGGAGGTCTCTTCCAATCCAAATCATTCTATGATTCTGTGAATTTTCTGGTGGGTTAGAATCCACTTTTTTTTTTCAGTTAATGCCAAATTCTGCAGAACATTCCTCTTAGCACTAGGTTTTAATAGAACTGCATAACATCACAGGGGGTTTTGTCTTCCCTCAGCTACTCTATTTATCATTTAACCTAAATATTGATATATTTTTGCTGAAATTGAAAGAATTACTTTAAACATGACTCTCTCAAGTACTTTATCAGAGGTTTAAAAGCCATACAGTGTATTCTTTTTCAAGAATTTAAACATTTGCCTACAAACATCTGTCCTACCATAAAGTTGTAACATTTCTCTACCAGATGTTTATTCTGTAAACACAGATGTGTTCTATCTAGACAGTGCAAGTGCCCCTCACAAACACCATTCTGTACCTGACGAACAGCTGAGAAATTTGCCACTTGCTGCTGTTGCCACTTGAGTGTTGGGCAGTATCCTTCAGGAGCAGGGTGACATCCGGAAATCTTAAGAAAATACTGGCATTAATTATAATGTAAAAAGAAAATTCTATAAGAAGAATCCTTAGAACAAAGAAATAATAAATGTTTACTATCAGGTAAATCATATACTTTAAATCTTCATTTAAGAAGGGTAATTTCATAACCACCCTGAAGACTGACTTTTAACAGCTGGTTTAGACAAAATTTCTTGTTTGACTCTTATATGCAAAAGTGCAGGTAAATTAAGTATCAAGAAAGAATTATTTAAGATCATCTTTCCTACCAGTTGTTCTGCCTTAATTCCCCTGTTTATAAAAAGCAGGATGCTGTTTCTTTATCTTGGACAGATGCTATGAATCTTAAGTATTCTACTTGTCAAGAGAGTATGTCAAAGAAGAGAGATCACAAAAAATATCTTTTAGGAAATTAATTCTGAGACAGATTAAGAGAACGGTCACAGAAGTTACAGCACTAGAAGCTTAAGCAATCAGGCAGTGAAATTTCGGAGTGGAATTTTCACTAGAGAAAGGCAAACTTGGGTGTCTTGAACTATTTGCAAGCAGATTAAAAACCTAGCTGGCTGGGTAGTGTGACAACAGAAAAATCTGCTTGGGCCGTAAATTAAAATTCCAGTAAGTTCCATCAAAAAGGAAAGAATAATTTAATCTAACTTTAGAAAAGCTTAGCTGCATTTGCTGCCCTTACACTAGATACATAAACATAAATATATGCATGGAGATATCTTTATTTCCCTAAAGTTCATGCAAATTTTATGATTAAATATTTGTAAAATTTATGGCAACGTTTGACTTCCCCAGTAAAACAGTCTGCCGTGTATCAAATAGTATGGATATTACCAATTTGGATCAGTTATATAGATTGCTGTTAGCCAGCAGATGAACAGGCATTCCTTACCACACATTTAATTCTGGATACAGTTTTAAAAGCCATCAGTGCTATATTATTACGTCAACCAGTACCCAGCATCAGTACAATCATTACAATACTAATATTTTCCCCTTTTAATATTGTTTTTCCTCTCAAAATGCGTAAAATCTCTCGAACTTACGGAAACGTTTACTGTCTGCTTCTTTCTCAATTTTTTGGGGTCTATTTGCGCCACGACCACATCTGGGCATCGAGCTGCTTCAATCCTACAAAATAAGATCAAGTGGCTACATTTTTTCCGCTTTGTAACAATGTTCTCAATGTCTCTGAAACATTTCACCCATGGAAATCTTTAAGTACATAAACCACCGACTGTACCTGGAGTTCTAAGCGAAGGTTTGCGAGTTGCGGATTAACTGTTCTTCATTTCTACTCAACTGCTCCCGCCCCCTCGAAGCTTGCTTACATTCTAACTTGCCTAAGTGGGTTAACTCTTCCCGCAGCGAGACCCTCGGGAGAGGTAGGCCACCGCTGCTGGTACAGATACTCAAGGACTGGACTTCCAGTGCTACGGAAAATAACACTGCATAGACGCTCGGAGCTGCGGGCCGCTGCGCAGAACCCAGCCCGCCGAGGCCCACGGCGTGCAGCAGTCGAGAGCCGTAGCCGCCTCGCAGACGGCAGATGGGTACCGGACGGGTTCCCAAGTCACAATGAGAGATAGGGAAGCGGCTCTGTGCAGATGGCCGGTGAGCCGCAGCATGATATAGCCGCCTTTGAGTATCCCAACGCGAAGTTTGGTCCGGGCGGCATCGGCAACTGCACCGCTCTCGGAGCCCTTCCGCCCCGCCACTCACTGGACGCGCTTCAGATACTCCTGGGGCGTCCTGGGAGGCACTGTAGGGTCGAAGTCCTCGGCCAAGTCACAGTCATCCACGGGTAACAGACGCGGCATCAGCTCCTCCAAACCGGAATCCATATCCACACTGCTAGGGCGACCCGCCGCGCTCTTGCCCGCCCTCTAGCGCGGGGTCCGCCCGACGGGGCGGCACTGGGGCCGGCCCGCCGCCGCGCAGGCGCACTA
This sequence comes from Tricholaema leucomelas, assembly GCA_013400475.1. Lineage (NCBI taxonomy): Eukaryota > Metazoa > Chordata > Aves > Piciformes > Lybiidae > Tricholaema lacrymosa > Tricholaema leucomelas. The sequence goes on from WAAF01015985.1 coordinate 1,135,179, forward strand.
CGAAAGCTAGCCGGCTGCTCTCGCGAGAGCGCCGAAGGCGAGACGGGTAGTGTGGGCCGTCACGACAGCGCCAGGGGTGGGTCGTGGGGACTACTGACCCACGGTGAGCGGTCTGGCCCCAGGTGCTCGGGATTAGTACCATAAAGAGCATGTTCTGGTATCTGTGCTGTTATAAATGCTCCGCCGCACCTCTGCCCTTTCCTCTCAGTCCTTGCTCTTCAGTAACGGTGTTCAGGTGCTGCCTTCTGATGTAGAAGCGAAACTGTGAAGGTGCTTGGGGCTGCGCTGTGGGGAAGCACCGAGCACGAAGCGGCGGCCTGCCTTGAAGGAGTTGTCTCCCCTAGAAACGCAGGGAGGAGAGTAAATAAAAGTTTATCTAAGGCGCAGTACAGAAAGGGATTGTACCAATTTAACTGCCTGTTAGTGGTGGATTAATGCAAACCTGTAATAATCATTTTTGGTATGCCCTGTGGTTCTAACGAATTAGTGTTTGCAACTGGTTCTTTAACCCTTACCATTAGTATTTTGTATTATACCTGTGGACATTCGGTAGCAGTGATGCTTTACCCGCTCTGTGAAATGCTTTGAGATGTGTGGCTGAAATCAGTGCTGTAAACGTTAATTGCTACAGACGTAAACGTTTAGCTCGTTGCTATATGGGTTTTTCTAAATAGAATTACGTGGTAGTATCTGCCTGTTAACGTAATGACAGCACAAATGGGGGAGATGGATAATGTTGTAATAGTTTATGTTGTGTATTACGAAATCCCTGTTAATACAGAATGTCAATGTGTATTATTTTTCTGATTTTCTCTGCTGCCTGCAAGGTCAGTTTAGTGCTACCCACATCCCAGCTAGTATGTCAGAGTAGCTCTAAATACTTCTGGTGTAAGTTAAAGAAGAAGAAATGCTTTTATTTCCTGCAAGGCTGTATCTTGGCAGTTCTGAGCAAACTTACAACCTAACTCCTCCTCTCCCCTGGCTTTTGTTTGTTAAGGTGTTTCCAAAGCCACCTTACCTACGTGTAACAGTGAGTTTTAATTCTGAAACCCGGATCTAACACCCTAGTTGAGTATGCAACAGCTGCAGTCACCACTGGAAATAAAATCTGCTTAGGTATAACTGCGGTAGTATCTCTGGAAAGGCTGGCCAATGATCAAGACAAAAACTGTGGTGAGTCCAGCTCTAAAAAGTTATTTTCTAATACTTTGGCAATGTTTGGAACTTATATTTGTCATGAAGTCAAGAACTGTAAATAGAAGGAGAATCCACAGTTATATTTTAAATGTGCTTTCTATCTTTAGATCACTTTTTTTGGAACTTCCAATCACTTTTTAAACTAAGTAACGTATTTCTAATTATTACAGGTAATCTTCTATGGATAATAAAACTATTCCTAATGAGTTGTACCAACGATGTCATTGTAGTGCACAGCAAATATGACTTGGCGGACGAAGGTGAAAAAGAAACTGCTGTATGCTTTCTTCTCAACTGCTTGGGCATTCACTGTTCCAAAGAAAGGGTGAGTTGGCATCAGTGGATATGTATTGATGAATAAAACAATAACATATAAACCAAAATTAAGAGTATACACTGTAGTAGAATTCTATTTTCTGTTGGGTTTTTTTGCTTCTCCTTGCTTTTCTTTGTGGTTTGCATCATCGTAACAAGTGCAAGACATTTCTTGAGGTTGAAATCATTGAATCATTATGTAATTAATTATGCTAATGACTGATTAAAAATGCTCTATACATTTATTTAACATGAACTTTCAGACTAGTATGCTTTCCTGTTCTTCCTTCTTCCCTCTTATGGCTTTGTCAGCTACCTCTTTTTCTGTCACCTTTCTAGAGTTCACTACACAGTTCTGACCCGGCAACTTTTTTCAACTTTCTGAAAATGTTTCACAGACTGTTTAATACTTCTGAAATTATAACACTGATTTGCTTTTTGTGCATTCCTTTGCAGTTAGCCCTCTTGTGCCTTTTTTTTGTGTGTGTGTGCTTTTTTTTCCATTTGCTTGTTTGTTTTGTTTTTTTTTTTTCTCAAACAAGAGGTTATGTGTCCTTGGCAAGATCCTGCTTAATACTCTCACAACTGGCAGTGAGGTTTGTGGTTTTTGTAAAACTCCACCCTTTAAATTTTGCTGTTTACCTGCTCATGTTTTTAGACTGAAGAGGAATGGAAAGCAATACTGAAAGCAGTAATGGCACAGAAATTTTATCATAATTACATTTCACATATAAGAGAAAGGAATAAGGATGTTTTTATTTGCCTATATTTGTTTAGTGGTCATAACATGTTTTCAGAGCTGCACTGAAGGACGTGGTAGGCAGCAGTGTCATTCAGCCCTCCCACATGTCGAGACTGGTTGCACTAAGGTATCTTAGGAAAGCGAGAAGTTAGTTTCAGCCTTTTGTGGCAGGCTTTGTCTGAAACCATTTTGAGGTGCTCTGAAATCTACACATCACTTAACTTGGGTTTGGGGGAAGGCGAAGATAATCATACTTACAACAAAAAATTAAACTCTGTAATTATGACTACATTAAAACGATTATTTACCGGCTGCATAATAATGTTATGTTTCTAAGTATTCATGAGGTATTGTCTCAGGCTAAACCCCACCAGGAATGTAATGGCAATGTTATTTTTTCCCAGGCAGTCGGAAGAAACACGTGCACCATATTACAGGTTAAAAAAATGTCAAAAATACACATGGTTGGAGATGGGCAACAAGCGGGGTGAACTGAAAGCCAGAAAGTCGGCTTAGTCCCGATGTCTTCGAAGCAGCCTCCGCAAGCAGAGCACAAAACGGTAGCACAGCAGTACACCTACGGGGTGGGGAGAGGACGGCTCCGGTAACTGCGGGCACAGGCGCACCACCGGAGAGCCGAGTACAGCCGACGGGCAGAGAAGGCAAAAGTGCAGCCGGTGGCCGGGGTGCCGCCTTAACCCGAAAGGCTTTAGGAGCAAGACTGAGACAAACGATCTTTAGGAAAAAAATCTAAAAACCGAGCAGGGAAGTAAACACGGCGCCAAGGAGTCGTCGACGCGGTGAAGCGAAGGTGAACAGGGTGGAACGACTGGCGCCGGGCCCTTTCGTTCCGCTCGCCACTGAGGGCCGCGGAGCACGGGCGGGCCGACCCCAGCGGAGCAGTTTCACGGCAGACCGCGGCGACGGCTGCCACTGCGTCAAGTGGCGGCGGAGGAGCCGCAGAGCTCAGCCCGCCCCCTGCCTCGGCCGGCTGCTCTCTGCCCCTTGACGTGGCGCGGACTCTCCCATCAGCCATGTTGGCTACGTCGGCAGCGCAGGGGCGGCTGCGTGCGTGTGGGGGTAGAGCGAGAGAGGCGGCGGCGGCCGGGACGTGGGGTAAGCAGGTAGGGCAGGCGCCAAGTAGGGCAGCTGAGGGCGCGGGGAGTTGGCGATGTCCGACGGCGTGAGCTGGGGTTTATACGGGAAAATGAGTCTTTTATTTGCACTGTAGTGGCAGCTCTAGTCCCTGCGCTGCGTGGTTACGGGAGCACCCCAGCTCTCGGGCCGTAGGGACCCGCCTGGATGCTGGGCCAGGAGAGAGCGTGGTGGGGAGCAATCCACCTCCCCTTTCAGGGCACTGGGCGCTCCCCCGCTATCTGTGGCAGCCCGAAGCTGTTCTCAGTCCCCACCCCCGGCCTGCCCTAAGGGGCCGAGGATGCGGCCTCCTGGGCTCTGGATTAGGGGTCTGTGAGCCGTTCTCCTGGAGTGGGGAGCGCCCACCTTTGCCGCCGCAGTGGAGCCCGGCTGGGGCGATGCGAGTAACCGCGAGGAGTCCTCACCTTAGCTGGGGTTGCCGGCGCTGGGGTAGGGCCGGCGGGGCACGGTCTTTGCACAGCCGCCTCCGCGCTGGGTGTAAAGTGCAGCTCCTTCCGGCAGATGCTGGAGCTTTTCTGCCCTGGAGCTCCGCTGTCCCCCGTCGTCGTGCCACTGCCAGAGGACGACAGGTGCTTTGCGGTATGGGTAAAGCTACACAAAAAATGTGTTTAGGCAGGCTCTGGTGCATTTGAATATGTGTTTTTTAAAGTTGTGTGGGTTATTACATTCAGTGTTTGTGTGTTCAAAACCCACCCTCCTCATTGAACAAAACTTGGTGAACAGGTTTGTAGGATGTCTGTGTTCGGGTAGTGAAAATGAAATTCTTACGTTGTAAGTTCCATAGCTTACAGTTGCTTCAGATAAGTACTAAGTCATTCTTGATTGAGTTCCTCCTTGAAGCTGAAAAAGATTTGTACATGAAATGCTGAAATAGAGTTTTATTATTACTCTCTTTTGGTTTGGTAGGGTGTTAGTGCATAATAGACAGAAAAGAGGTTTGGTGTGTGAAGTGGACAGTGAGCTGCATTGATTTAGTGGTATTTAAATACATGGTCATATGAGAGAATCTCATCCATCTGTGCTGGAACTCTTATAGTGTAGAGAGGAATGTTCGTTTGTGTATTCTTCCAAGGATTTGTGGATATTATTTTGGTGATACTCTGCATCGGGACACATTTACATGTGGTGCATAAATGTTTAAAGCTGCTGTGATGAAGGGAGAGCTTTCAGTAATAGTTTTTTTTGAACACATTATTCTGTTTGCAGTTACTTCTAGAAGCAATTAGAAATAATGACATTTTGAAGTAATGTGTGTCAAAACCATTTCTTCAGCTACACAATAGCTTTCTGAACTGTAAATTGAACGTTTGATACGTGCGATGATTAGAAGGCTTTAACTGTACTTTTGCATTTGGTCTCAATAACTAGATGGATACTGTTACTTACCTGAGAATCAAGCCTGCATAGTCAGCCCATGACACTTTCTGCAGTTTTCAGATGTGGCTTCTTTTTGTGACACTGTGAGATTGCCATGGTGCAGGGATGAAAGGCAAGCCTTAGTAGTGGGAGAAGGCAAGCCAGTAAGATAGTCTTCTCTGGATCCTATTCTGCACAAAGCTAAAAGTGGCATCCTGGCATGGAAGCTGTTGCTCTTCAGCTGTTCTGAAAATCACTTCTCTGTCGTTTTCTGAGGCTGGCAATATGTATTTTGTGGCATTCAGATGTATGGAGTTTGGAATGCAACCCGTAAGTCAAGAGGATTTTCTGTTCTGATTTAATGTTGTACATCTCCACACCTGTCTTAGAAAATATGTCTGCATAGCTATAATGAAACTGAAGGTAGCTTGTCAGATGCTGAGTTTCATATTTGATGAAATATGTAAACGTTATTTGCTTTTGGAAAGAAGGAAAAGGATTGAAGAAAAGATGGAGGAAAATATCATCAGGTTCTGCCTTTACTAAATTGCTAGAAAGTAATGATCTTTAACTCAGTAATTTCAGCAACTGATTTTATGTACATACATGCACTTTATTAGTCACTGCGCACTGGTGTTCATACATTGCTCTCTGAGGAACATCGAGTGGTAAAAGTAGTGACCATGTAAACCATTTAAAATGTAGCTAGAATAAAATGTAGAGAAAAGGCTTAAAGTCCAGTACAGAAAATAAGACTTTATGTTGCAGTGCATGGAGATGGAGTTGGTGGACTTTGTAGAGGATGCCTATGAAATGGCTTGAAATGGCCTTTAAGTTGAAATTTTATCTCTTCTCAGGAGGTCATTTTAAAGAAGAGATTCATCATTTTGTGTTTATAGCTGAGATAGCTGCTTTGTGCAAATTTTAGCAGTACTCAATTTTTCAGAGATGTTTCTTCACCTTTGTTGCTGGTGGATTTTGATTTATTGGGGGAGAAATTTTGAAAATTCTAGATCCTTTTCAAATGCCAGGCTGTTCCTCTCCCACCTAAATTACCCTCTGTCTCAGATCCTGCTGTACTAACTAGGACTTCAAGATAAACTCTTCCTTGACTTTTGCTCTGTTTTGTTCCCTGCCAACTGGCATTTTTCAGCCTGACGCTCTTGTGGCCATTTGAGTAATGGCGATGGTGGGAGCTGCACAAAGTCCTGTATGGTTCCCTGTGATGCAAGTGCGATGCAAGTGCCTTGACATACAGATTTGCACCTGAATTCAGTAAGATGGCACACATGTTAAAATATTAGGTGACAGATTATCATAGTGTTTCTATTGCAGTGTGGAGATGATAATGCTAGCACCTGTGGAAAACTTGTAAGAGAAGGGTAGGTACCCTGTAGAGTTAAGTTTGCCTGTCAGTCTGTGTTTTACAAGAATAATTTTGAGACTGCTTTTTGTAGCTTTCTTCACATGCTGACAGCTGATTGTTTCCTAATGACATTAGCTGTGGACTGTTTGGCTTCTCTTTGTTTAAAAGAAGTTGAATTTTTTTAAATTATCATAGAAACTAAGGGTGCAGTGTTTGCCATTATAACTTTATTAAAGAGAGAGCTTTCCAGAAGTCTCTCTTAGCACACTTAGTTTCAGGAGTAAGAGGGTACTTGTGAGAATTCCTGATTTAAATCTCAGTTCAGGAGGATTCCCACATTTCTAAGAGCTGTTCATTGACTTAGTACAGTTTAAACTAAGACAGGAGCGTTTTTCTAGCCTACCTCTTAGGTGATGTCTGTAGACTTTTAAAGTAAATAATTATTAGGCACTGGGAGTTTAGATACAGAGTTGTTGTAAGAACCTGCCCTATACCTACTGTAAAACATACAGGAAGGCATGCAACAGGTGTTCAGGAACAGTGTGTGTATAGCTGAGAGTTTCTGGGTTGGGGAGTGACAGCACACTTCTTGCTGGCTTTACCAGATGCTCACAGGTTCCTGTTGAGATTTTCAAATGTGTCTGTGTTCCTCAGTGCTCCAGTTCCTGAGTAACAGAAGCTGAATATTTTGAAAGCTCTTGATCAGTACCCAAAATGGTAAATTTGAGTTCAAACAATTGTGGCAAGGCATGTCTTGACAGTTAATGTAGTGGCATACGATGCTTATGTTTCTTACACAGTTATTTGCTGGCATTGCTGTAGGGATGTACTCTTTTGGAATATCAGGTTATTCCTTTACACTTGCATATAGGCCACATCATGAGTTCTCAAAAAAGCAGTTAGAAAACTTAGAAAACTTGATGCATCAGAAGACATAAGGCAAGTACACTTAGGAGAAATACTCTTTGGTCATTGATTTGTAAAATAAGGTAGAGGATTAAATAGTTTGCATGAATGAGTGATCCTTGAGTAACGAACAGAATGAATAACTAAATACATTAATGGAAGTCCTTAAAGCAGCATGTGTTTTGGTTTTGTAAGCAAGTCTATTTTTATAGTGTTAGTGTGCTGCGTATTCTGTACTCTGACCTACCTAGAATGATTGCTCTAGTTATTTTATTCCTTACCTGAGTTTGTTGCCTAAGACAGGAAGTGATCAAGAAAACGATTTTAACATATATTTAATTTACATTGTATCCAATATTTGTTACTTCATAGAGGTTGCTGTGTCTCAGAAGTCTTAATTTCATTTAGTTTCACCTTAGAATTCTGTGCGTTGCTTTTAGGATTTAAGCAGCAGTAGTCCATGCTTATTGTTTGTAACTCAGTTTCAGTATTTGAACGTGGGACTGTTAAGTGCATTTAGTGGTTAAAAATGCTTGGATCTCAACATTCTGCTAACAGTTAATCTTTTTATTTTAGTGGTAAACAGAGAAGTTGACCATGACAACCTTCCTGGAATTTATCCAGCAGAATGAGGACAGAGATGGAGTTAGATTCAGCTGGAACGTTTGGCCTTCAAGTCGTCTTGAAGCCACAAGAATGGTGGTCCCAGTGGCTGCTCTCTTCACACCACTGAAGGAACGGCCAGACTTGCCTCCTATTCAGTATGAGCCAGTTTTGTGCAGTAGGACCACGTGTCGAGCTGTTCTGAATCCATTATGGTAAATCTAATACCTATGTTATGTCATACAAGCAGCCTTTAGAGTAGTGCCAGTTAAACTGTGCAAAAGACCTGGTGTTTGTAAGTTCAGATACTCCTCATATGAGCATACAGCTCAGACTTTTCAGGTCTTTGAAGTTTCTGCATATGTAACATATATGCTCAAAATGTAGCTTTCATTTAACCAGTCTTTTCAGTGCACTTAATTTAATAAATGATCAGGTATGCAATTTTTCTGGCATTACACATCATGTAAGTTAATATGGTCCTGCATTTTCACTCTAGAAAATTTTCAGTTTAAAGTTACTATGCTCTATCTACAGATGGTTCCTGCTGTTGTATTTATTACTGACCTTAGTTCATTTGTAGACCAAAGCAGATTATCTGCTTTAGTCTACCAGAACAGGAGCTGTAAGGTATGATAGATTGATAGGTAGATCAGAAGTAGGCGTAAGAGAGTGCTAAAAGCTGTCTAAGTTACAGGGTGATGCTAACAGAAGCACAAATGATTATAGACTACTCATAGATAAAACTGGAAGTGGAGGAAGCTTTTCTTCTGTTGTTTCAGTCATAAAAGTACGGAATCTCTGTAGTGGCATTTGGTAGTAATGGTGAGAAATTAGGCATGATGTAAAAGATCTCTGTAAACCAAACTCAATTTTATGAGCATCTTGGGAGAAAAGACAATTTCAAAGGTTGTGTTTCAATATTAAACAGACACATTGGCTCATTGAAGTCTGAATTAGTGGAAGCTAACATTTTCAGAAGCATTGTATTTTATTGACGGTTGAAAGAAAAATAATGGAAAGACAAAGCTGTAAAGGGTCAGGCAGATCCCTGACATTACAGTGAACTCTGTACATTTTTTCTGTGTCATGTATGCAAGTCATGAGTGGATTTTTTTCCTTTGATTTATTACAAGCTATGATGAGAGATTCAGTTTGTGGGGACTTCTGAAGCCTGTGTGGCACATTGTATTGAGATAGATAATCTGCAGCCCCTGAGACTGGTATAGGTCATTTGATCTCAATAGAGCTGTGTTGTGTTTACAGCATGCTGAGACTTATCCAACGATTTAATGATACTTTAAAAAAAACTTAGGCCCTGTAGACAGGGGAAGATGAGATAGCAAGAGGTGTACATTGAAAACAGGTAAAGTTTACTTTCCATTAAGATCTGAGTAGGACATCTGTATGGCATGAAGAAACAGATTGGATTTTTTATCTTAATTATCTGAATACTGTTAAAAATGTAGATAAAAGGAGGTAGATTCAATTGAAAAAAGTAATTTATTTTCACAGAAGAAATAACTTTTAGGTTGGACCCTGTGTTTTTAGGGCATAATTTGTATTCAGGATAGTCCCATACTCTGACATGTAATAGGCATAGGCTGACAAAGCAGAAAAATGCAAAGACAAGGGACAAGGAGAGTTAAAATGATTTGACACCCATGCAGAACATCCCTAATGAAGGTGCTGAGTCTGTTTTTTTTTAGTTTTCTTATTTGTTCCTCAAAGACAGTTTTTCTTCTTTAAAGTCAGTAATTTGCCTGATCTGGCTGTGTAAGACTACAGTTATTTTGAATTTGCAGTCTGAGTATTTAGGAAAAGGTATATTAGAGTGTTACATTCTTGGGTTGGTGGAGGAAAAACAATTGTTCATGCTACATAAACTTTTCCTTTTGTGTTTTTATAGCCAAGTGGATTATCGAGCAAAACTCTGGGCTTGTAACTTTTGTTATCAGAGAAATCAGGTAAGAGATTAAAATGGTCAGGGTATAGAAAATCTTTTGTTTAAGGCAGAAGTGAAATCCTAATTTTTCAAGTTGTAGTAGCAAAATGACAGGTGCAGCTACATCTTCAGAGATTGAGTTTTTTTTCATGATGGCACTAGTGAACATCTGTTGCAAAGTAAGGTAGTCTGTATGTAATGCTTTGTAGAACTTGTACTCTTTTTCACTTACAGTTAATTTCTGTGTTTTTATTTGCAGTTTCCTCCTACCTATGCTGGCATATCTGAAATGAACCAGCCAGCTGAACTTTTGCCTCAGTTCTCCAGTATTGAATATGTAGTACAGGTAAAACCATTAAATAAAATCTTTAGCAACTATAGGCTTCCAATATACAAAAAGAATTAATTTCAGTTTTATTTCTTCACTGCGCTTTGATGACTGTGAGTTTTATGTGCTTGTTAGTTGTTTGGAAAGGAAAACCAAAACTTTTTTATAAGATCACAAGGATGGATAATAAGAGTGGTTGAAACAAAGAAAAAGGGGAGAGAGAGATATCTCCTAAAAACAAGATTTCTGTTAGAAATGTTATTTACCAGGAATTTAATTGTTTGTGCCGGGGTCGTCTTACTGCTGTTGTTTGCTCAAATGATTTCAGTTCAGGTTTGGCTGACTGTTGATTCATCTCTCATTAGTCATTTGAATTTAATTTTGTTTTTGAATGATCATGAGTGAATTTTAGTTATAACTGGTTTAAAGAAAACATCTACATTCAGTTCAAGTGTTTGAATTTTAATAGTCATCTTTGAATAGAATAGAAATTTTAAAATGGACCTAATACCCCAAATAACAAACATTTGCAATTGCAAATGTGATTTCTGAATTACATTTTGGAGGGTTACAATTTGTAAGGCTTCAGTGGGACCCTCAGGTTATGAAGAATGAGCAGTCAACAGAGTTTCTACTTTTTGCTGTCTTTTGCAATGCAAACTGAAGTGGATATTTGCTCATGTTTCTTTAGAAAGAGTACAAAGAGCTGATGATCTCTAGAGTAAAATTAAGAAGTGAAATGCCATAGAATGTCATCAACTTGGAGTATTTTGTAATTGTGAATATTTTGTAACTAATCTGTTCACTTGGAGCAATAAAATTTCCTTGCATGTTAAAAGATTTGCATAATTGGCATATGCTTCAGAACTTTCATGACATCCTGGAAGGATTTTTTTTTCTTCTGTAGTAAGCTTTTCATTTTTGTGCAGAGGTCATTATGGTAGGGATTTCATTCCCCTTTAGCCCTGGGTACTGATTACTCCTTGACAGAGAGCTAAGTTAGATGGAACATTGACAGTATTGGTATGGTTAAAATAAGAAGTTTTACAAAATGTACTTTGTTCTTTTGGACCCTGTGAATACTGCAAGATTCATTTCTCATGTGATTTTATTTTTCTTTCTGAAGCGTGGTCCTCAGATGCCTTTGATATTTCTTTATGTTGTGGACACATGCATGGAAGATGAAGACTTGCAAGCTCTGAAGGAATCGATGCAAATGTCTCTTAGTCTTCTACCACCAACTGCATTAGTAGGTCTCATTACCTTTGGTCGGATGGTGCAAGTTCATGAACTTGGCTGTGAAGGAATTTCCAAAAGTTATGTATTCAGAGGAACAAAGGACCTATCTGCAAAACAGCTTCAGGTAACACACAAAAGCAAACAAGAAGAAATCATCAAACTGATGATGAAGAAGGACTTTAAGCACTTTGTAAACAAATTTTGTAATAAAATCTTATGTATTTAACTACAGGAAATGCTAGGGCTTACAAAAGTAGCTGCTTCACAAGTTGGTCGGGGTCCTCAAGTGCAGCAGCCACCACCTTCTAACAGGTAATGTGCTTAAAACTTCTAGAACACACACCTTAATTGCATTGATTTACTGGAAAATTTATATTTCATGCCAATCAACTGACAGTCAAACCTTTTGGTCTGAGGCCAGTCACATGAGTTTCAGCAAGGCCAGGTTCTGGGTCCTGCACTTGGGTCATAACAACCACACACAACAGTACAGGCTGAGGGAAGAGTGGCTGGAAAGCTGCCAGTAGGGAGAGACCTGGAGGTGTTGATTGATAGCTGGCTGAAGATCAACTAGCAGTGTGCCCAGGTGGCCAAGAAGGCCAACAGCTTCCTGGCCTCTGTCAGAAATAGCATGACAAGCAGGAATAGGGAAGTGATTGCCCTCCCTTACTCATCACTGGTAAAGCAACACCTTGAGTACTCTGTTCAGTTTTGGGGCCCTTGCTACAAGAGTCACGGATTGAATTCAGAGAAGGCAACAAAGCTGGCAAAGGATCTGGAGAACAACTCTTAGGAGAAACACCTGAGGGAGCCAGGATTGTTTAGTCTGGAGAAATGGAGGCTGAAAGGAGACCTTACTGGTCTCTACAATTCCACAAACGGAAGTTGTAGTGAGGTGGGTGTTGGTTTCTTCTCCGTAGTAACAATCATAGCATGAGAGGAAATTACTTCATGTTGTACCATGAGGGGTTTAGGTTTGATACTAGGAGAAGTTTCTTTGACAGGGTTAATAAACACTGAAATAAGGTACCCAGGGAAGTGGTTGAATCTCCATCCCAGGAGGTGTTGAATGGACACACAGATGTGGTGCTGAGGGACATGATTTAGCACCAGACTTGGTAGAGTTAGCTAATGGCTGGACTTGATGATCTTTTTTAACTGAAATGATTCTGTGATTTTAAACTAATTCCATATATTTGTTTGCAGATTTTTGCAACCAGTGCAGAAAATTGATATGAATCTTACTGATCTTTTGGGTGAATTGCAGCGGGATCCTTGGCCTGTTCCACAAGGAAAACGGCCCTTACGTTCTTCTGGAGTGGCTCTTTCTATAGCTGTAGGACTCCTGGAGGTAATAGCTTTAATTACAGTTAATCACAGGCTTTTACTTATTTTTATGAGGCAAAATTAGGACTTTGAATTAACAGCAGGTTTACGTTTAGGGAAGGAAAGAGTACAGCTACTGTTGAAGTCCTATGAATGTGATAAATACCCACGTTGCTGTTTCTTTTGTTCAATTCATAGCAAAGCCTGATGGTTTCAATTTGTCTTTTATTTCCTGCAGTGCACTTTTCCTAACACTGGTGCGCGTATAATGATGTTCATCGGAGGACCGGCTACACAAGGACCTGGCATGGTTGTAGGGGATGAATTGAAATTACCTATAAGATCATGGCATGACATTGAAAAAGACAATGCTAAATATGTTAAAAAGGGTACTAAGGTAAGAGATGATCCTGAGTTTTCTTATCAGTAATTAAATACAGTGCTTGGCACTGTAAAATGGTGTCAGTCATTGCAAATATATAAAGAGGTAGGAATTGTGTGGTGATGTTTACTTGTCTCTGTCTTCAGGAATTTATGCAGCAAATTCAGTGTGTTCAGTTAGGACTTTGTCTAGCTGGCATTAAAATTCTTTGAAGTATTTCTCTAGTTTATGTGAGAAAAGATTTATGTAACTAAATGATGTAACTAGAGTAAGGCTGTCTGCTTCTAAGACAGGTGTTCAAAGCAGTCTCTCTAGTTGGGGGAGGTTTAGGTCAGTGGGGTTTAGGTATACTTTATTTCATTGTAAATGTACTTTGAGGCTGGTGAACTTCATCAAAACCTGTTGAATTCATCTCAACTGATTATAATGGGAGCTTAAACAATAAGCTTAGTCATGTGCACGTGTCATTGTAGATCCTTGAGATTAGAGAGGTAAATTCAATTCTCTGTGTTTGATCTAGTACTGAATGCCAAGTTTAAGATGAAAAACCAAGTTTTTTTTGTGGTTTAAATAGCAACCACTGGTCTGTCAAGTGCAAGGTTCTTAGTCAGTAATAAACCCCAAGTGTTGAAAATTCCAGTCTTAATTTTAACTTCCTGAAAAATAATATCTTTTAGCTTCTATTAGATTATGATGTGATAATGTTGTTTTAGAAAAAATGTTAGGAGCTTAGGGTTTAATATGAAGATGAGGAGAATTTGTGTCATAAGTTGTTATCAACTCTATTTTCATCTTTGATTTCAGCATTTTGAAGCCCTGGCTAATCGAGCTGCAACAAATGGTCATGTTATTGACATCTATGCATGTGCATTGGACCAGACTGGTCTTCTGGAGATGAAGTGTTGTCCCAACTACACTGGGTGTGTGCCTATTCAACCTATTCATTTTTAAGTAGTATATGAAGATGCAGGAGTTATTTTCTTGTGATTGTGTTTTTTTTCTTCCAATTGTGATAACAGGAAGCACTTACTGAAAACCTTCTGCCACTTCAGAACAAATCCAAATGATACATTGTAATGGTTGCGTTTGTACTGGAAGTTTGGAATTTCTCAGCTTCTGATAAATTTGTCATCACATTGATGGGTTTAATCAGAAGGGGTTTAGTTGTTTTTCTTTCAAACAGGCAATTTATCCTATGCACTGTTGCTATTTTTCAATATCTGTGTATGTAAGCAGCAGGTTTTTTGTTGCTGTTCAGAGTGGCACAAACCCCTGTGTTACTCTGTCTTATTTATGCTCTTCTATATACTGTTGTTTGTAGGTTCAACTCCTGTGATTATCAGATACATCCATTGCGCTTAACTTTTGCTCCCTCTATGCAGTTCTACATTTCAGAGATTTTCTTCTATTCCCTCCAGCTTGTCTTCAGTTCATTTTAATGTGATCAAAGCAAATTCTAGTCTTTCTCGTGAAACCACTCCCCTCTTTTCTGTCCTTGTGGATGACACCCTCACCCGTCCTGTTAGCAGATCTGCTGTCTGGGATAGCTTTTGACTTTTATTCATGTGCACAGTATCTCATTCATTTTGCATATCCTGACAATTCTTCCTCCATAATTTTTCAAATACTGTATTCTCTTTGGGCAAGTCTTTTCTACAGTCATATTTTATCTTTGCTTTTATCATCAGCTGTTTTATGTACAACTTGATATATATATTTTTTTTTTTAGGTTAGACTTCTGTATCCAGTGTGGATTGTTTTTTTTGGTTGTTTTTTTTTTTTTCCCCAAGCTAATCTTTCTTGCTTGCTGCTGTTAGCTCTGTCAATACCAAACTCATATCAAATTAAATGTAGCATCTTTACTTATCAGTTTAATAACTGGTGTATCTGTGGGTAACAGGCCTTCTCAGCTGCCTCTCAATATCTTCATATGACAGAGGATGATAAACATATGCTAATGTCTAGGCATACCAAGAAGAGTGAGAGATGGAGCTACAGGTTGTGGTAGATACATGCCAATGAATTTTAAGCCAGCTTGACCATGCTGATCACTGCTGGATTGCTTCTGTTTAGAGTTATGTGTATAGCCTTAACTTGGGAGTTTCCACTGCTCAGGAGCTTCAAGTTTACAACTTTACCTGCACATTTTACTCCTATTCCTTTTCTGCATCAAACTCAAGCTGTGGTTTTTGATGTACTACAATGTAATTTTGCCATCTGTCTGTTCTTGTGACTCAGTTTAACCTGCTTGTCCACCAGAACTGGCCTTAATGTATAGTCTTGTCTGTTTCTTCTATAGCTGTTCCTATTTTCTGTTTGATTACATCCTGCGTACAGGGAGGAATTTCTAATTTTGCCTGTGTCTGTTTTCTTCTATCTTTGAGCATCTACCTGAAAAACTTACATAACTTGTTTTGGGTATAATATTTGACCTGTGAAGGTATTTTAATAACATGATTTAATTAATATTTTTGAATAATAAAAATAATATCTCGCATTTCTATTTCCTAAATGTAGTGCATGATATTTCATGATAAGTGGCAACTGTTTCGCTTACATGCACAGAACATTGCTAAGCATAAAAGTAAATTATGCTCCATGAGCATAGATTTGAGCTTGAACTAATGAGTGATCTGCACAAAATAAAATGAAGTGGAAATACATCTGGAATACTGAATACTGGAATTAAACTGACCTTGGATGACAAAGTTATGAGACATTCATAACACTGAAGCCCAGTATAGAATTTTCCCAGTGACTGATTTCATTATAATCACAGTGACCTTAAGATGCCAATGGGGCACAAAGCTCATAAAAAAATTAATTCTAATGTAGTGAAGTATTAATGGTAGTCTATTTTATGAGGGCAAAAACGTGCCTTGTAATGAATTATCTTTAGTTTTAGTCTCTAATAGAAATAAGCTATATAAATTCCCTGTGCTGAATTATTCCATAATCAGTAATCTGTTTTAACTGGAGAGTTGTGTTTCTTTTGTTGTTTTTGTCTTCTAGAGGCTACATGGTAATGGGAGACTCTTTCAATACATCTTTATTCAAGCAAACATTTCAGAGAGTATTCACAAAAGATATGCAAGGGCAATTTAAAATGGGATTTGGTGGCACATTAGAAATAAAGGTAAGAATACAAAAATACACTGTCTTAGTGTAACACTGTAATAGGATCGCTGTGATGATTCTGTGATTCTATGATTTTTTTCCTTTAAGGAACTTTTAGGAATATGCTAAAGCAATGTAACAGCACCTTTTCTCCATGATTCAGTTTATGTTCATGCTGTTGTTTCAGGTGTACTAACTGATACAGCAAACATATATGATTAAGTGTAGAAAGGGAGCATGTGAAAAGTTTCTCTGAATGTATCAAGCATTATTATATGTATAATGCTTCCTAAAGTTATCAAGACTCTGATATGCATTGAGATTTTTATTAATTAACGATAAAATAGGAATGAATTCCTCTTAGTGTGGCGTGTTAATGTGTGTTTTTCTTCTAAATATGAAGACTTCAAGAGAAGTAAAGATTTCTGGAGCCATTGGACCTTGTGTCTCTCTCAACTCTAAGGGACCTTGTGTCTCTGAAAATGTAAGTAAACTTTGCTGAAAATGAAGGTAATAAACTACTGTGAAAAAATGGGCTTTAGGATTTCTGGATTTGAAGAGAGGCTGCAACTTTTTTATAAATGGAACAAATAGTTTTGCTTTTTAACAATTTTAAATACATACAAAGACTGTTCTTTTTGGTGTGTGGTGTTTTTGGGGTTTTTTTGCTAGGCTTCTGTTCACTGATAGATTAGATTCAAATTGTATATTGCAGATTCCTTGTAATGTGTTTAATGTTGCCCACTGAGTGGCTGCTTTAAACTGTTATGGAGAAGTTACACACTGCCTTATCAGAAACCAAGTAGAAAGGGAGTTAATGTCTTTTTGGTAAAATCAGAACTATATTTTTTTATTTAAAGGAACCATCTAAATACTTTGCTTAGAAAGACTGAGAGAACAGGACACAAGGCCATAAGACCCTGAAAATATCCTCCTTTATTATTTGTGTAGCTGTTTCACCAAATGCACAATTAATTGATTAGAATATCAAGCTATTACAAGTTGCTGAAGTAACTCCTTCAAATTTAGATCAGACTTAAATAATCACCTACTTTTTTACAAATAATACTACTGTAGCTTAATTTTGGATTTGATTAATGATCAGAAGCCCTGCAAGTCTCACTTTGGTTTCTAACAGTCTGTGCAATACATCACTTTCCACTGGGAAAGTGCTTGCAAATGCTTTAGTCAAACATTTTTCATATCTAAATTTATATTTAAGATTGCATCTTTCTGAGCTAAAAATCTCAGTATAATCAGCACTGTTTTTTCCTTAGTGTTATGGTTCACATTTCCTTATTTTATCACCTGAAGGACTTCATATATTACAATAAAAGTTAATACCCAATTAAATGCACATTTGCTTATGTAAGCTACATATCTAAATCATAGGAGGTAATACACAATTTAATTGTGACTTTGTGTCTTGTTACTTTGCAATTATATCATGACTAATTTCTATTTCAGAAACCTTTTTGTTGAAATTATCTGAGTTAAAATATTTGAGGTAAAACAGATGAATAAAATGTATGGGTGCATTCAGCTTGTTTAAAGTGGTAACTTTACTGGAGCTGTAATGCTTTTAACGGTGAGTACAAGCACAGGGACTGTATTGAAGCTTTTGTTTGGTTTCACTGAGTCCATTGAGGGTGACAGATTGTTTTAATGGATTCTTTGGGCATTTATGTTGTTTGGATGACAGAAAGGGGAGACCTCATTGCTGTCTACAACTACCTGAAGGAAGGTTGTAGCCAGATGGGGGTCAGTCTCTTCTCCTAGCCAACCAGCAACAGAACAAGGGGACACAGTCTCAAGTTGTGCCGGGGGAGGTATAGACTGGATAGTAGGAGGAAGTTCTTCACGGAGAGCGTGATTTGCCAGGGGAGGTGGTGGAGTCGCTGTCGCTGGAGGAGACTGGATGAGGCACTTAGTACCATGGTCTAGTTGATTGGCTAGGGCTGGGTGATAGGTTGGACTGGATGATCTTGGAGGTCTCTTCTGACCGGGTTGATTCTATGAAAGGAATTGTCCCCTAAAATACATCACTATTTGTACACAGTTACCTTGCTAGTTAGTTAAAACTATATATTAAATACTATGTAAGCAATCTGAAATTCTGCTTAGTTTTGCCTTAGAGGAGTTACTCCACTGACATGTGCTTCTTACCTATTCTCTTGGGACTGTTTAAACAGAGTGTAGTCGTTTTCCCTCTTTTTGACTTGCCTTTTCAATTTTTCTAATGCCATCTCCTTGCATTTGTAATATTTTAATTTTTTAAAAACTTCTCCCCCATTATTTCTGCTTCCAGTGGTGCAGTTTTGAAAGAGCTTTGTCTAAGACTGATAGTCAGCAGAGAGAAAACCTAGGACAAAATAGTTGTTGTAAACAATTACCTATAGCCAGATGTTGTACTTCACAAACAAGGTTTGTAAAGTGTTATAAAATATTTTTACAGGAGATTGGAACAGGAGGTACTTGTCAGTGGAAGATTTGTGGACTTAATCCTACTACAACACTTGCACTGTACTTTGAGGTGGTCAACCAGGTAATAAATATTTATCTATTTGTCAGTTAAACACACTGATTTTGTTTTGTGTGACTACTGAAGCAGTAATTTTGTATAGCAGGGATACAAATGTTGCTGACATTTCTGCTGACCAGATCTGAAAAGTTTACACTTGGATTCCTGTCTTTGTTTGATGTTTGATGACACTTTCTGAGGCTCATTAATCAACATTTTAGATTAGTATCAATTTTACTGACCTGTAATTCTAGTCAGTCATGTGACATTTAAATAGAATCTAATGAAATTAGCAGTTGTAACACAGCCCCTTTGAAGGTACTGTCTCTGTAATGATGTATGGAAAGAGAGACCATTGGTTGCTGTAAGGGTGTGTTGTGGAGACAGCAACTGCTCCTAATATTCCTTAGCAGTCTCCAAGTTTGTTAGCCACATTTAGTAAAGATACTCAAGTGTAGTAAAAGCACCAGACAACACATCTTCATAACTTGAGCTGCGTGTTCTAAATAATTCTATCATTTTCTAGTAATTAGCTGATACATTTTCAAATAACACTGCAAAATACTGAGATTCCACTTACTTGTTTTCCCTCCTGTACTTAGCACAATGCTCCCATTCCTCAAGGAGGACGTGGCGCAATCCAGTTTGTGACTCAGTACCAGCATTCCAGTGGACAGAGACGTATCAGAGTGACCACAGTTGCCAGAAAGTATGTTTTAATTGTGATGAATCAGTTTTGAAAAAGCAGGATATATATATTTGCCTTTTAATCTTTATATTTTGAAACCACTCTATTGTTCTGGGACATGCAGTGCCACAGGTGGTGAAGGCATGATCATACCTTTGAGACAGTTCTGTGAGCTGTTGCTTCTCTTGGTAGATTGCAGTGGCTGTGTAATGATGTTGTGGGAGTGCTCTGGAGTAATCCAAGTGATTTTAGATGAAGAGGAGCATTTGAATAAAATTCTATGGTCTAAATTCCAGAGATAGATGGACTTAGAGAATAGCAAAGTTCACAACTTAACTCCAAGTGCTAACTGCAGCTCAGGGGAGTGTAAATACCTGCTCTTCCATCTGTAACCTTTACCTTGGCTCAGTTTACTTGGGAACTTTAGAAGGTGATGTTTAATATTATACAGGCATGCTTTCAATGTCCAGTGACATTTTCTTTAAGCTGAATGAGAATATTGGTGGTTAATTTGACAGCAAATAGTGTTTATCAGACTAAATCGCTGCCATTAGTGTTGATGTGAATGTCTTGTTAACTTAGATTAGTTACATCAGCAGAATCTTCGTGGCAGCTGATACAATGACAGATAAAATTCACCTTGTAAATTGAAAAGGATAAGCAAGGTGCACAAGAAAGCTGCCAGTGTGGGAATGTGCTGTTAGCTTAATGCCCTTTATCTTTCATCATTTATATATTTTTAATAATAGGTTTTTAAGTGGCATACTTTATGTCACTGGTTGCATGACAACTGTACAAATAAGGGACATTTCTTACTAAAGAATGGTTAACTGAGAGGTTGCTCGTTTACATCCAGTGGATTTTTTGGAACTCCAACACAGGTTTATGAAACTGCTACCATTGCTTTTTTTTGCCCTATGGAGGGATATTTTGAGACTGAACATCTTTCCTTTCACTGTGGTGCAAATAATTTGTATTTGTTTTTTTTTCTTTTGCAGCTGGGCAGATGCACAGACACAGATTCAAAACATTGCTGCATCTTTCGACCAGGAAGCTGCTGCGATTCTCATGGCTAGGCTGGCAGTGTATAGGGCAGAGACAGAAGAGGGGCCTGATGTGCTTAGGTGGCTGGACAGACAGCTTATACGACTGGTAAAAAGGACTATATTGAAAGAGTCAGATTGGGTTTTTTTTTTCTCCAGACATACCATTCTTAGATATCTACTGTTCAGTGATTGTTTCTTCAAAAATAAACCAAAATTAACTTGAGTGCTGCATTTCTACTAGTGGGTATGCAGGATTAACTAAAATCTTTTTATTTTAAATGGAAAAAATAGCAGATTTTTTTTACTAATGTTTCCTCAGTTCTCAGCAGTTGGCAATTGCCAGCAATTGAGAGAAATTCCAGATTGAGATTAGCAGAAATCCTCTACTTTCTGTTGCCTCTAATAGATATTACAGAATGACAGAATGGTAGGGGTTGGAAAGGACCTTTGGAGATCATTTAGTTCAATCCTCCTGCTAAAACCAAGTTCATCTAGAGCAGACTGTCCAGGACCACGTCAAGGCAAGTTTTGAGTATCTCCAGTGAAGGAGACTTGACAACCTCTCTGGGCAGCCTGTTCTAGTGCTCTTTTACCTTCAAATTACAGTTCTTCCTTATGTTCAGATGGAAGTTCTCTCCAGTTTGTGCATGTTGCCCCTTGTCCCATCACTGGGCACCGTGAGAAAGAGTTCAGCCCAGTCTTCTTGTCCCTGCACTCTTCAGCTGTTGATCAGTTTAAGCTCCCCAGTTTAAGAGGGACAGGGATCTGCTGGAGGGTCCAG
Organism: Tricholaema leucomelas; assembly: GCA_013400475.1. Classification (NCBI taxonomy): domain Eukaryota; kingdom Metazoa; phylum Chordata; class Aves; order Piciformes; family Lybiidae; genus Tricholaema lacrymosa; species Tricholaema leucomelas. Next base: position 1,156,192 of record WAAF01015985.1, read on the forward strand.
CAGAGGGCTACGAGGATGATGAGGGGACTGGAGGCTTATGAGGAGAGGCTGAGGGACCTGGGGCTTTTTAGTCTGGAGAAGAGAAGACTTAGAGGGGATTTGTTAAATGTTTATAAGTATCTGAGGGCTGGCCAGGAGTGGGGGAACAGGCTCTTCTCACTTGCTCCCTGTGATAAGACAAGGAGCAATGGATGTAAATTGCAGCAAAAGAGGTTCTGCCTCAACACAAGGGGGAACTTCTTTACTGTAAGGGTTACAGAGCACTGGAGCAGGCTCCCCGGAGAGGTTGTGGGGTCTCCTCCTCTGGAGACTTTCAAGGCGTGTCTGGATGTGTTCCTCTGTGATCTGTGTTAGTTAGTGTTGTCCTTCTCTGGCAGAGAGGTTGGCCTCTATGATCTCCTTGAGTCCATTCCAACCCCTAACATCCTGTGATTCTGTGATCAGCATTGAGAAGATCCCCTCTCAGTAGTTTCCAGGCTAAACAGATCCAGATGTCTCAATCTTTCCTCATAAGGGAGATATTGTTGTGTAATAATATTGTAAATGAAATAGTGAGGAAAAAAAACAAAGAGAAGTTAAATACCTAGAAAGCTGTATAGAATTTATTTATTTTAAAAAGTTAAATTTTCTGTGGTTTAGGTTGTTTTTTGTTTGTAGTTTTAAAAATTTTATTTCTCATAAGTAGCTTTTAACAATTCTAAATATGCTCTCCAGTGTTTTTGCTAGGTTTCTGTTTGCTGTAAGCACATCACATCATGTGTCTTAGAAGCGAGCACAGCAATGGTGTGACTGAGCAAGTATGGTTCTTAATTAAGGTAACTTTTCTTTTTACTCCAGTGTCAGAAATTTGGAGAATATCATAAGGATGATCCAAGCTCTTTCAGATTTTCAGAAACGTTTTCACTTTACCCACAGGTGAGTAGTAAGAAAGCATGTCTACAAGGGATAAATAGACAATGCTTAGTGAAGGAAAAGACAGCTAGCACAGAGTAAAATAAGGCTTTACATTGAATACCAGAATGAAGACACCTTGCTCCCAGGTGCTGCCTGGCATGTAACATTCATCAGATCACTTCCACTCTTTGTGCTGCTGTGTTCCATTTCCCCCTTTGTCCTTATAGCTAAACTTCCTTTACATGTGTATGGGTTTTTTTCTCCTATAAGGGAATCTTCACAGTATCACAGTATCACCAAGGTTGGAAGAGACCTCACAGATCATCAAGTCCAACCCTTTACCACAGAGCTCAAGGCTAGACCTTCATCTTATCTGAGGCTGTAGTTGGGATAATGACACTTTTGGTTGTTTAGTGACACTTTTGGTTGTTTTCAAGGGCAGTTTTCATGAAGAAATTCAGAAAACATGAGAAAAGATACAGTTTTGCTTTGTTATTTCCTGTGTGATTTATACTACTCACTTCTCTGGTGAAGTGAACTTTGCTAATATTCCATTCTGATAAATTTCTCAATTCTTACAGCTCCAAATAGGTTGCTTTGGACACTTCATAGACTTCCATGGTATTTCTGAGTTCTCAGTCTGTCTCAAGGTGTTAAGTGTTGTGGGGAGATTGTTCCAGCAGTAACAAGATTTGCTTTTTCCGTTTTACAAACAAAGTTCAGGTTTGCTGTGGTTAATGTTCTTTTTCCTGTTCATATCTTGTGTGTTCAAGCACAGCAACCTCCATCACGGGAACAGAAGAATTTACAGTAAGGGAAGGGTTTGACAGTATTCAGTTATAGTATTTATGAGAAGAAGAAATAATAAATTTCTCTTTCACTTCAGCTCTGCTTTGTAGATTTGTCCATTCTGATCTCTTGTCTTGCTCTCATAAGAGTGTATAAAAACTGGTAAAGGTGATTATACAAGTTAGAAGTGTTAAACAACTTGGAATTCAATTCTGTTGTGGCACTGATCTCATGTAGTTTGTGGAAAACATTGTTCTCTTTGTATGGTTCTTCTTTTTACCTGTCAAAGCTCAAACAAATGTGGTTTTGTTTTGCAGTTTATGTTTCACTTGAGAAGATCTCCTTTCTTACAAGTTTTTAACAACAGTCCGGATGAGAGCTCCTACTATCGTCATCATTTCATGCGTCAGGATCTAACCCAGTCGCTTATCATGGTTCAGCCAATCCTTTATGCCTACTCTTTCAATGGACCTCCAGAGGTATCATTATATGGAACATAATAGTAAATTAAAAGGTGCTGTTTTGAGAGAGGTGATTGTTGTCTTCGCTGTTACACGTTATTGAATGAGTTGTTTCATAATTTATTGCTTGAGAAATAATACTTATTTAAATATAGAACATACTATGAACAAGGTATGTCAAAATTCTGATGTAGCATAAACCTGAGAACAAATTGTTTTTGAAGAGGTGATGTTTTAAAACTAAGGAATGGTAGTTTTTTGTTAGGTTTTGAGAGCTGTAGAGTTTTGCTTTTGTTTTTATGGTGCCAGAATGTAAACATCCACCAAAAATGTGCCTTGGAATTTTAGTTTTTCTGCGGAGTTTGAAAGAAAAGCTTAGGTGTTTTTTTGTTTGTTTTTGTTTGGTTTTGTCTAGTTTCTGGTTGGTTGGGTTTTTTTGTTTGTTTTGTTTTTCTCTCTCCCTTGTTTTTTTTTCCTCCCAAATGTACAGAATCCCCTCTATCTTAATGCCCTCATCCAAAGTTTCTGAGTTTGCTGTGGTTACCACTATGTATGGATTCGGTGCAGAACCTTCCAGCTGACCTTATCGTGGCACATTCTACATAAACCTAAAATAAAAATGGGGAAATTATAGGAGAATAGAATGTAAAATAGGAGACAACAAGAGTAGTATGATAAGATAAGAGATGAATGAGGAAAAGCAGTGAAGTGAAAATAAACATAGTAGGCAAAGATCTTGGCAGGTTGGGACTCTAACTTGTGTTAGCATTTTTTTTTTTGAGCATACATCATAGGGATAGAGGGGAAAAAAGGCTTGTAAGGGTGGAGTTTAATTAGGTGGTTTGTGAAGAGATACAGATATAAGATCATTCCTTCATGTATGACTAACAATCAGATGGGTGTTTGAAAGTGGAAGCCTGATGGAGTTGGTACCTCAGTGTAGAAAGAGTAATAATAAAAAAAAAAAAGAGAAAGTTAAAATTTTGGGTATCCCTAACAAGATTGACCCTATTAAATCATATGGTACTAATTCAGTTAAATAGTGCTGCTAATATTGTCACTGCCCTTAAAAAGGTGCTTTGTTAATTATTACATCAGGTTTCATAAATCATGAGTATTTACTTTATTCAGTGTATATAGTATTTGCTATGCACAGTAATAATAGCTGCTAGGACAAGAAAAAAGAAAATTAACAATCCCTAAACCTTATGCTGAAATAACTACTGAGTCTTTATACACTGAAATATCATTCCAATTAATGGCGTTTTATAAGGAAATGTAGAAGTACTTGAAAAACTAGAAAAGTGCATGATAATGAAAGTGTATTCAAAAGCTGAAAACTTTTTTTCGTTCCTGAAGTTATAAACCCAAAATAAATCTCAGTAACTTCAGAGTGAGGTTGTGTTGCTAGCAGCTATTTGACATGATAACAGACAGATACGGAGCTTTAGTAAGTGCTGAAAAAGTTGTTGAGATTCAGTCACTAAATCAAGAGTCTAGGAGTGCCCTCTTATTGCTCAGTTCTGCATCAGTTGATAACTTGTTAATAATTTATGTGTTTTTAAATCTTAGCCTGTTCTTCTGGACAGCAGCAGCATCTTACCAGATCGCATTCTCCTTATGGACACCTTTTTCCAGATCCTTATTTATCATGGGGAGGTAAGATTTGTCGTTTCTTACTTAAATTTCTTTTCCTATAGGAGTGCTACATTATGAAAGTCAAGCCAGTTCTAACATGCTTCAGTGCTTGACCTCTCCTCTGTGTGGCTGATACTAGACTTCTGATTCATGTCTGTGGTTGGTAACCTGGCATGCCTGATGTTGCTTCCTGTTACAATCCTGTTTCTTCTCGTGTGTTTAAAGTGGTTTAGCTTCACTGTGCAGATTATTTGCTTCAGATCTATATTTTTTCCAACTTTGGAGACTGCTATTCCTTGCACATACTCCCTGCTTTTCACTCATGTGTCTTAGATCTCTGAGTCAGTTCTTCAGGGATAGGGAGTAAGAACACAGAGTTTTATAATCACACTTCATCTGCACTGTCCTGAGGGAATGAAAATGCTCCTGTCCATTAGGTAGGTGGATTCCTTAGAATTATAAATAGAAATGCTTGTGACTTGCTAATGCTCTGCTTCCCTGAAGGAATTGAGCTGCTGTTTTTTACTGCTTGTAGTTGGTTCACAGCCTAATTTGAGAATTACTTTTCTAAATCATGCCGTCTTAGCTGCACATACTAAACTCCTACACTTTTTAAGTAGAAAAATATTCTCTCTGTTTTGTAAGATGCTGGCTGGAAGCAGAAAGGATGGTCTGATCCTTGAAGCAAAGGGAACAAGAAACAGGGCATGACAGGGCAATCCAGTGAGGATTCGAGCAAAATAGGACACTGCCAGGCTCAGCCTTCGGTCCAGATCACCAGACGAGTTGATGGGTACAAGGCAGATCCCAGTTCAAGCCAGGAATTCATGTTCTTGGGTTGGGATGCAGATGAGTAGGCTGCATGGCCAGTGGCAGGCATGGCTGCAGTGTGGCTCAGACAGGAGCCAAGAATGAGAGCCTCAGCTTAAAACTGTTGCCAAGCAAAGGTTAACCCTGCTGAGGGTCCCTCCAGGTCTTTCCTAGCAACAGCCTGTATCAGTGAGCTGAGTGTAATCAGAAAGCTTCATTTGTAGAAAGTTGTCAGACTGTGCTGCAGACTGTGAAGAACAAATATTAATATAAATGCTGATTTCTTATGTGATGCAAACATGCTTATTAGAGAAATGTAAACAGTGTCCTTGACCTCGTGATCTAAGTGTTTAACGTATACAGGATGACAAAAAGAGGAAACACAATTTGGGATCCATCTGTAGAGTTTGAAAATAATCCATTGTCATCTTACTTGCACATCTTGACTTTTAAATACTGGCTTGCACTCTAGAGGGCAGGAAGGGGTGAGTGATAGAAAACAGGTGAGCAATGGCACACCGTTCTCTTAAGAGCCCTGTGTGCTCTCTAAGAAAGATTGGTGAATCACTTCTAAACTTCTTTCTTCCCCCTACCCCCAGACCATAGCTCAGTGGCGTAAATCAGGTTACCAAGATATGCCAGAGTATGAAAACTTCCACCACTTGCTACAAGCTCCAGTAGATGATGCCCAAGAGATTCTTCATTCGAGGTTTCCAATGCCCAGATACATTGATACAGAGCATGGAGGAAGCCAGGTATGGTGAAGCAAAAAGATTACATAATTTATGAAGTGATGTGTTAATGGCGTGGGATTTTTTTGGTAGTAAACATGTGTTTCTGTGCAGGAGTCAATGTAAATTGAGTGAACATTTTGAATTTTCAAGCTTTTACAGATTCATATATTTAATAGTAGCTTTTTGTCCAGTTTCTGAATGCTTTTTTTTGAATTAGTGTTTTTACTGTATTGACTTGGACTCTGAAATTTCTTATGTGAGATGTGCAGGATGGGACCCGTCAGGGTCTCTGTACTGGTACTGGAATTGTTCTTGGTGTTGCTTTTTGAAACTTACTAATTAATACCGTACTGATAGCAACATTTGCATTACTAGTGGTAAGAAAAAAATCTAAAAGCTTACTTTTTGCTTCATTGAAAAGTTTTTAGCAGTTATTACAGTTGTAGAATCCAGGTAGTGGCTTTATTTATAAGAGCTGCTACTTGCTCTTCTGAACAGATAAGAGCTGCTACTTGCTCTTCTGAACAGATATCTGTGGATGTTTTTACCTCCAAAGACTAGAAATGACGTATTTCATGCAGATGCAGTTTTTGTTCTGAGCACAACTTCTGTTTGGTAAGATTAATTTATTGCTTGTGTTTTAAAGGCTCGTTTCCTGCTTTCAAAAGTAAATCCATCTCAGACTCATAACAATATGTATGCATGGGGACAGGTGAGTATGGATGCTCTTTGAGCTTGTGTATGGTTTTCTTTTTCCCTTTTCCAGAAACCACATGACACATTGTGTACATGCAAGTGATAATCCCAAGTTTTAAAACTGAAGAAAAAATGCATTTTGGGCCTGATGCTACCAAAATTGCAATGGTTAAGAGAAAGGCACTTCATTTCTTTGAACAGAAGTGATCTGGTTCGGTGTTTTAACCTTCTGTTAGGCTGTTTTCATCTCTAGCCATCTTTCTTGGACAGATACACTCAGAGTCCCTAGAATGAGGACACATAAAGATTAAGGGACTTTTGTTGCAATAGGGGAAATAAATTTTGAAATTGTAAGCAAGAACTGAAAAGCATACTAGTGTTTCTGTGGCTTGGATAACCAGGAATCGGTTTTTCAGATCTCAGTTTTAGTAAGGATGTTACCTAAGAGCTCAAAAGTTCAGCTTTTTTTGAGCAGCTTTTATTCTTTTGTGTTGCATCCTAGTACCATGTTCTCCTGCTGCATAGGAAGGAAGAGAAACACTGCTGTGGGTGAATGCCAGTACAGTGCCCTTTTCTCATGAAAATGTAATGGCATCAGTTACACATTAATTATAGAGCATTTTACTGAAGAGCACACCGTGTTTAAGTCATGAGTGAGGAAATTACAGCTATTTCATGACACTGATTTTTGTCAGTGAGTTGTATCAGGTTATGTTTGTATAGGGATGTACTGATTCTAGTGAAGCTTCTGGCAGTGAAGATCACTGAAATCCAGAGTGAAATTACTTGAAAGCTTTTTACTGAGTCAGGGACAGCACAATTTGCACTCAGCTCTCTTGCCTTCAAAGTCAGTAACCAGCAATTTCTTAGTGTCTGTCTTCATCATGTTTCCTCCATAACATACAGACACATTCTGTAATTGGGAAGATCCTGGTTTTGTTTAAGCATTACTTGGAAAGTTTGGAAGTTTTGACATTTCTGACAGCGTGTGACAACTGTTTCCTTCTCATTTAATTCGTAAGGAGAGAGTATTCCAAATGTAAATCATAGGGTGACTTAGGTTGGAAGCTAACTTAGAGATTGTCTACTCAAACCTTTCAGTCATGGTCTGGGATGCCTCTCAACTAGACTCAGCTACTCAAGGCCTCGTCCAACCTGGCCTTGAACACCCCCAGGGAGGGGACATCCACAACCTCCCTGGGCAGCCTATTCCAGAGTCTCGCCACCCTTGTACTGAAGAACTTCTTCCTAAGATCCAGTCTAAACCTACGCACCCTGAGCTTAAAACCATTCCCCTTTGTCCTGTTGCTAGACACCCTTATGAAAAGCTCTTCTCCAGTCTTACTGTAGGATCCCTTCAGCTGTGGGAAGGAAGCTATAAAGCCCCTCCAGAGTCTTCTCTAGTCTGAACAACCCCAGCTCCCTCAGCTTATCCTTATAGCAGAGGTGTTCCAGCCCTTGGATCACTGTGGCCTTCTTCTGTGCCCTTATGATGGGGACACCAGAACTGGACACAGTATTCAAGGTGGAGTCTCACAAAAGCAGAGGAAAGTGGCACAGTCCTCTCTCTTGCCCTGCTGGCCACACTCCTTTTGATGCAGCAGCCCAGGGTGTGTTTTGCCTTGTGGGCTGTATGAGCCTGCTGCCAGCTCATGGTGAGCTTCAGAACAGTTCTTGAGCTGATTTCTAAGAAAATTGTTCCTGCTGGACAAGCGAGACTTCTTGATACCTCTTCAAAAAAGGCAGTTTTCCCTTCTAATGTTGAAAAGACTCAGTTCCAGGATAATGTGCGAAATAGTTTTTTAATCTTCCCAGTCACGTTGCAGCATGTGTGCTCAATATCCTCCTGTGTTTGCAGGGGAGGTTGTAAACAAACTTGAACCAAGTGCAGACAATGAAATGAGGAATGCAGCTGTTAGAAGAAAGTTCTAAACTGGATTGATTTTGCTTGTTTCCTTCATGAGTTTCATGGATTACGTAATATAATTTTTGTGCATAACTGAAAAGCTACAAAAAATGTTAGTCCACAGTGACCTGAAGAGGGCCCCCACACACTGCTGAAATCATGTTTAAGGAGTTGCTGAACTGACTAGTTTGGGGGTTTAGTATTGTAAGGAAAGATTATTACTTTAAAAAAAAAAAAAAAACAAACCTTTAACAGGTGGTTGCTTTATGTGGCATAGAAAACATTTCAGAAAATGGTAAACCTCTCATACAGCTCTATTATGTTGGTTAGTCTATCCTCAAAGAGTTGAAATGTTCAGATTATATTGGATATGACATTTATGTGAGAATTACTCTATTTTCAGCCTTTTAAAATAGATTTTATTTATGTTTACACACACACACACACATACATACATACATTTATATATATTTGGTCTTGGTAACTGTGAGGAATTTGCCATTTGAAAAGGGATCAATGGCACAAATCTTACCAAATTTCCAGCTAGATGTCACTACATCACTGCTAATTAAATTAAAATTCTCATTGTATGTCTTAAAGTTTTGAATCAACAGAAAATAAAACTTAAGGTGGCCATCAAAAATATCAAAGCAAGTTCTCATGTACTTTTCACGCTTGTACATTGTGACCTTGCCAGTTTTTATTAGCAAATAAAATGCTCTGCCACTTTACCTACTAGGACAGAGATCCCAGTCTTCACAGGAAAGCTGCTGCTGCTGGTAGCAGTGGTGACAGCAGCTGCCTGTATGCACCTGTTGGAGGAGGTTTTCAGCTTCAGGAACAAGAGTCTGTGCATTGGTTTTAATTGTCCTCATTTACTACCTGCAGTCATCACGAGGAATCTCTTTTCCTGGGGGTCTGTCAGTTCCTTTGGTGGTTTGTTTACTGGAGGATGATGTCCTTTCGTGTGTAAGAAGTGGCAAATCATATCCTACCTTAGGATTAAAATATTTGCAATCCTCTTGTGACTTCTTAAGTAAAAGAGCTCAGGCTTACATTTGGAAGGCTTGGAAGTAGAACATTCTTTACTCACATCTTGCCACCTTCAGCTGATAATTTAGTGGGCATTCCCTGAGGGTGTTTTTAATCTCTTGTGATATGATTTTGTAATAGTATGACCTTCAGATACTGTTTTTGGTATTTCTCTGAAGGGACACAGAGCTGTAGGGGAGAATTGGCTCTACTTTCCTTGGGAGAAAGATAGTTGACCTTCACTTGATGTCAAATCAGACCCTTGGGGGCTTTGTTCCCTCCTTTCACTATTTTGATGTGTGGACATCACTGATAAATACTGATTTATTAGTTGTGTCACTTGCACATTTCTGTTTCTCTCACCTTTGTCTGCTCCAGCAAAGTAGGGATGATACAGGAATTGCAACATTAAGTTTTACTTGCTTTTAAAAATTTGTGAGCTAGTATTTGACAGCTGTCAGAAACTCTTGAGTTTTGTGTGGTTGCTATACTGCAGCTCACTGCTGTCTGCATTAATATGGAAGAGAGGGTAGCTGTATTTCATGCTTCAATTTATGTAAACAGGAAAATTGTTGTAAATGTACAGTCTGCTGGTTTTTGTCAAATAATTTCAACTTCTAAGGTCTTTCTAAATCAATACAGCATTTATTTAATGGAAACTATTCTGGCTTACAATGGTTTTTTTCTTCAGTCAGTGTAATTGGTTCTTGTAATTTTATTTTCTAGGAGTCTGGAGCACCCATTCTTACTGATGATGTCAGCTTGCAAGTATTTATGGATCATCTGAAGAAACTTGCTGTCTCTAGTGCTGCCTGAGATTCTGCAGTGCGTAAAGGCACAGATAAGCTGTAGCCATATTTCAGCTTTTTCTCCCTTACCCTTTTCCATGTCTCTCCTGACAGAATGCTCTGATATGCACAAGCTGCCTGACTAGATGTAAAAGAGTGTTTTCAAAGAAAAGCTTTTGTTATCAGCAAATGCTTTAATGTGAACTGTGGTTTTTAAAAATGACAGGTAATAGATTAAGCTATAATTAGAGGAGAAGGGACAGTCATTTTGATTACTATGTTGCTGTAATTACTTAGATTTATAACAACTTTGAGATGTAATTTCAGTTCCCATTTTAAATGGTCGAGGTTGATTCTGCTGTGCACTGCAAAGGCACATAGAACAATAAAGGAAATCTCTGGTGATGTCAGGCTTTCCAGACTGCCATACGACTACTTCTCCTTACTTGTTTCAAGCACAAAGCGAACAGAGAAACAACAAAAAGTGTGTGAATGTAGTGTTAACTTAGTCTTTTGACCTAGGCTGCCAAGCTTTTCTTTCCTGCAGAGATGTTCTTGTCCATGTTCACAGGAGTGTTTAATTTCCCCTAATTGATTGTTTGCAAAGAATTTTTTTCTTTATTTCCCCAAAGAATTTTTTTTCCTTTATTTCCACAAAGAATTTGAAATTGAGAAAGTTAAAAAAAAAAAAAATCTGTTACTGCACCAGATTGAAATCCCATGTTGTATTTTGGACGTGAATATCTGTTGCTAAACATATTCACAGATGAATATGCTCAAAAGTTAAGACTTAGCTTGAGCTAAGAGGAAACCCTACACTACCAAAAAATGAACTAGGAGCACAGCCTTGAATTTTGTCTTGGCAAATATAACTAAATATATATATTTACCTTTTTTATTATTGCCTTATAATGTTATTACACTAATGCATGACACTGCACATCTGCTTTTTGTTTCTGTCATCCTTTTTGTTATGAATTCAACAGGCTATAGTTCTTGTTGAAACAGTATTACATAAAATATGATGTAGTTAGATAATTTAGCTCTTGATTTTTTTGAGGCTGGATAAATTATTAGGCTTTCCCATTTACTGGTTGAAGTTTACACTTAAAACAAATGTTTACATAGGTAATACAACATTTTGATGAGTAAAGATGTGAAATGCAGTAGTGGGCAATAAAAAGTTGTGCCAAGTCTAAAGGAAGAGAATTTTGACATAGGAAAATCAATCATACTGGAGTGATAAGCATGAAGGTTTTTTTTCCTGTTACCTGAAAATTCTCAAATACTTGATTAAATCAATCATTCTTCATTCTTTGAACTATATGAGATGAGATACTTTTGCCTTGGAACAAATAAACCACATATTCTTCTCTCACTTTTTGTACTTATTGTGCTGATTTTTGTCAGTGCTTGAAATAAGATCTTAAAATAAAGGTAGTAAAGAAAAAAACTGGAATAACTTCACTTTTATTCATGTAATAGTTGGTTTTGAGCTTGTTTAGTTTCCAGAGGTAGTGAACTGTTCACACTAGTGGCAGTTTAGGAGATAAAAATGCAGTAGTCATCTTGCCTAAGTCCTGTATTTAACAGTCAGTGTGTTATGTTCATGTGCCAGCCCACCAGACCAAGCGTTTTTACTGCTAGTGTATTAAAGATTAGGTAAAACTGTGCTGGAGCTTGTTAAGTTTGAGAGCTGTTCCTTCAGGAAAAGAAACTGTTCAAGCTCTATTTTGGAATGAGTCATTTAGAGCAGTAGAAGCCATCGTCTAAAACATGGATGATGTTTCTATATTTATACTTGTAAAACCCTCAAAGCTGTAAGTGTTTCTGATTGAACTTCAAACCCAGACTGCTTGTCATCTGCACAGACTTAAGCATGCTGGAAAGAAGGTCGGCATGCCCCTTGGCAGAGCTCTGCTCTTTCACTGGCAAGACAGCAAGCCTCTGCCATTTGGATTCCTGCTGACTGTGAGCTGCTGTGGTTAGCCTCTCTCCCAGCTTCACAAGCCTGGGATTGGCACAGCTGGTATGTTGAGAACCTTTGGAAATACTTCACAGTAATTGAATCCTTGCTACATTACAGATTCACAAATTGCATTGGGTTGGAAGGGACCCTCAAAGGTCGTCTTGTCCAACACCTTCAACTAGATCAGGCTGCACAGGGCCACGTTAAGTCTGATCTTGAACGTTGCCAGGAATGGGGTCTCAGCCACATCCCTGGACAATCTCTTCCAGTATTTTACCACTTTCATTGTAAAGAACTTCTTCCTTATGTCCAACCTAAATCTACCTTGCTCTAGTTTAAAGCCATTGTACCTTGTCCTGTTGATATAAGCCCTTCTAAACAGTCCTTCATTAGCCTTCCTGTAGGTCCCCCTCAGATACTGAAATGCAGCTATAAGCCCTCCCTGGAGTCTTCTCCAGGCTGAACAGCCCAAATTCTTTCAGCCTGTCTTCATATGAGAGGTGCTGCAGTCCTCTGATCATCTTTGTGGCCTTGCAGCCTGAAGATATTACTGCTTCAGAATCTTTTTGGAGAGCTGAGGATTTTATGTAGCTTTTGCTGTGTTGGTGTGGGTTTTTTTTTTTTTTTTTATATCAACTGTCAACAATTTGCATGCCTCTTGGGTAGTGTAATAGGTTGTTAACTTTATACTGTCATCTTGTGTGTGACTTGGATAACTCAGAAGGTAATACATATTTCAGCACATATTTGATGAGCTCAGCTAAATGTTGGAAGTTAAATTGCTTGAAGGTATGCAGATTTGCCTAGAAATACAAGTACTGCCAAATTCCTAGAGCCTCAGGGCTTTCCTTTATGGACTACCCCAGGTGATTCTGCTTCTGCAGGGCAGTTGGACTCGGTGGTCTCTGGAGGTGCCTTCCAACCTCTAATGTTCTGTGATTCTGTTTTAGATTTTTGCAGCTTGTTCATCTTAGGCACAACTGTCTTACTTGCTGAAAGAAATATATATCTGTCTGTCTCTCTATCTAATGTACATTACTTGAAGTACTGCATTGCATATTGCACTTGACAGTTGCAATGTCCTTACAGGAAAGAAAGAATACTTCCACACCTCAAATATCAGAAGGAAATGGAATAACTTGCTTTTGCCAATTTTCCAATGTCCTCACAAGAAATAAAGAATACTTCCACACCTCAAATCTCACAAGGAAATGGAATAAATTGCTTTTGCCAATTTGATCTCAATGAAATAAGTGGTTATTTTGCTGCGTATAGATCAAATGTGCATTGCTAATCAATCCCCTGCAGGATCAGTGTAGCATTTGGTTGGGGCAGCATCAGACATGGACTTCAGAAGACTTGCCCCCCCACCCTCTCCCGTGAAGACATTTATTTGCTCAATTTATTCTTCTTTTATACACTTCCAGTTCTATTCACATGGCAATCTACAGACAGTCTTCAGATCACACCCTTTACTACCCATGCATACTAATTACATTGGTTAATTACATCAGGCCTACATTCACTTCCGTCAGTTCACACTTCCATTTATCTTATCTACCATCTACACCTAGAAGTACCCATTGTTTCATCAATACTGAGCTGAAATATGTCATTCCCATAGGTCAGAGCTTTGGTTGAAGAAAGTACCACATTTTGACAGGAGTATCATTACTATCTCCCAGGTGACCAGCAACAGAACAAGGGGACACGGTCTCAAGTTGTGCCGGGGGAGGTATGGGATAGAGGTTAGGAGGAAGTTCTTCATAGAGAGTGATTTGCCATTGGAATGGGCTGCCCAGGGAGGTGGTGGAGTCACTGTCCCCGGAGGTGTTTAAGAAAAATCTGGATGAGGCACTAGTGCCATGGTCTAGTTGATTGGCTAGGGCTGGGTGATAGGTTGGCCTGGATGATCTTGGAGGTCTCTTCCAACCTGGTTGATTCTATGATACTAACAGATAAGCCCTACCACACTTCGGCTGCAATTTGTGACTTCGTAGGACTGCAGGAGCAAGCCAACTACAGAAAGTAACAGGACGGATGTGCCGCTGCCCACGGAGTGCGGTATTTTAATTGCTAGCATTACCTCTAGAGGGCAGTAGATGCATGAGGCTTCCTAGGTACTGCTGTAATCAAGTGTCTTGCGCTATATTCTCTCACTCTCTTTTTACATACATATAAGCGTGGGCCCAATCACTGTAGAATTTGAGTTAAATCCACCCTATTTTTTTTTTTCTAAAAACATGGCAATATTTTTTCAGTTTAAACTTTTATGATAACAATAATTAAAACCTTCTAAAGAAAACAACCTGTCACAAGCAATTTTTGATGTTTCAAGAAATAACCTAGAAAGAAGAGCTTCAAAGAACTGATTTATTTTGATGGAATTAAGCTGAAACTCTCCAAAGCATTAAAAAAAAAATATTTTTTTTAAAAAGGTGAACTTACAAGATTGAATGTGCACAAATAAGCACAAGAGAAGGAATTCAGCTGAGTGAGCCTTCCTTTGTTTGGAAATGGATCCTAAGGAGATGTGCTTTGTGGTCTTTCTAAGATGAAGCTGGCTAGTGTTTAGTTCCTCAGATCTTTGCACACTTTTAAAAGATGATTGTAGTATTTAGTCCCTTTCCATGGGCATCCTTGGATCATCACAGGTTCTGAGGGTGATGTGCCTTCATAATCACATCATCACCCTTCCATGAGTCCCATCTATCCCAGTAGATAGGAATACACCCAGCTTCTCTGAATAGTCCTTAACTCTCCTACTTTTGCATTTCCTTTTTCAAAGTGTGCAGGTGTGTGTAGAGAGGTCTGGGTTGTTTTTGTAAACTGAGGAACAAAAATCATTGAATATTTCAGTTTGTCACTAGGTTGTCTCCTCCATTCACCAACAGCTTCATATTTTCTTTGAACCTCAGTTTGCTATTAGCATGCTTACATAATTATTTTCCTTTTAGCCTGTATGCCCGTTAGCACCTTGAGTTCTAACTGGGATCTGTCTTTCCTGATACTGTCCCTAATGCAATGCTTTTATACTTCTCCTTTGTTGCCTGCTTCTTGTATGTTTCCTTTCTTGCACTTTAATTCAGTAACATCTCCTTGCTTTGCCAATTCAGCCTTCTGCTGAAATTTCTGGTTGTATACAACTTTTAGTTAGAACTAGAGGGTTAGCACATCTATAGTTTGATTATTTTAAAGCTAAGTTCTGCCATTGGCCAACTTGTAGATTTTGCAGCACAGTTTATATGACAGCCCTGCCTTTCAGGAACCACTGTAAATCTGAATGAATGATTTCCCTCTGTTTCTTCACTCAGTAATTTGGAGACTACCTTAAGGCAATGCAGATGTAGTTAAGGTGACATTCACTTGTAACCTTTACTAGAAGCAAATGAAGCTCAGATCCAGCTCACTTATCTTTATTCAGATCACAAATGCATACTTGTAATGTTTCTAAATCTGTAATATCCTACACTGTAAAATGTGTTTATTGTACATGCATATTGCATAATGAGATTACTTTTGGTGGACTCAGTTTTTGATAAAACAACAATTTTCTCTTTGAAGACAATACTCAAGTACACTAATTGAGAAAAGGAAGTCTTTGTTCCACAAATCTCAAGAATGCCTGGTGTCAACTTGTAAGGCTCAAGTCACAAGGACTTCATTCAGAGAGAAGGGTTTTTTATGTGTGAGGACTTTAGAGACCTTGTGGAGTTCTTCCCATGTCAAACAAATAAAGATTTTTTTTTGCCAAGGAAAAGGCAGCACTGAAGGTCAGCATGTTGACCAGTGTGAGGGTAAGACTTGTTCTTTACCAGCAATGAAAATCAGTTGTGGTTTTGATTGAAGGAAAAATTGGTATGAACAAGGTGATAGTGGGAACTCGTGATCACTTTATGAATTTTCAGATTTATTACTAGTGTTAAGAATATCTTGACTGTCTGTTCTGGGGTGACAGGGAACAGATTGGAGACTTGCTTGCTTGTTTTGTTTGTTTTTTAAAGGATCATTCAAAACAGAGACTATTATGTTATTTAAAAAACCCATAACAACCCAAAACCAAACCAGGCATCAATCCAATGATGACTGTAGTGAGAGCGGGGTGTGTTTTCACTTCCCAAGCAGCTATTGTATGTGAAGGTTAGACTGCAGAAGATGCTGCAGCCATGAAGTAGCAGTTCTCACCATGCAGTTGAATTAGCTGATTTAGTGAACTGTGGCTGCAGATGTAGAGGCTTAGGCTTGATTTGCAGCATGAAATATCTGTTAAAGGGAGTGAGCTGTGAAGAAGCTATGGGAACAGGCGGTTAAGGCAGTTGCATTGTGTAATACTTAATTTCTATTTATGATATTACTTCAAAAGCTCAGTTTGAAATTTGCTTGAAATTTGCTGTTGATGTGTTTCTTCCTCCCTAGCCTTCCCCAGTAAAGCTTCATTTGCCAGAGATGACAGTCTTTCTGAAAACTTATGGTGAATTAAAATTTCAACACAGTTGCAAGAATTTTGCTTCAAGTAAGGGCAACTTCACCCACAGACAACTGGAAACTGGAGATCTGGTGTGTTTTTAATTAAAAAACCCCAATCAAAACCCCAAAGACTGAATTTTAGAAGCCCTGTCATTTGCTACTGGCCTGCCTGCTAACTTGAGCAGGCAGCGGAGCCATCTGCAGGTTTTGTTCACCACCATCAGGCCATGGGCACTGCAACCGGCTTGGTCATGACTGCTGTGTTCGGTCTCCCTATTATTTGTGCACCCATACGCCTGCATTCAACCCCCTTCTGAGGCACCATCCCTTGCAACTGCTGCCCTCCGGCTTCCATCTTCCTCACTCATCCCCCAGTGCCAGCTCCCTCCTCAGGCCGGCCTGTGCTGCCTGCCCTGCATGTGGCCTGGCTGTGTACCCACTGCTCCCCAGCTCAGTCCTGGCTGCTGTAGCTTCAGTTTCAGGTGGAAGAAGTGTTTGTTGGAACATCCTGACAGAAACAGAGGTATTTGACTTCTTCACTTTCTCATGAAACACAGGAAATCCAGTCCCACAGCACACCCTGCAGTGGATGTCCCCGACACAGGCCATCTCCTGTGCTTGCTGTCAGGCCAAGCCCTGGGCTCCAATGCAACCACAAAAATACCCTCTCTGTGGGAAGGCTGTTGTGGTGCCATGGCAGGCACTAAACACCAGGCCCCCCATTTTCTCTGGTGGGACATCTCTAGATAAGTGGCTCCTTGCTGATGAGGTGCTGGTGCCACCATTTTCTCTCTGGAGTGCAGTCACCAACAAAGCATCTGCCTGGGCCTCGTGTGCTGTCTGTGTGGTGACACAACGAAGAGCAGATGTGTGAGGAAATACAGAAGGGCTGCATGCTTCTGCTGAATCCAGACTCCCCTAAAAGTACTGGCAGGGCCTGAGAGAAGTTTTGTTTGAGACTGCCCTGTGACGTTGTATTAGGGAAGAGGTCAGAAAGTGAATGTCTGATGCTCTGATGCTGCCATTATTCACCTGAGCAGCAGGCAGAATCTGGCTCTGCTCTTCATGATTTTTCTATTGCAGAGCTCAGAAGAAAAGTGCCCGACTTGCTATTTGCTGGAAATAAGGGTAGTGCTGGACATTATCCTGTGACCCAAGAGGGAAGGAAGTAATTCAGGGAGAGTTGCATGCTTTCTAAAGTACCAGAGCTTAATTTCTTTGCAGTTTTTGTACTACTGTAAAATGCCTCACAACTGTGGCCTGAAGCGGATTGTCTGTGTAGCATTGCTCTCCCTTTTGTGTGGCTCCCCTATTCAGTGTGACTGCATCCTCAAACGAGATTAGGTGACAGCAATGCTGATTTAAACCAAACCCATCTTGTATATGAGGTACATGGCTTTGGGTGCCTAGCCTGACCTGACTTTTCTTTAAATGAGATAAAAAGCAGTCATCTAATGGAGGTCTGAATTGCTGTTATCCAGGATTTTCACCAGTCATAATTACAGGAATTAAGATGCTTTTGAAACATGTGGGACAGAACATATAAGAACCAAATAAAAGCATCTAGGATTATAGACCTCTTGCCTGCCTAGAGCTATTGCTCTGAGCAGGCTATGAGCTGGAAGCAGAAATGGTAAAAAAAACCTGACAGAAGTAAATGATATTATGTTGCTTTCATAGTCTTTCATGGTAGAAGATAGAAGTAACTGAAAACCTAGGAGCTCTCAGACACATGTGAGTCAGGGCTCTTTGATTAGCCCTCTCCGTTCAAGCAATTTAAGTATTTGGGGCCACCTGTTTAGCATAGTGATGCATTATCCTCTTTGCTTTTCCACCTGTGTTCCACCAGAGGCAGCTGGAGCTGGAAAGCCCTTGGAGACGTCGGTATTCTTGGCCAGCATTGTGCAGGTAAATTTTCATTAGAATTTTGTATATCTGTTGGGCAAAGCAGCCACAGGCTTGGGTTTGTGTTCTAACAAGGTATGAAACTGTTTTTCTCTTCAGGATCAGCAGGAAGAAGTGTAGATGAATTTTAGATTTTATTTCCTAACAGGACAAAGCCTGTTACCTTAGGAAGCCTGGCTTCTGGGTGCTGAATATCTTAGTAGATTAGCGTTGTAGTCTCTGGGCCTAATGTGGATATTTATTTGTTATGGTGGTGTGGTGCTTTACTGAAGTGGTTAAAGGACTGCTGTCTTACAGCATAGGATTGAGTTGTTGATTGTGTAGTTGCAAGCTGGTCAGAAATATTTCAGGGGGGGAAGTGCTAGTGAATATATTTTGTTAAAGGAGAAACTTTGAATAGAGTTTCTGATCCAGGGAGCCTCACCAATCCTTTAATTAAGACTACCTGAATAACAGGGAGTACTACACTGTCGACTGGGAATCTGTTAATACTCTAATGACCCAGTTTTTGCTTTAGTAAGGAGTAAATGCTAACTTCAAAAGTCATGTCCTTGGACTGATTTTTTTTTTTCCCTTCTAAACAAAATGGATTTTTCTGTCCAGCTGTAGAATGTTGTAAAGCACTTTCACACTGAAATAAAGGCTCAAGGGATGGATTACTTTTTTCTTTTAGTTTTGCCACTATGAG
Source organism: Tricholaema leucomelas (assembly GCA_013400475.1). Lineage (NCBI taxonomy): Eukaryota > Metazoa > Chordata > Aves > Piciformes > Lybiidae > Tricholaema lacrymosa > Tricholaema leucomelas. The sequence goes on from WAAF01015985.1 coordinate 1,174,969, forward strand.
TTGAAACAGTCTAAATCTTTAAAACGTGTATCACATATTTATTAAATAAGTTCCTTTACCGGCTTGTAGGTAAAAGTATTTTACATGCCTAGTCAAGAGAGCACTAAGGCTTACAATGTTGCCTTCTCTGTTGCATTAGCCTTTTTTTTTTTTTTAATCTCTCCAGTAAATACATATTCTAAAACCTATCACAAATCTTTGTTAAATGTGCCACTGTCATTGCACTGTTGTTTTAGGTAATAAAAGCTGCTGCAGAAGGAAAAAACCAAAACCAAACAAACACTCTAAATTTGATTAAGTCAAAAGCTGATCTTATAAAGGCTTAATTTACATTTCATTTTCTCTAACAGATTGTGCAAAATGGCAGTAGCCCAGTTATTTTTGTAATGAAATAGTCCTGTGCTTGGGCAGCACAAGCTCTAAGTTTAGGTGAAACTAGATAAAATAATGAAATGGTAGGCATATTATGAAAAAGATCTAGTTTGTTTTCTGAGTATTTTCTACTGCTTTGTGCCTAGCTGAGTGCTCACAGAACCTTTTGGAGAGAGGGCAAGCGCTAGACTGCTTGCACTGTCACCATTTTCACTTAAGGAATTCTTTTATGTTAAGTTACAAGATAGCAAAAGGACTGAGAGAACAGATGTGTAAAATATCAGAGTAAGTGCTCTTATGGTTCAGTATTTTTGTATTTGCTCTTCAGGTCTTCCTTCTGACTCTGGGAAGTGTCATCCTTTTATAGATGGTGAAACAGAGAGGTTAACAGGCTTAACCAGAGGTCTATGTCAAGTCATGGTATCACCAGACACAGTATTCTTATGCCTTGAATGTTAGCCTGCACCTTCAGAGAACTGTCCCTTCTGTATGCTCCCATGACCCAGTCAAACAGTTGCAAGCAATCCAGTACTACATATTGATATGGAAAGTCATTCCCTTATAGCACAAAAGGTTTGATGCCTCATTTCAAGTGTGACTCACCAGTGATTCTCTAGCTACATTAAGTTTAGGTAGAACTAATCAGGGAGGCACTTCTGTAGATATGCTGTTTCTTGGTGATATGGCTCTTGCTATACCATGAAGGAGATCTTTCAGAATCTTTATTCAGACCACTGATGTATCTTTCAGGATACTAACTTCTCAAGGCTTAGTTAAAAAAAAACCCAACACTCTAAAGACTGGGGTTTTTTTGCAGTCAGTGGAAGGTGAGAGTAGATCCTGCCTTCAATGAGACCTTTGGGTTTCAGTAGCTTCAGCATGACTGGGGGGTTGGACTCGATGATCTCTTTGGGTCCCTTCCAACCCCTAACATCCTATGATCCTATGACTGCAAGCTAAAAGAGACCCTCTGTTATGCATGCAGGAGCCTCTAATAAAGACTGTTGCTTCACATGCTGTAATATGCTGAGGTGAGCTGTCTTATGGCACAGTTGGATAAAAATATAGGTGGGTAACCGAGATTCTTAGTCTGAAACAATATAGGTAGATCTCTTCATATAATCTTATTTTATAAGAAAGATTGGCTCATTTCTAAACAAAGTAGGTGTAAAGCCTGTTAATTGTCTTATTTTTCACATTACACAAGTATTTTTCATGGCGATTTCTCAGACTGAATCTTTATTATAAACTATTTAATAGACAACTTGTATGACCAACCTTGAATTCCTTTAGTCTCCCCTGTTAGCAGTGATTTGTACCTAATTTATTCAGAGACTACTGACCATGTATTCTAAACAAAAAAAATCCGTCGTAGACAGTTTTCCATTCAGTCACGAAATACAAAAATTGCAAAAGCTACTGTAAATGAAATGTAAAAAAAGCAGGGTGGTAACTATAGAGGTAGGCTTCCTTTTGTAAATGACAAAAATAGTACTCTCAACATTACAATTTTCTATAGATGTGTTTTTATCAGACTTTTTTTGCACCAAGGTATTACAGAAAATTGTAAGATAGTGATGTTTTTATGATGTGATAACTTAGTTATCACAGTTACAGTGAGGGTGGTAAGACACTGGAACAGGTTGGCCAGGGAGGTGGTGGATGCTTCCTCCCTGGAGGTGTTTGAAGCCAGGCTGGATGAGGCCTTGAGCAGCCTGCTCTAGTGGGAGGTGTCCCTGCCTATGGCAGGGGGTTGGAGCTGGATGATCCTTGATGTCCCTTCCAACCTAGACCATTCTATGATTCTACGATTATTGTATTAGTATTAGCCATGATCCTCATACTAAAAGAGAGGAACAAGCTCAAATCAATGACCTGTTCATATGAATTAGCTAAGAGGCTTTGTAATCTATTTGTATAAAGAAAGGTTTTTAGGAGCTTCCTGGAAAATAAAAGGTGTGATGGTAAAAAAAGGCAATAAAAAGAGAGTGATGTAAAGGGCAGAATTTTGCACTAGCAGGAGATGTGCTGTTCCCAAATCCTCTAGCATTACTCAGAGCCTGAAGAATAAAACTCACTTGAGCTTTCATAAGTAGCTGACCACTTCAGGAATATAAGAGCCAACTGTAGTGGCTTCTCCTTACACCTTTGGATAGTGAGTCTGAAGAATATAGTAGGTACTTGTGGTGTTAGGAGTATGTTTTCAACTGCTGTAGTCAGCAATCTTGCTGTATGTCTGCTCAAACTGTCTCTGACAGCTCGGGAGCATTAATCTTCTTTCAAAATCTGTATTTGAGATTGTCTGAGGGCATCCTATTAACTACTAAGGGTTAGAGACAGCACCTCATTCATTTTCTATCCGTGTAAAACACATGGAAGGACCTTTACCAGGTAGAAAAATGTGACAAGAAGCTTCAAGCAATCAACTTGTGTGGAGGAACTGAGTACAGGTAGCCTTAGAGGTTTAAATAATGATAATGATGGTGATAATAGCAATAGGAGTAGTAATATAATAGTGACAGAGATACACAATGAGTTTCTCTGAGCTGTTTTTTTGGGAAAGCTTCTAGAAGATCTGTTTAGAGAAGTAATGAAGTGCTATAAATCCAACTGGATTTGGGAGGTGAAAGGTTTGCTAACAGCCACGTACAGATTACTTGAGGTGAAAAGCTATTGGTACATCATGAGATTAGAGGGGGTAGAGACAGCTGAACTTATCTCTTATTATTTATGCCAATTGTTGCTGTGACTATAGGCCTGACACCAGATGCACAAACAGTCTGCCTGCTGTGGGTCCAGCTGCACTGAAAATAAGAAGCTGGGTGCCCAAAACAGTATGTTTTTTTCACATTTGACATGCAGAGATTCTTTAAGACTGCCAGAGATAACGACACTAAGTGGCAGAATAACTATATGTAGCTCTGAAATAGGATTGTAATTACAAGGGTAAGATATCCCAGGGAATAATTTGGGCGTAGTCGAGCTCATGAATATTATCTAGAAGGTGTCTCTTCTGGAGGAGAGGAGTGCAAATCCATCTGCCTGTCCCTACCAGTTGACATCAAAATGCTTGTCCCTACTTTAGATACAAAACTGGGGCAAAATTTTTACCTTGGATCTACTGTTGTGTAGAATGCAGAGAGTGGGACTGTGGTCAAGCCATTGTTGCATTATGGGTTCCACAAGCACTTAAACTGTTTCCATAGAATCACAGAATTTATCTGTTCAACCTTCAACCCAACACTGAAAGGTCAACACTAAACCACATCCCTAAGAGCCAGGTCCACATACTGCTTGAACAACTCCAGGGATGACGACTCTACTACTGCCATGGGCAGACCATTCCGATGTTCCGGATGAGCCTTTTCAGTGAAGAAATACTTACTAATATCCAGCCTAAATTTCCTTTTGCACAGTTTGTCAGGGGTTGAGGGTTGGACTGGATGCTCTTTGAGGTCTCTTCCAACCAGATATATTCTGTGATTCTGTGTAAAATGAAAGCTGATTTAATGAAATAGCAAAACTAATGCTAATGCCACTAGTATTAATACCAGTGTGTAGAGTATACAAAGTTGTACTTAGCTCAGTGAGCATACAACGGTCACAATAAACAGGAAAGCAGTCCTCAGGACCAAGCGCCATCCAGAAATAGCAAACTCCTCGTATGCACTGAAAATATCACATCATATCTATATAGGCATTTCTGTTACAGGAAAAAAAAGGCTTTAAAGGACTCGGTTCTTGAGATACTTTTGGGTATACTTTGAGAAGAATAAGGCCTTGAACAGTTAAAGAAAAACAGCTTTCGGAAAACACAAGTATAAAAACATTTAATAAAAAAAAATATTGCAAATTCAGTTCTACAACAGCAGACTGGCTTAAAAGAATTTGTCAAACATATGGGGTTTTAAGTCACTTTTAAGAGTAACGTGATCATAGAATCAACCAGGTTGGAAGAGACTTCCAAATATCTTTGATCTTCAGCACATTGATTTCATCTTTCCAGATGGATTTTCTAAAGCACATATGAGAATCCAGGTTTCTTTATTGTACACTGTGGGCAAGGATCCTGAACAGGACTACCATCCTTTGGTGCTAGTTAAAATAGTCCTAAAGTTACTTTACTTGTGCTAGGATTCAGCTTGGGTTCTCCCTTTCAATAGCTGTCAGAGACAAGATAAGGTGAGTTAAAATGCATGTTGTCATTCATTCCAACACATCCTCCAGGACCACTTTTTTGCTGCCATGTTCCTGAAAACTTGGTCTCTGTCTATTAAGGAATAGTTTGAATAATGCTGATAAAATGAAGAGCTACAATTACTGTGTTCAAATACGGCCCACTTTTCTTAAGCTCACCAGCCTCATTTCTTTCCTACGTAGGCTTACTTCATCTGCTGTTTAACATTTTTATTACTGCTCAATAGGCAGAAAGGTTTTTTAGTGGCATGACATATAAATATCAGTGCCTGACTCCCAAATCATACACTGAAAGTGAAACTATGACTTATAAGCAGTTTCAGAAGGTATTTGAGTAATTTACTAGTAACACTAACTGATTCATGACCACAGCTCCTGTGTATAAGGTGTTCTGTGAAGTTTTCATTTTAAAGCTTCAGAGAGTGATGCAAACCTGGTTATTGGCTAATCCTATAGAAACTGGAACAAAGGAAATATTCATGACAGTGAAATTTTCACAGAAACACAGTCTTACGAAACTGCATAAAAATGCATCTAGATCTAAAGCAATCTTGCTACAATAAATATCAGTAAATTATTTCTGTCCTTATAACTTCTTCAGCTTTCAGACAAGTCCTTGCAGAAGTTAATCTTTGATTTTGTATTTTTGTTGTGTTTTTTCTCTTCTAGTTGGTTTATGCAGTAAAGATTTCTGATCATCTTGGTAGCCATTTGGAATATGGGGAAATGAATTTTCTTAAATTATGGCAGGAAAATGACATTATCAGACAAGATTTCTCTTCTACATTACTTGCTTGTGCATAAGTGCACAGGAAAAAAAACAGCAATCTTCCCTGTGTGCTGACCAGGCTGAGATCTAGTAGATTAGGTCTTGAGTTTACTGTGTTGACTTAACTCCTTTAATAATGTTATTTTCCCTCTTTTCCCTGTTCTTTGTATCCTTAGAAATGGGAGCATACATCTAGTCACAGAGTACACAGAGTGAGACATGTGTAAAGTGTTCTCTCAAATGAGAGATAGGTACATTTGACTAGGAGCTGATTACAATAGCTGGGAAACATCTCAGTGAGAGGCCCAGCACTAGAGAAGTTATTTTGTCAAGTAGATCTGTATAGTAAGTGAAGGGATGTCTCTCTTAATTTACAGGTGATATATGTTAGAATTAATTGTGTTCTGGTAGCAGGAAGGACTTTGATTCTCCCCATTAGTTTCCTTTTGGCTAACATAACGGTATGTTTTGTCTGGCATTCAGAAGAAATTAGAAACACTTTTTAAAAATAATTGGAAGTGTTTTGTGATGCTTATAAATATTCTATTGACTTTTATTCTAATATTTTTTAATTCAGATAAAGTGAACTGCTATATCGAGTTAGAAAATGTGTGGTTTTCCATATTTTTTTCAATGAATTACACATATAAAGTATTGCAGAGTTTTCTGAAGAGCAGCTATGGTATCCTTAATATAACTGGTATGGGCCTGTTTCAGTGGTTGATTCTTTAGGAGGCTTCTGGACAGACCTCTGTGGACTAATACAGAAGCTGGAACTCCTAGATGATGAGGTCAGCATTGGCACCACCACCAGCTTTAGCTTATTAGTAGATGTTGTGTTGTTCACCCTGAGTTTTAAATTAGTGTTTTCTCATCCACCTCATCAAAAGAGGCCAGTTGGCCCTGCTTATCTGCATGATTGGTTTCTTCTCCTCCTTGCATTTTTCCTAGTTTCAGTACGTCCTGTTAAGAAGGAAAATGTAATTTTTATTCTTATCCTCTCTTCTTCTATTAGAATTAGCACACTCAATGTCTTTGGCATGTGGTAACAGTAATTATGCATACAAAAGATCAGTCACTTGAAGTATGTGTCTACCCCTGAGTGTTTACCGCAGTACAACGTCACTTGCAAGCAGTGAAGACCAAGCAATACTAATTCCATGTGTGTCTGTACTGCTGTTTTGAGATGAAAAAATGGAATTCTATGTTGTTTGTCACTTGCATAACTATGTAAAATGTAAGCAGTTTATTTCTGGTTTAATAATCTTCTGGACAGTCACAGATTCTGTTTCCTGTCAGGGAGAAGTTTGTACCTAGCTAAATGACACAATACTGGCATTTATGGAGCAGTGAATAGCAAGGGGGAGAAGCAGAAAGACTGGAAGCTATCTGTATGCAGGTTTAACTCCAAAATAATTTTAATCTATCTGACACAAGAAGAGACAAACTTCTTGGACTGGATTAAAGGAAGGAAGACTGGAAGTGTTTCATTTCTGTGATTCTGTGACATGAATAGACAGAAATGTCAGGGGCTGTCCAACCCCCCTGCCAGAGCAGAGTCTCCTATACCAGATCATACAGGAATGCATCCAGGCGGGTTTTGAATATCTCCAGAGAGAGAGACTCTACAACATGCCATGGCAGCCTGTTTTGAAAATATGTTGCCTATGTTTTAATGAATTTTTTTCTTTTTTTAGCATAACCTCTCTTTAATCACAGAATCAGAGAATGGTCTGGCTTGGAAGGGACCTCCCAAGGTCTTCTAGTTCAACCCACTCTGCAGTAAGCAGTAGCATCCTCAATTAAATCAGGTTTTCCAGAGGCCTATTGAGCCTCATGTTGAATATCTCATTTGAAGGATGAGTTTTCAAGGCAGCTGAAAAGTATTGATGCACTATATCCATATTTTACTCTTTTTTGGGGAGAAGGAAGTGCTGGTATGGGACTCAACAGCAGAATAATATTTGTGAGTGAGAGATTTCCCCTAACAGATGACTCCAGGCAAACTGGCAAGCAGAAGGACAGTGGGGAGGATTGTTTGAACACTGGGAGCCACAGGAGGAAAACTTAACTGGAAACACTAAGAGATTTGATGAAGTAAAATGGGTTTCAGTATTTTTACTGTTACTTATCCCCTCTTGATACAGATGGTGCTGGGATGGAAAAGCAATTGGAGAGTATTGTAAAGCTTATTTGTTGCATGAGTGTCTCCTGCCTGCTGGTTAGAGGGTTCTTAATCAAATCTAATTGGACACCTACTTATTGCTAAGTTACTACATCCCTCTGCAGCATAAAAGATAATTTCATAAAACTGCTTGAGCAATCTATTCACGGATGTGCTGAGGTTCTTGGCTTTGCAGTGATATGGGGCTTTTGCTTATATGCTTTACTCATTTATTGAATTTACCCTTCATATGTCATGACTACGATTCATGAGTTCTGGTCTAAATATTAGAGTTTTGTGTTGATCTGCATTTTAGGCTTCAACATAGATTGGTAAGAAAGCTAATGATGAAAGCTGCAGATTTCTAGATAGCAAATCTAATCTGTCTTTTGTGACCCCCTGTGATAGTTTCAGCAAAAGGGAAGAGGCAAATCACTGAAAAATTAATTCCTCAGCACTGCTTAGGCCTGTGGAAACTCTTAGCATTGAGTTTGAGAAAAAAGCCAGCCTAAACTCCCTTCTCTGTCACCAGTGGAAAAGCAATTTTATTATAATGTAAAGATATTTGTCAACAGATAGGAAAGCCACTAATATTCTAGCTCATGGTAGATTAGATTGCAGTTTAAATGGGCCTGTCTGGACATCTGTTTGTGGCTGTTTCTGATCTTCCCTTGAGAAAACCGAGGAAAATTGATCTATAAATCATGCTCTTACAAAGACCTTTTATTTTCCGGGTAGGTTTTAGCAAGAGCAAAGTTATATTTATTTCTCCATTTCCCTTTGCTTATGCTTAAAAGCATCCTTGGTTTTACCTTTGTTAAACAGAAATTACCTTTCTGTTAGTAGCTAAGCCAATAACATTGTGTAAGCCCTTGGCACCGACTGCACCTTGTTCAGACTATGTCAGAAGCGGGTAGGTCTATTCCATCAAAGTACCAGCAGCAATGTAATTGCACATTTGTATGGCACTGTAAGAGGAGGCATGTAGGTTTATCTGCACTGCCTGTGACAGCAGGGATGAGTCTGTGCTGCTGCTCAGGAGCCCTGAGGGTAGAATTTCTGGAGCACTAGGCAGAATTGGCACTTTCCTTCCTTACTAGCTACTCTCTGCACTTTCCAGTAAAATCAGTGGGTTTATGTTTTCTGTGCATCCTTGTTCCTCTCCTGACATTTAGTAGCACATTACTCCTTTTTGCTTTTTCTAGTGATCAGTGTTAAGAACCTGTAGCATAGTGTTTTGAAATTGCTTCATGTAGAAAACAGAGTTGTGTTATTGGCGGAACCTAGGAAAACAAGCATTTAAGTGAAAACCAGAACAAAGTTGATAGTAGTGCCCTATTAATGCCAAGCTATGGCTGGTTCAGTTAAATGTACTCACTCCATACTTTCTAGCACATCTTCCCCACTTCCACTGTGTTCAGGCAGATACAGCTATTTGGAGCCAGGAAACCTGACGTCATTATGTGGTGCCCCATTATGTGGGGGAGAGATTGTTAGAGACAACTTTTTTGTAAGCTAGCACTGAAGAGGTTTACAGATAAATATATGTTCATCAGATATATTTTGCTTTAAATTTCAAACTACATGTTTTTTGAAGATGGATGCTAGGTTTTCTTTTCTATGAGTGTTTGGGGGGTTCCCCCCAACCCCTCTGTTTTAAGACTACCCATGGTAAGAAAAAGGAAACCATTTCTGTTTAAAACTTCTATTGAAAGGAGGAAGTACTTTAACCTTTGATGCACTTTTCATGATGGCATTTTAAGTATTGGTTGGGCAATGGCTCAGTAGCAGCCTGTAAACAGAGCTTATGTTTTTTCTTTGGTACAACAGATCCTTTTGTTTTGTCTCATTGTTGCTTGGTTTACAGATGGTGAATCTGTTTTCTTATAGGCATGTTTCTAATGTATGCTGAGATTGTGCCTTAAGGCTTTTAGTAAATTTATTCAGTTTGTTATACACGGTTTTGAGAGTGTTTCAACAGCAAAAATCTCAGTAATGGGGAAAAGGATAAAATAAATGTGTTTGTTTCTTAGGGGCCAAATAGTTAATCTAAATGCAGTAGTAAATGAGGTAAATGTAATTGTACTGGTAAATGTAATTGTACTGGTTAATGCAAAACTGCAACAAAGGAGTTCATCTCACAGATGAAGCAGGGGGAAATTTGAGTGGCATCAAAACACACAAACTGTTATCTTTCATGTATGCTGGGAGTGCAGATGAAAACTGGTGTGGGGAATGAGGGCAACATTTCTGACATAGGAGCAAACCTTGCTGACTTACCTGTCTTGCAAGACTGAAGAAATCTAAACCTATGCCTGATCCAGATGAGATGAAGCCACGAACTATTATAGGGAGCTCAGGCCAAGGACCACAGTGTAGAGGTATTTGGACGGGGTACTACTTGCTGTAAATCTTCTGCAAACCACATTGAGAGCCCTTGTGCCACTAAATTATGCTCCAGGGCAGAAGGGCTGAGTTCAAACCCTCTAAAATGAGGAGTGCCTTTGCAGCATGAAAACCTGGGAATTGGCACCAGAATGTGCAGATATGCTTTAGGGTGCAAAGTCAGCTGGGATTGCCTTAGAGGATGGGAGGAAGCCACAGTGCAGAAGAATACTGAGTAATGCAGGCTTTGGTTAATTTTTGAGTGCTCCTTGTATGTATTTCTTTCTAGAAAAAAAAACACATGTCATATAAAAAGGATTTGGAAAAATATCAATAAATACCAAGTAGCAGAGAGAAAGAAAATAGGTCTGTGCTTCAAAAAGAGCTTCATCTCACAGGTGTGATTTGACTTTTGGTTTGTGGAAATCCAGTCACAAATATGATTCTATCTCTTTATATCTCATGCTTCACAGCAGAAATGTGTAGGTTTTTGTTGTGCATGTTTTCTAGGACTCCTATGTAATTACAGTGTATCTTTTCTAAACTATTCCCCCATGAAATCTGGTAACTTTTTCAGAATCAGTCTTTTGTGTTTCTTGGTTTGCATTTTAATTTACATGGAGTGTCTGGACACAGTTACAATGTCAAAATGCCACCTCAAATTATAAACAAGTGCAAAGAAGCAGAAGCAACTCAATGAGGCACTGTAAGGGTTTTGTCTTAAAACAGATGTTAGCAGAACATTACTGGTACAAGAACACTTATTTAATAAACTGGCAAGTTTCTAGCAATTCTCATATGACCTTCTTGGGAGCAAGTGAGTTCTGATTTCACTGACAGTGCTTCTTAGATAGAAATTAAAATAAGTAATCAATATGATGTGTCTGATAGTTAAGGTAGAAGCACTTCTAATAAACATGATGGGAAGGTGAACTTGGAACTTTCTGAAGTCACAAAATTGTCAATTTATCACTGATCTTTACCCTACTTGGGGTGGAAACTTTTCTTTCAGTTAGCATTGTTAGCAGTGATGGTCCTTTTGTGTGTGATGGTAAATAATTGCTATAGCTCTGTGTTGTCGGGATTTCCCCCCCCTAGCTCTGTGTTGTCGGGATTTCCCCCCCCCCCAGTGTGACAGATAGGAGAGTAAGCTGTATGTAAGACCATGCCTTAAATTAAAAAAAAAGAAAACCCCAACCGCCCCCCCCCCCCCAAAAAAAAACACCCAACAACCAAAAAACCAAACAAAAACCCCAAACCAAGCAAAACCCCACCCAAAACCAGCTAAACCCACCAAATCTAATAAAACCCTCCAACACATTCGCAAAACTAACAACACCCCCCAGAACAAATACACAAAAGACTCCAACCAAACCAAACCAAAAACCCCAAAGAATCAAACTTTTTTAGATGTGAAACAGGAAGTAAAGCCTGATGACTTCAGTGAGACTGTATATTTCCAACACTGTACAGTGAGATCTGGGATGAAAGATGTCCTAAACCAGGGAAGTCTACAATAAATGAAACTGCACAAAATTTGAATAGGAACTAAGAGCAACAGACCTTATGAAACTGTGTCATAACTGTGGTAGTTGTTGGTATTTAAAGAACAAACATTATAGGACAGTTTTGTTTTATTACTTGACCTTCAGATTTTTCTCTCACAGTCTTACTGCTTCTCTAATTCTGGAAAGATTAGTGAAAGTATGACTTAGACTACTTCACTTTTATGACATGCTTCGTCTGTCAAATAGTTAGCTGCACTATTGCAAGTTGTGTCATTCTGATTTCCTTTCAGGGAAGAACTAGATTGCAGTGTTGAATGGCTACAGGATATACTAACTAGTATTATTATCTTCTCAGATCTCACTGAAATTAATTCAAATTTTCTTAAAAAATATTAATAACTAAAGGTTCAGGAGAGGGACTGAGTGTAGAATTTTGTTATTGAAATGGGATATTTTGACCTGAGCTGTTCAAGGCAGGATTGGACGTGGCGCTTGGTGCCATGGTCTAGCCTTGAGCTCTGTGGTAAGGGGTTGGACTTGATGATCTATGAGGTCTCTTCCAACCTTGGTGATACTGTGTGAACTGATACCTTAAAAAAATCCAAACGACAGTAATCCCATCTCAAATAGCTTAAGGGTGACTGTATTGTCATGTTTCCCTAAACCCAAGGCCATGCTTTAAACACGTGCTCTTATATGATCTCAGGACCTAATGGCTGGTTGGAAGGGAGGCCTAGATGGCATTGATAAATGTCAATAAGCTGTAGTTTAACAACTGTCAAATATTTGACTTGTAGTTTAATGAGTAAAACATCCACTATTGCTCTTGAGCTGATAAATTAGAAGTATATCTGTTTTGCTAATAGTTGCAATAATACAGGAAATTATAAGCATTTCTCCAAGTGAGTTCAAAGTATTTTCCTAAAACAAATAAACCTTTTACACAGGTCTCTAATAGCTTATGACAGCAAGAGACATGGTGCTAATGAACATAGAATGCACCTTTCTTTTTAAAGTTGTGTTCTGGTTCTAGAATATTTTATTTGGCTAACACATCTAAACATCAGTCTTATAGTTCTTCAATCAAGAACATAGTCCTTTTAGCTAACTTTACAAAATATTTTTTCTGATTATTTCGAAGAGTTAATGCAGCAGTTACATTCCCATTACTTTATGATAGCAGAAAAGGTCTTCTCTACTACTGCAATGCAAGCAGTAATAATTATTAGCTTTCTTGCGCTGGTGGGCTCACGATGGCTAAATCATGAGTTACTAGAGCAACTGCCAGATGTGTTTATTTTCCCATACTTGCACTGTTTCTTGCCAAAACTGAAAAGCTTCATTATCCTCACTTGTAAATCTAATGTAGAAGTTTCCTTTTTTTTTTTTTTTTTTGACAAAAGATAGTAGAATCCTAGAATCATGTTGGTTAGAAAAGATCTCTAGGATTATCAGGTCCACCTGTTGATCATACTCATTAAACCGTGTCCCAGAGTGCCCTGTCTACAGGTCTTTTTGAACACCTCCAGTGAATGATGATGACTCCATCTCCCAGCCAGTTCCAATGCTTGACCACTCTTTCAGTTTAGAAATTTTTCATAATATCCAATTAGGATCAACTTGAGGCCATTTCCTCTTGTCATATCACTTGATACTAGGGAGAAGAGACCAACATCTGCCTCACTGCAATCTCCATTCAGAGAGTTGTAGAGAGCAACAAGGCCTCCCCTCAGTCTCCTCTTCTCCAGACTAAACAACCCTGGTTCCCTAAGACACCCCTCATAAGTTTTGTTCTCTGAGCACTTTACCAGCTTCACTTAACTTCTCTGGACATACTCCAACAACTCAACATCTTTCTTGCAGTGAGAAACCCCAAACTGAACGCAGTGTTTGATACGTGTCCTCACCAGTGCCTCTTCTATCCATATGAGCTGCTGGAAGAAGCCTCTTGACGCAATCCTTTGACACAGTTTTACCCTACTGCCTTATTTCATGTTATTTCCTGGATGATAGTTCTGGTCTGAACCTTTTGTTGTCTGCCTTCTATGTTCTCAATCTCTGCAGAGTTCAAAAGCATCTGTGATGTTAATCCTGTAGTACAACTTTACTGATTCTGTGGACTGAATCATGCAATTTTCTTAAAGACAGTACCTTTTGTGAAAATGAATTTTTCTTGTCTATATGTTAATACAGTTTGTAAAATAGATTGGAGAGGCAGGTATATGCTTAGATCAGTCATGCAGAAAAACTGAACTTGTGAATAATCCTTTCATGTGACATAAAAGAAGTAATTGGACTGAATAAATCAATCTTCAATGAAAAGCTGGACCAAACTGTCATTTACAGGTAATTAAAAGCTTACAAAAAGCAACAGAGAACCTAATCTAGTTTTAAAAAAACAAAGTAACACATACATAAATGCCACCAGGAGACCATAGCTTGCAATCTTCAGACATCGTAAACTTTCGTAGCATTCTTGTTGTGCTGGGGCGTGTGAAGCATCATTTCCATGATGTTTGTCTAAATCTAGAATCTCACATGCCTTAGGATTCTATTTATGTAAGTAACTTCAGTTTAACTGCATTCCTAGGTTGGACAGTAACTAATTACATTCTGAGCAATATTTTAGTACCGTAGCATGGATGAAACCTTTACACCTACCTTAAAATACTAAGTATATGATATTTTAAATGCTGTTTCATGCCATGGCTCTAACTGATGCATAGTCTGGAGTAGGCTACTGTCAAATACACAGCATCAGTATACTGACATCAAAACTATGTAGGAGGAAATATTTTGAAAATGTAATTTTCTGCCATTCTGCTGCTAAATGGACTATAATTGTGTTTTAATATGGCCCTGTACCATATTGCTTCAGTGCATTCTTCATTAAGGTTACAACTTTTCTGAAGAAGGGATGTACAGTGATTCTCATCCTGAACTTCACCACCTGTCTGCCTTTCAGCTTAATCTCGTCATACACACTGTAGTGCTTCAGCTGGATAGCCAGAGGCAGGGAAAGTCTTGTTCTTTCTGTGCTTCAGTTCTGTGTTGGCTCCCACTGGCACCTGAGATGGTCAAGACATTAAAAAGATGAAAGCGATATGTTGTGTTGTAACTGAGACAGGTATACAAGGCAGATCGGGCAAGGTAAGTAGCCATTGTTCTGTCAGTACTTAAGCTGGAAGATCCTGACCTGCCTGAGACCTCTGTACAGTCTGTGCAACCTCTCATATATAAATGACAGACACTTTTACAAGCTATGAAATATTGTCTTTCAATAAATCATTTTGCACAATATAAAACAAATTATTTGAACAGTCATAATAAATGTTATTCATGTGTCCACTCAGTAAACATCAAATCATGACCTTTATTACTTAGAGAACCTGGTTTAGCAGTGGTAATATCTGCACTTAAAAGTGATTGGTGAATTAAGGCCAATTTTGAAAATTCAGCCAAAATTTTTCTCACGACATTTTCACATCCCCACCAAAAGCAATCAACCAACTGACCCAACCCAGAAGTCATTTGTGTCTTGTGCACATGTAATTTTTTTAAATTGAAATACATATTTTGTTTACAGTCATTGTTTACATTAGTTCCAATTATTATAATAGCTTTTTAAGATGCACATTCTGATTACTTCTGGTTATTAGACACAAGAAAATACCATTTCTATTTTCTGCAATGGGTACCTGATAAATCTTTTCACAATAACAACAAAAACTCAAATATTTATTTCAGAAGGCTCTGTTAGGAAAGAAAATCCTTAACATCTACATCTTTCATCAAAGATCAATAGCTTCTTCTCAGTACTTTTTCTTATTCATGTTGCCCACTGTGATTTGCTTGCTGTTCAGATAACTGAAGCATACCTGCTCTAAGTGAAAGCAAATATTAACATTAATATGGTAGCTTTCTTTTAAAACAGCAGACTCAAGCTCCCTTTTGTCTGTGACCTTTTGCAGAGCCTTAAATAGAAACCAACTCTTCTACTGAGTAATCATCATGGAGAAATAATGAGGCATACATGAAAAAGTTAATATAATAAGGAAAAAGACTTTTTATCATAGCAACTGACAGTGACATTGTATCACATGAGACAGAAGTCTTTTGGATGTGTTTGTTGAAATAGATTTGTGTACTTACA
Organism: Tricholaema leucomelas; assembly: GCA_013400475.1. Lineage (NCBI taxonomy): Eukaryota > Metazoa > Chordata > Aves > Piciformes > Lybiidae > Tricholaema lacrymosa > Tricholaema leucomelas. The sequence goes on from WAAF01015985.1 coordinate 1,190,517, forward strand.
CATGGCACACTTGGTCCTACTCAGATTAAGCAGATAGCAATGTGTAACCTGAAGAGCACAGCATTAAGGAAAATATAATTGCAGGTCACTAGCTAGCCTGTAATTATTTTTTGCCTTTCCCAAATGCTAACTGAGTATTGGTAATTATGGCAGTTGTGTTTTATTTAGTTTTGTGATTTTTCAACAGTCTGAGGTTGTCCTCTGTCTCCTTCCTCCCCTATAAACATAAAAATTGTGATTCTTTCATGATCTTAGTTCGTTACAAGAATGCTTCTTCATTACAAGGATGCTTCTTCCTGTCTGGACAGAATCAGATTAAGTCCTTCAAAGGAAGAAGAGAGAGTGAGACTAGTGGAGAAATGATAAAATTAAGAATCATAGAATCAAGGAATGGTCTGGGTTGGAAATGATCTCTGAAGGTCATCTAGTCCAAGTCCCTCTGCAGTAAGCAGGGGCATCCACAACTAGATCAGGCTGCTCAGAGTCCTGTCAAGCCTCACTTTGAAAATCTCCAGGGATGAGGCCCCAGCCACCTCCCTGGGCAACCTGTTCCAGTGTTCCATCACTCTCATGGTAAAGAACCTGTGCCTAATGTCGAATCTAAATCTGTTCTGCTATAGTTTGAAGCCATTTCTTCTCATCCTATCACCACAGGCCTTTGCAAACAGTCCCTCTTCAGCCTTCTTGTAGACCCCCTTCAGGTAGTGGAAGGTCTCTCTGGAGCCTCCTCAGTCTGTTTTCATAGCAGAGGTGCTCCAACTCCCTGATCATTTTCGTGGCCCTCCTCTAGATCTGCTCTAGCAGGTCCATGTCCTTCCTGTATTGAGGGCTCCAGATCTGGACACAGCACTCCAGGTAAGGTCTCACTAGAGCAGAATAAAGTGGTAGAGTCACCTCTCTGCTGGCAACACGTCTAGTGTTTTGCTAAGAGGACATAAGGACATATTGAAAATAGTCCCCTCTTCTTTATGTAGGAAAATATGCTCTGTGTATCCAGGCATCTGTGTTTAGATAGATCTTCAGATGCTTAGAGGTCTCTGTCCTTGCACGCCCCCCCCCCCTTTTTTTTAAGAGGGGTGTGAATTTCCAATTATATTTGACTTGGTGGATCCTGTCTTTTTGCAGGGAGAGAAGTAAAATTTTCATTTCCCCTAAAGTCAATTATATCTACTTTCACAGGACTTCCTGTTGATTAGCAAAGGGATGTGTATTGGGGTTGATTGAACCCAGGAGTGACGTATTTCAATCAAGGCTTAGGTCCAAGTGTAATGACTATAAAATTCCTCTCTCTACCTTTATCATGAGTGTGCCTGTTCTCAGAATACTTTGAAAAGTCAATAAAGCAGATTTTTTTGCACACTTATTTTGGTATGTTTAAAATTGAAAAATCATAGTTGGTTCCAAAGTCAAGCTAGTTACTTAATCTAAATGCATTTTTTTATTCTCTGAAAGCTTATTTTTTAGTAGACTTTGCAATCAGTTTTAACTTTCTTTATCCATCTCTGTTTTCTCACAGTAATATCAGATATTATACAGTCCACAGGGCCAAAATATTTATCTTAAAAAAAAAAAAAAGAATAAAATTATGTATTCAGTTCCTCTTTCTATAGGTCTAAGATGTTTTATTTTCCCTTCATGTGCTCAGCTATTTTTCTTAAGTGACACGTATTTTTTAGACTTAACACTTTTGCTTGTTGTCTAAGTGCTGTATTTCTAGTTCATTCTCAGAATGAAGGTATGGTTTCAACTGAAAATTTCCATATGGTCTTTCAAGGCAGATGCTTGTTACAAGAAATTTCAGGTCAAACTCTTAGGGCTTGGAAAGCTTAACCCTATTGAAAATAGGATGTTCTGTTGGAAACTCTGAGGCAAGTTTTTTGAGAAGTTACTATTTGACTTCTTTGCCTCGGTCTTCAATGGCAAGGACTCCAGCTGTGATGTCAGAGTCACAGAGGATGAAAATAAGGATGGGCAGAAGGAAGATCTGCCCACTGTAAATGAAGATCATGTTTGTGAGCACCTAAGGAATCTGAATGTGCACAAATCCATGGGGCCTGACGAGATCCACCCACGGGTCCTGAAGGAAGTGGCAGATGAAGTTGCTAAACCACTGTCCATTGTGTTTGAAAGGTGATGGCAGACTGGTGAAGTTCCTGCTGACTGGAAAAGGGCAAATATAACACCCATCCTCAAGAAGGGGAAAAAGGATGACCCTGGAAACTACAG